>SJXQ01003925.1:643703-710876 GCA_006408695.1 Aepyceros melampus | reverse complement strand
GCTCTTTTGAACTTTCAGGAGAGCCACAAGCAGCCACAGAGCCCCTTGTAATGCCACGCACTTGTCTTGCTGGCGCGTGGGCTCTGGGGTGAGCTGGTGTCTTTGTTAAACAGTTATCAGTGACCTCAGGGCATCTCTCATGTCCTTTCGTGGACAGCAACGGAGGGGACCCTGTCCTGTCCTCAGACAGCCCAGAGTCCCCTGATAGGAGGGTCATAGCTCAGCCTCCACTCACCCGGGGGGTGGCAGGGGGGAAGCGGGCAGTGATCCTTGCAACGTCAGAACGGGTGGGTGGTGAAGTGGGTGAAGCCGGATCCTTTGTGTCCCCTGTGCAGACACTGTGCTGTGGTTTTGCTTCAAATGCCTGCACTACGACTCCTTTCGCTGGATACCCTTGAATGGTTCCTGGAACAGCCTTGCTAGCATGCGTGGAACCAAAATCGCCTAGGAGTGTATGTCCCCTCTGGTGTGTGAGGCGGGGTGGGGTAGGCGGTGCTTAGGTGGTGCCTGGTGAGTGTGGGAGGGTGAAAGCCCAGCCGCCTTCCTGGACCAGGCCCCCCCGAGCTGTGACCCCCACCCCCTGCCCGGAGCTCCCCGTGCTGGAGCCGCTGCTGCCGGAGGAGGTGACACCTGTGCCCGCCCCTTCCTGCCCCTGTTCTGCTTCCCCTCCTTTCTTGGTCTCTCCCCGGAGCGCTTTCTTCATGCATCACTTGCAGGGGAATCCTCCTCTTAGGGACTGTAGTCAGTGCCCCTGGTTTCCCATTGTGCAGATGAGGGGAACTGAGGTTGAGGATGTCTCAGCCACGTTCTCAGGTGTTCCCGGCCAATGGTGGCTGAGTTGGGCTTTGGGCCAACTGTGGTCTGACTCCACAGCCCAGGTTTTTTCCCATACCCCAGCGTGTGATAGGGAGAGAGATCAATTTCCAGATGGGGACAGGGGAAGGGGCAGCAGATTGTCGTGTTTGGGCAGGAGAGCAGATGGTGTCAGGTTGGGACTGAGAAGCCCTTGGAAGCACCAGTGGGTTTTCCTGATGGAGATGGTGGGAATGGCATGGTAGGAGGAGCAGCAGCGTGTGCAAAGGCACCGGGGTGTGAAACACACTGCTTGTTGGGGAAGCACATGTGCCCCTTTTTTCCAGCCTCGTTTCTCACCTCTGACTGTCTCCTTGCCACCACCACAGGCCCCTCCATTTTGTTCTCCAAACAGAGGCAGCCAGAACGGACTTTCTTAAATGTGAATCTGATTGTGTCTCACTGAGCCTCCTCCCAAACCTTCAAGGACTTCTTCTTCTGCTAAAAACAAACAAAAAGCAAAACAAAACCTGAGCATCTTTCCATGTCCAGCCAGCCCTGGTAATCTGGCTCAGCAGCCCTGTCCCCACCTCCTGCCCTGCCTGCCTTCACACACTCCAGCTGTCTTGGCTGACTCTGTTCTCTGAACACTGTAAGCTTGTTCTTGCCCCCAGGGCCTTTGCACTTACTGTGCTCTCTTCTGCAGGAAGAAAACTTCTTCCTCCAGATCTTGAGAAGTCTGTCTTCTCTTCTTGCCCTGAGGTCTCAGTATACGTCATGCCTTAGGGAGGTCACACCTCTGCCTGTTGCCCTGTTAGTTCCCTTCATAATGCTTCTAGCAACCCCAGTCGTTTAGCTTGTTTGACTGTTTCCTTGTCTATCTCACACGTTTCCACTGACATGTGAGTTGTCTGAGGGCAAGGACCTTATCTGTCTCACCTCTTTATCCCAGTGCCTCTAGCAGTGCCTGGCACATACTGGGTGCTCAGGAATAATTGCTGCATTTGACTGGTATGTGTGGAAGGATCAGTGATGGGAGGGGCCCGACCTAGGTGATGAAAGGCTTTGAATATCGAGGGAAGGCTTTTGGACATTGTCTGGTTAAGGCCACTGCCTCTTGCCAGCTCCTCTACTGAGAGGAAGGAAAGAAGAGCACCCTGGGGGCTTCTGAGACACCCAGAGACCGATGCCTTGGCTCTCAGTCCTAAAATGGGCTGGCCACTTCGCCCTGGGCTCAGGTCCAACCCCATCCATTTTAGGGGGTGCAAAGGAGAAGTGGTGGATGGAAGGTGGTCCCGATCCAGGGAGAGGTACAGCCCCACCTAGAACCCCCATGTCTTTGCTCCCCAGACACTGCCCCCATCTGCTTCCTCGCCCTCCCCCCTCAGCCCTCCACCCCACGCCGCCTCTGCTGTCTATGCAGTAAGTCAGATGCCTCATTTAAGCTTCTCTAGAAACTTTAACCCATCCCGGAGGACACTGCTGTGCAGCGATAAGCTTGTTTTGCTTGGACTCATCGATCGAGGATTTGTTTTCCTCGCCCTCAGATATGTTTCCAAGAGGAAAAAGGTTTTGTCCTTTCATGGCACTGGCTTGTAACGAGTTGGGAAGGGTTATTAAGGATACCCATTAATTGTAAATCAAGCATTGACAGAGAAGGAGGTGGCTTGTGATGCGAATAGATGTTTAAATCAGGTTTCCATGGTTTATCGTGGGGAGGTTTTCTCCTGTTACTCTGGAAAAGCATGGATTGAGTCTGGCTGTTTAAAAGGAAGGAAGGAAGGAAGGAACTTCTCTTGGTAAGAGGAAATACAGAGAATCACTTCCAAAGTGGCTAAGTGGGAGGGCGGGTACTGAGAGGGCCACGTGGGCAGGTGACTGCAAAGAAGCGAGGGAACGTGGGGCCCTCCTTCTCTGACTGTCGTGGGGTCTGAGCCACCTGGGTCCAGGTAGACGGCCGATGGGGTGGGCCCTACGGGCTTGCCAGTCTGGTGCCTCCCAGGTAATGCCGATGCTGCTGGTCCATGGACCATATTTTAGTAGCCGGAGTCTAAGGGACTAGAGTGTGGTGGCTGCGGCCAGGTTAGAGTCTTCTGGAATACCTGGGAAATTTGAAAAGTAGAGTTCATTTGTCCTAATGTTGGAGATTCTGATCGAACGGGTGGGGATGGGGCCTGAAAGTTGGCACCTCTAACCTGCTCCCCGGTGGGGCTGATGCTGTTGGGAGGGTCTGAGCCACCTGGGTCCAGGTAGACGGCCGATGGGGTGGGCCCTACGGGCTTGCCAGTCTGGTGCCTCCCAGGTAATGCCGATGCTGCTGGTCCATGGACCATATTTTAGTAGCCGGAGTCTAAGGGACTAGAGTGTGGTGGCTGCGGCCAGGTTAGAGTCTTCTGGAATACCTGGGAAATTTGAAAAGTAGAGTTCATTTGTCCTAATGTTGGAGATTCTGATCGAACGGGTGGGGATGGGGCCTGAAAGTTGGCACCTCTAACCTGCTCCCCGGTGGGGCTGATGCTGTTGGGACATAGACCACACTTAAGTCCTAGGGAGGAAGGTCAGGCGGGGGAGCTGAGAACTGAGAGGCCACGCTGTCATATAGGAACTCAAATCCCAATAGCAGAGGGAGAAACCTGGAGTGGGGAGGGAGAGGGAGGAGCAAAGAGAAGCTAAGAGTGATTGGTGAGACTTCCCTGGAGGTCCTGTGGTTAAGACTCTGCTTCCAAAGCAGGGGCGCAGGTTTGATCCCTGGCTGGGAAACTGAGAGCCCACACACTGTGCCATGCAGTGCAGCAAAACACTTTTTTAGATGAATACATTAAATAAAGCATATTTACAGCACCTGTTAAAAAAGACCGGTTGCAGCTGAAGCTAAGGTTTGATGCAGGATGCAGGATGCTTGGGACTGATGCACGGAGATAATCAGTCCTGGAGTGGAGGTTTTGTGCAGAATGATGGTGTTTCTCTCACCTTGATAGTGAGTTGAACAAACCCACGGGAGCCTGTGGATGGTGTTACATTATAGCCCCACCTTATTTCTTCCCATAAAAGGGTCACCCTACTCTGGCACCTTCCTTGCCCATCCTGCCCTGTCTCTGGCAGACCTGGCTAAGGATGGCTTTGTACTCTTCAGAAAGTAGATTCACTCATAGACAGCCAGTGAAACCTGGGCACTTTTAGGTCTTGAAAAGAATGTTCGTGGGATGGGTTGATGGGATAAGAGTCACTGTCTCCAGACTTCCGCCCTGCCTGCTCCAGGCCAACCAGTTACAGGCAGTCACACTGTTGTGGAACTCCTGCCTGCCTGTCGCTCTGAGTGCTTGCTTGGAAATATCCAGTAGCAGACACTCTTTTTTTTCTTCTTTTTTAAATATTGTGGTAAAATATACAGAACATAACATTTACCATTGCCGCCATTTAAAATACATAGCTCAGCAGCATTGAGTATGGGGCTTCCCAGGTGGTGCAGTGGTGAAGAACCCCTCTGCCAGTGCAGGAGACACGGGTTCAGTCCCTGGGTCGGGAAGATCCCCTGGAGGAAGGCATGGCAGCCCACGGCAGTATCCTTGCCTGGGGAATCCCATGCACAGAGGAGCCTGGCGGGCCGCAGTCCGTGGGGTCGCAGAGACCGGGATGCAGCTGGGTGCCTGGGCACACTCAGCACTGAGGATGCTCACTCTGTTGTGCAGCCACCCCCGGGACTCCACTCGTCTCCAGGACTGCTTCATTCCCCACCCGAGGCTCTGTGTCTATTAAACGCCTAAGTCCTCACTCACTGCTCTCCGGTCCCTGCCACCCACCACTGTACTTTCTGTAAGTCTGACTGCCCTAAGGACCTCACAGAAGTGGAGCCACACCGTACTGTCCTTACGTGACTGACTTATTGCCCGTCACCTGCTGTCCTCAAGGTTCACCCTTGCTGTGGCATAAAGGCTGGATAACATTCCTTTGTGTGTTTTGTTTATCCATTCATCCACTGACAAACACTAGGCTTGCATCTATCTTTTGGTGGTTGGAATATGCTACTCTGAATGTGTGTGTGCAAGTTGGATTCCTGCTTTCCATCCTTTTGTGTGTATACCCGGGAGTGAAATTGCTGGAACATGTGGTATGCTACTTGGAATTTTTTGAGAACGAGATGGTTGGATGGCATCACTGACTCAGTGGACATGAATCTGTGCAAACTCCAGGAGATAGTGTAGGACAGGGAAGCCTGCCATGCCGCAGTCCACACAATACTGTGGTGCACAGGGGCTGCACCAAGAGTCCTGCCTTTTGCTGCCTTCCTCCAAGTGCTTGTACAGCCAAGGAAGGCCACCATGGATTCAGGTCACCCTGTAATGTCAGTATGTGGTGTTACAGCAACCTGTGTGTGCCTGAGTTGAAACTAAAGTCTAGTTGGCTAACGTGAACATAATCAGAAGTGGGACTTGTCTGCTTTGTGGGTTTTGAAAGGTTTTCCCTTACAGCTTCACCTCATGCCTGACTCCTCGAGGGGATTAGCATCTTTTATTTTCCTTGATGTAATTATGAACATGTGATAGATTTCTCTGGAAGCGAAGGACACCTTTCTTCCTGAGGATGGGCCGGAGCACCTGCCCCTCTAGGCAGTGTGTGTGGTCACCAGCCTTCAAAGGCTGTTCACACCAGCCAGGCCACACCTGGGGCTGGAGTGGCCATAAGAAGGCTCGTTTACTGACTGATGATGAAAAATAACCCCATTTTCTGGATCAGAGTAGTCTCTCCTTGAAGCTCTGGGGCTTCCCAGGTGGCTCAGTGGTAAAGAATCTGCCTGCTCATCCAGGAGACACAGGAGACGCAGTTTTGATCTCTAGTTTGGAAAGATCCCCTGGAGAAGGAAATAGCAATCTGCTCCAGTATTCTTGCCTGGAGAATTCCATGGACAGAGGAGCCTGGCGGGCTATAGTCCATGGGGTGGCAAGAGTCGGACATGACTGAATAACTGAGCACGTCCTCTCCTTGAAGCCCTAGGTTCTTTGGGAACCAAATCAGCATTGAGGGACATTGAATGATTAACGCCGAACCACTGTTACCCCGACCTGAAACCTGGAGCTGACATGATCCGTGCATTCTCTCCTGGCTGATAGGGTTAGGTGGACCTCAGAAGATAGCCCCAGGTTGCAGCAGGGGAGGGAGACAGAAGGAGTGTGGAATGCCATCAAGTTAAAGGACTCCGTCTCTCAATGGGCAGGGGCTGTTCAGGAGATTACCATCCCTGGTGTGAGCTAAATCTCCTACCACCTTCATCCATACACCTACCCGCTGATCCATCCATGCATCTGTGTATCTGCCCATCTGATCATCCGTCCAGTTCATCCCTGAGCTGAGGTCTGAGCATGACTAAGGGTTAACTAGCTTAATATGAAAGCAAGTGTGTGCCAGGCTGAGGGAACAGCATGTGCAAAGGGCCTGTGGTGGGAGGGAGTTTGTCAGCCAGAAGGGCTGGAGCAGGGCAATGAGCACAAGATGAGGGTGCAGGAATGAGCAAGGGCCAGCCACACAGTCATGTGGGCACCAGTGATGTTCAACCAAACTTTCTATGGTGATGAAAATGTTCTATAGCTGTGAGTCCAGTATATTAGCCACTAGCCACCTGTCACTACCGAGCACTTGAAATGTAGATAGTATGACTAAGAAACTGAACTTCTGTTTTTATTTCATTTTAATTAGTCTAAAACAGTGGGAGGCCACAGTGGGGTTTTAGCAAGGGGTGAATCAACACGATCACAGTCTTCTGGGGCTGCTGAGTGGAGAATGGATTGGGAAGAGGAGGGGGGATGCAGGGGCCGTCCAGTGAGGAGGCTTCTGCAGTGGCCCAGAGAGGAGGACTGGTGGCCTAGGCAGATGAAGGCAGAGAGAAGTGCAGAGATTTAGGAAAGACCAGGGGTGGAAAACCAGCAGGACTTGGCAGTGAATGATATGGTGATTTGGAGGCGGAGGCATCAGGATAACCCCCAGTCTCTGGCAAACACAGCGGAATGAAGAGGGGTGCTTTCTCTGGTCCAGGCTGTAGATACAATCAGGGAGTCATCAGTATAAAGTCTAAAGTGGGGGTGGCGTCATCTAGGTGGTGAATGTACATAGAGAAGAGGAGCAAGAACCCTGGAAGATTAGATATGGTGATTTGGAGGCGGAGGCATCAGGATAACCCCCAGTCTCTGGCAAACACAGCGGAATGAAGAGGGGTGCTTTCTCTGGTCCAGGCTGTAGATACAATCAGGAGTCATCAGTATAAAGTCTAAAGTGGGGGTGGCGTCATCTAGGTGGTGAATGTACATAGAGAAGAGGAGCAAGAACCCTGGAAGATTCTCTGCCTCTGCCTAGTCTGTTCTTTTCTCTGTCTTTCATCTTTTGTTCTTACCATCATCTGCCCTTCATCTCTCTCCACTCCATCCAGCCAACAAGAACATGTGAGTTTGTCAGCCCTAAGTTTGACCACAAGAAAGGAGAAACTACTTTCCCTTTCTCAGTTCAGTTTCTGAAATCTCAGGGAAGGAATCTGACCGGTCTAGTTGGGTCAGGTGCCCACCCCTCAACCAGTCAGCTTTGCCAGGATGTGGCATCCTGCTGTGTACATATGGCAGCACCTTCATTAACCACGTGAGTAAAGTGAAGTGAGATACAGTTCCCAGAAATGGCTGGGCGTACTGGGCAGGCATAAGTCCAGTAGGATTTTCAAACATGGATTTAAGGGCACACAGGTGACTTGTTCCTGTGGGAAGACTGGCCAGCAAGACATGGACCATGGAATGCTTACGCGAGGAGTACTTCCTGTCCATAGATCATCACCATCCCTTCTCTCAGGCCCGTAGTTGGTCCAGGTTTGCTGGGGAAAGTCATCTGATGGAGCCGATTCTTGATCGACTGCCGCCCCTACGGCTTCTGCCGCTACTGTGTCTGTCATCCTCTCAGCCCCTCAGTTAGCCCAGCAGCCTTCATGTTGACGTCCTGCTGATTTGCTGACAAGGCTGTTTTCAGCCTTCTCCCGACTTAGGCTCCCAAGAGCACACATCCCTGCAGCCAAAGGCACCCCCTTGCTCTACTGCAAGTCCTTCACTCTCCCGCGTTTTGCCATCTTTTCAGGATTACATGGCTGCGGAAAGGAGAGAGCAGCCTAGAATCAATGATGAGGACCGCTGTGCGTGAACTTTATCGTCTTTACGCCTTTTCCAGACGTTCATCTTCCCTTGCCTCTGTGAAGGCGGGCATCTCCTTTTCTGCACTTCTCTGGACTTCATCCTGGTTTTTTTTTTCCTCATCTGCCCACTGTTTTGTTGATCTCCATCAACTTCCTTTGTTTCCTTCTCAGATATGCACAGGCTTCCTCTGTTGAGGAAGGAATCCTCCTTCCCTTGAGGCTTTCACTGTCCAAGGATTGTCTTCTAGCTTCCTTCCCTCTCCAGCCTGAGTTTCTACAAGAGAGCTCTCCGTCTGTGCCCAGCGCCCCCAATAGGGCCCCCACCCTATTGTGGACAAACCCAGGGGACCCTTTTCCTGTCCATCATCCCCACTTCCCCACAGCAGCTGTGGCCACGTGTTGAGGGGGAGCCTCATCCATCTTCTCCATGAAGCTCTTTTCCTTGGCTTCTGTGATGGCGAGTTTTGATCTTAGATGATTGGGAGAGAGAGAGAAGAGAATTTTCCATCAGATGTGAGGGCACTTTCCCATCCTCCAGCCCCAAGCCTGCTGGCCCAGCCTGACTCCCACCACTCACCTTGCCCTTTCCTAGACGGATCCACCCTGAGCAGACCTCCTCCCCTCCCCCATGTTCACTTTATGGGCCCAGTTCTCAGCCAGTATCACTTCTCCTGCGGAAACCCTCCCCGTGGGCTGGACACAACTCAAATCGCTCCTTCCCCTTCCCAAATCCGTGCACCTCGGAAGGAGCCGCCCACACTCACTCTCACCCCCACCATCCCCACCACGCACCAGAGCCCCACTGCCTTGCTGAACCACAGCATCATATCATGTCCCTTTGTAGTCCGTCACTCACCTGGCAATCAGTCACATCCTGCTGGGTCCCAGCTCTGATACTGCTGATTTGCAGGGCGCTTCATGCCTTGTTTTATTATGTAACTCCCCACTTGCCGTCTTTTCAACCTGAATTCAGTTCCGGAGGGGAGGTGGGGAGGTGGCAGGGAGTAGGCAGGGGCGCCTTATCTGTCTCTGAATGCTCCAGAGCTCTTAGCAGAAGTGGCTCATGCAGGAGAGACTCAATAAGTGCGTGGTGATGGATGGACTTGCTGTTGATTTTCCTCCAGCCATCCTTTATGCTGCTGTCAGAAAAATCTTTCTCAAGGATTGTTCTCGTTACGTAACTCATCTGGCTCCCTCTATGCCGTCTGCCAGCATTGTTGAGTGTTTGCTGGGTGGGTGGTACTGGGTAGGGACTTGAGGGGTGCAGAAGAAACAGCTGTTAGAGGCCCCTCCCCCCACCATGAGGCTGACATGCTCAGGAAATGACTAGACAGAGCAGCATATATGGGACTGAGGGATGAATGGAGGAACCACGAGAAACACGGGGAGGCAGAGAAATAGAAGTGTCTCCCTGAGGTGCTCTGATCGTCCAGGCTGACTGTGAGAGGTTTAGGCTGATCTGTTGGACGGCAGCGGGGGGCTCAAGGGGGACAGGTTGGGACAGGAGGAGGTGAAGGGATTTCTGGCAAGGATGCTGTGGAGCAAAGTGACCGCAACTGTTAGGGCCATCACTGCAGCCTCTGTGCCTGCTCAGGCAGCCTCAGGACCACGTGGGAAGGTCAGTAACCGGTGAGATTTGCAGAAGCCTAGGAGTCCGTAGACTTCAGGAGGGCCATCAATGTCTCCCGAACAGGCACCTTGTCCAGCTGATATACGCAAACTTGCACAAGGACCCCAGCCACAGCCCTCCTGGTATCCATTTACTGCCCCGTCTCCTGCCAGTCCATGCCGACGTCTGTCAGTGCAGCAGCCCTCAGCCCCTGATACACTATGGCATCTGAATCCAGAGAAGCAGAAGGTGGGATTTGGGTTCTTGTCTCTAAGGGAAGGTGGTGCGAGGGTCTCCCAGTCACCTGCGATTGACAGCATCTGCCAAGCGATCCTGAGCAAGGCTCTGTGCCTCAACACCTCTGCAACGGGGACTGTGCCAGGGGTCAGGCAGGTCGTCCCACGCTCAGCAGAGCCACATCAAAGAGCCTGTGTTCACCATTATCCTGCAAACACAGGAGGGTGAGACTCCCAGTCCCCACTTTGACTCTATTCTAGTCACAGAAGGAGGCTCTGAAATGTCCTGGGATGAAAGGCGACCTGGCTGTTGCCCCAGCAGGAAGCAGCCACAGATGGAGGGATGGGGACTGTGGAGGGAGGAGGTGTTGACTGTGCTTCTAGGCATCGTCCAGGGCAGTGTCAGAGGAGACAGATGCAAACCCAGTTTGCAGACCTTGATTCTCACGCCTGTGTCCATGATGGCCTCTTTCTTTTTCTGAGTTACTTGGGGTATCATTTCATATCTCAAGAATAATATAAAGCAGCGTCACGACTTTTGCTCACAAGTCCCTGTCGTTTATCTCCTCCCTCCTTTGCTCTGTATGTGTGTGCACACGCTTACACATGCACATCTTCTGAGCAAGGTGCGCCTCCCCGCGCGTCACCTCTGATCACCTCAGGGTATTTCCTGAGAACAAAGAGCCAGGACAGCTGTCAACATCTGGAAACTTAACATTGATCCAGTGCCAACGCTTAACCCACTGTCCGTATTCACATATCAAATGCCCCACTGATGCGCCTCAAAGCTATTCTCCCTGACTGCTTTTGAGCACACACCCTTCTTTTCCTAATTTTTATCTTTTATTTGGAAATAATTTCAAGATCACAGAATAGTCCGAAGAATGCTGCAGAGAGCACCTATAGATTGTACCTAGACTCACCTGTTGATGTCTTACTCCCCTGACTTTATCATTTACACAAAATATCTCTACCTTTCCATCTACACGCAGAGCATGGTTTCTAAAATGACTTGAGAGTAACTTGCACACAATGTGTACCTTTACCCCTAAACACTTCAATGTATGTTTCCTAAGAAGAGGGACTTTCCCTTACATAATACCACATTACAGTTACATGCTCCAAAGGATTCACCCTGATAGAAAATTTTTCTTGAGATGAAGTTCACATAACATAAAAGTAGCCATTTTAAAAGTAAACAATTCAGTGTCCTTTAGGATGTTATGAGATTGTCCAACCACCGTCTCTGTCTAGTTTCAAAACATTTGTATTAACCACAAAAGTAAACCCTGCGCCCATTAAGCAGTTTTCTCCTCTTTCCTCACTCTAGCCCCTGGTAATCTTCTCTAGAGATTTTATCTATTCTGCACATATCAGTGTAATCTTACAATATGTGCCTTTTGTGTCTGGCATCTTTCACTGAGCGTAATGATTCATTTTGTAGTGTGTATCAGAACTCCGTTCCTTTTCATGGTTGTATAACATTCCATTGTGTGGATCAACTGTCTTTTTTTAATCTATCCCTCTGTTGACAGGCATTTGAGTTGTTTCCACCTTTTGACTATTGTGAATAGAGCTGCTCTGAGTATAGCTATACATATATTTGTTTGACTACATGTTTTCATTTCTTCGGGGCATATACCTAGCATTAGAATTATTCATTTTGATTACCTGAGAAAGGTATCATTTAATTTGTCCAGTGTATCCTTACTATTTTATGCCCAGCCTCTGGCTCCCCATTTGAAGGACATGTGCACACCCTGCTTCCCCAGTTTCCCCTGGACTTAGCATCCATTGATAATTCTTACCTGATCCATTCGTTACTACTATGACTGCAAAATTCTGAGTGTCCAGCCCTAGTACCCTTTCTGCATTTCCCAGGTAGACCAGGCATCCTACTCTAAGCTCCCTTCTTCCCACTGATTCATTGATTTATCAGTTTTTCTATGTGAATTCATGAATCCCTGTTTTTTACCCCAGTGTCTTGTAATTCATTACCACAGGGGTCCCCAACCTCCAAGATTTAATGTCTGATGATCTGAGGTGGAGCTGATATAATAATAATGGAGATATAGTATACAATAAACGTAATGTGTTTGAATCATATTGAAACCATCCCCACCCCTGCCCTCCAGTCCGTGGAAAGAGTGTCTTCCACAAAATTGGCCCCTGGTGCCAAAGAGGTTGGGGACTGCTGCTACTGTATCTATTGTTTTGGTGCTCAACTCATCCCAGAATTGGCCATTGGGAGCCCCCTACGAGCTGGTGTTTGGGTTCTTATTCCATGCCTCCACCTCTGTTTTGTTCTTGGTTTGAGGGTGTGTGTGTGTGTGTGTGTGTGTGTGACTCCTTAACTGTCTGGCTTGACAACATGTTCCTCCTGGGCTCATCTTGAAACTGTCCCACCCTCGTCAGCCATCTCTCCTGGGATCTGTGGTTCCTCTTAGAGAAAAATGGCAAGTGAAAGCAAGGTCTGGGCACAGGCGAGCTCACACCTTTGCGAGGCCTCCTCCGTGCAGTGCGGAGGGTGTGGGACCCAGCTGCTTCCTCCTTCGCCCAACTGCTGCAGCCCCCTTCTGAGGTCACACGTGTGGAACACGCAGCCTACCGTGGCAAGTACTCAAGTCAGTTGGCCTCGGGCACCACGCCAAGCTGCGTCTCTTTTTAGTTAAATCTCTATGCACATTTAGACCCAGTAGGGCCTGTGGTTATTTCCGTAGGAGGGGGCCTCCTGGGTCATGAAAAATCGCTTATTCCTTAAATATGGAAACATCTGATGACGTGTGAGCACAGGGCTCTGTTATGCTTTACACAGGATGGACAGGGGGTGTGTGTGTGATGTTTTCGAACGTGTCTCCTCCAAGTGTGTAGGCTCCTTGACATCGGTGTGCTTCTTTCATTCACCTTCCAGCACCCAGTAGAGTGTCTGGCACATGCTCAAAATTCTGTAAATGACCACTGAATGTGCACTGGTAGCCAAGCATAGCTCCCCTATAGGGAGCGCGTACAACATGCCAGGGGCTACTCAGAGTGCTTTGCATTAATTAACTCTTTCAGTCCTCAAGCGGAAACTACTGTATCTCCCCTGTTTTACAGATGAGGAAGCTGAAGCTCAGGGAGGTTGAGTATCCTGCCCAAGTTCACACGTCCAGGAAATGGCAAAGCTAGATTTGATTCCAGAATCCGTGCTCTTAACTATAATGATATACTGTGGAATGGGTGGATGATGGGTGGGTGGATTAGTAGATGAACTGTGGCAGGTGGGTGGGTGGATGGATGGATAGATGGGTGTGCGGGTGGATGGGTGAATGGAGGAGTAGAGGAACGTGGGTGGGTGGATAGATTGTTGGATGGGTGAAGATCAATGTGAGGGTGGATGGAGACGGGCAGGTATGTGGATGGACGGATGCATGAGTAGATGAATGGATGTAGGGTGGGTAGGGTACATGGATGGATGGATGGATGGATGGGTAGATGAATCAGTCGTACATGGTGGCTCATCCATTTCTCCCCTGCTCTCTTTGACCAGGCTTCTCACTAGGAGTGTATCCATGCCCTCCCTTCCTGCGCCCTTGAAACTCACTCCCTTTCCTACTGTCTCTCCTGGAACTGCAGGCCCAGGTGCACTCACAGTTATAGCTGAGCAATGAGGGAGAGAGAGAGAAAGAGAGAGGGAGGACAGGCAGCTAGCATCCTTGGTGTAGAGCAAAGGTCACTAAATGTCAACTTAAGGGCCAGACCTGGCACCTGGAGGTGTTCTGTTTGACCCACAGAGCATTAAAACAAAGCAAAGCTTAGTGTTTAAAAACAGGGGAGTTATGTCAAAGTTTGATTTCCACCTTCTTGTTAAGAAAGACTGGCAGATTGGAGAATGTGGGCATTCGTATCTGCTGGGTCACCTTGAGATGGGCTGAGAATTGGCTGTCTGTGACATGAGACTCGAGGCTGCCCATTGGCTGCTGCCTTCACCCCTCACTCCTCACTTGTGGTCTCCTTGGCCCCTGGAGGACCTGAGTTTACAATCCTTCGTCAGACACTGCCCCTTATCAGCTCGTCCAAGGCGAGATTCTCTTTCTTGCTGCAGTATTCCCCTTTGACTCTGTGGAGTGAATTGTCGTCTACAAGCATGATACTGCCCCGTCATCCACCTGCGCCCCTCCCATAGTGGGTCCTGCTCCATTTCTGTGTGTTTACTTCCGTTCACTTGAGGTCCCAAGGTTGTTAGTTGTCCTGAGTTCAGTTTAGAGTCTGAGGCTGCCGCTCACGGTGGGAGTTCCCTAATCCTCTCTGCCTTGGGTCACACCCCTCCCCTCTCCACGGTTGGTCATTCTGCTCCAGATCAATGGCCAGCGTGTTGCAGGCACAGGGCCAGCCCATGTGCTGTCAGAGGCAGCCGTCTGGCTGATACTTCCAAGCTCATTGGGCCGTCCGGAAATTATGGAGCCCTCTGTTGTTCTATAGCCTGGTCCTCCTTTCTCCAGCATTTTCTCAGAAGCCTTAGGAGGCACCAAGCCCATGCAATTCTTTTGTTCCTTTGCCCAGAGAGCCCTGGGAGAGAAGACAGGAGTGTGCTAGGTGGGAATAGGGGATCAGCTCAGTGGCCCACCTGTGGCGAGTGTTGAGTGATCTGCTGACGGTTGTTACTGTTACCATCATGCTGACTTCTGGCTGTCACCTTATTTATCTGAGCGTGTTAGAAGGTCTCCTGGACTTAGAGGCAGGAAAGTCGCAGTGTGGGTCCCAAGTCTTAATTACTGACTGTATGGCCTTGGGCAAACACTTCCATCTCTCTGAGCTTCAGTTTCCTCATCCGTGAAATGGAGTTAATAACAGTAACCCTTGCAGTGGCTGCTGGCCAGGGGGTGTTTTTTTCCAAAGAAGTGATTGATTGGTGATTCAACACCTTCACCATGGCCTTCACTGCCCTGTGAGCAACATGAGGACCCCTATTCACCCCAAAGATGTACACCTAGACAAGGAAATGCTGCTTCTTTGTCTTTGCTTGTTCCCAAGTGAACATCAGTGACAAATACTGCAGTCTGGAAGCTTCTGTCCTGGCCTCTGGCCCCATAGCAGCCCCTCCACTCATCCTTTCCATCTCAGGTTGCTAAGAGGATGCAAAGAACAGGTTTCTGCCTGAGTCAGCACAGCTTCTCGTCTGTGAAACGGGGATGTGATAGCTCTCAGTCGTTCAGTTGTGTCCGACTCTTTGTGACCCATGGACTGTAGCCCCCCAGATTCCTCTGTGAGATTCTCCTGGCAAGAATACTGGAGTGGGTTGCCATTTCCCTCTGCAGGGAATCTTCCCGACCCTGGGGGGAAGCGGGATCAAACCCGCTTCTCCTGCGACTCCTGCAATGAAGGTGGATTCTTTTTACCACTGAGCCACCTGGGAAGCCTGGTAGCACTTCCTAGGCACTCCCTTTTCGTTAGTCACAGCTGAATTTGAGAAGCCATCTCTGAGCACTGCCACTGTGTCTCCTAGGAAGTGTGGCCAGAACTAGGGTGCGGGACTTAATTGTTGTTGTTTTTTGGCCACTAAGTCATGTCCGACTCTTTGAGACCCTATGAACACCAGGCTTCTCTGTTTTTCCCCATCTCCCAGAGTTTGCTCAGACTCATGTCCATTGAGTCTGTGATGCCATCCAACCATCTCATCCTCTGTCACCCCCTTCTCCTCCTGCCCTCAGTCTTTCCCAGCATCAGGGTCTTTTCCAATGAGTCACTTCTTCGCATCAGGTGGCCAACGTATCGCAGCTTCAGCATCAGCATCAGTCCTTCCAATGAATATTCAGGGTTGATTTCCTTCAGGATTGACTGGTTTGATCTCCTTGCTGTCCGAGGGACCCCCAAGCATCTTCTTTAGCACCACATTTCAAAGGCATCAGTTCTTTGGTGCTCAGCTTTCTTTATGGTCCAACTCTCACATCCATACATGACTACTAATACTGGTTTAGAAAACACCCATCTTGAGTTGAATGGCCAGTGTGGCTGGCAGGTGTGATGAGTGGTATATTACACACTTAGCATGCTCAGATCCCTTCTAGCTCTGACAGTCTGAAATTCTTGTGTCTCCTATTACAGCAGCCTATACTAATATCTTGCCTTGTTTCATTATATGAAATTTTGGTGGAAAGTTGTATAAATTCTGTTCTAACTGTTGTAAATTAAAAAAAAAAAAAGATTACATAGGTTCCAAATACTAAAACTGTATAGTTTCAGGCAAGGCTGGATCCAGAGGCACCAACTCTTTAGCCACTAATTTGGCTGCATCCACCTGTCAGCTCTGATTTCTTCAGCATCTCCTCATGATATTAATATTTAAAGATGGACCCCAGTAGCTCTAAGCTTATGTCTCACCTGCTCAGAGGCCCCAAAAGAAAGCAAGTGCCTCTTGTGCAGTAGCCCCAGCATAAGTTCTGAAATTTGGTTTTATCAAGCCTGATCAACCAAGCTTGGGTCATGGGGCCACTCCTAACCAATCACTGTGGCCAGGGGCATGTGATGACCTGATCAACTGGGCCTGGTATCCCATTGGCATGAGAGGTGTCAGGCTCCCTGGAACCACAGAGCATATCCAGAGGTTGGACTCGATGACTCCAAAGCAGTTTTGAGGCCTCATGTTTGAAGCTTCTGCAGCTCTTCATTTGTTCACTTCCTCAGCAGCCTCACCTTGTCATTAAGAACTAGAGCACCTAGGTCCAAGTGCTGGCTGCACACTTCCTGGCTGTGTGAACTTGAGCAACTTATCCAGCCTTCCTGAGCTGCAGTTTTCTCATCTGGAAAATGAGAACAATAATCATGTCTACCCGGGAGGCAGGCTGTGAAGACGGAACCAGTTAATCCTTGCAGAGTGCTTGGAACACGGTTTGGCACATAGTCAATTCTCTTTGCATGTGCTTGGTGCTGGGATTCCAAGATAAGCCAACCAGACACGCTCCTTGCACGAAAGGAGAGCATGGTCTGGAGGCAGCCTGGGATTCTTTCAATCAACGCATACAGATGGAGAATGGAATGTTGTTGTGGCTTGGCCCTTAAGTCGTAGCCAACTCTTCATGACCCCACGGACTGTAGCCTGCCAGCATCCTCTGTCCATGGGATTTCCCAGGAAAGAATACTAGAATGGGTTGCCATTTCCTTCTCCGGGGTTCTTCCTGACCCAGGGATTGAACCCACATCTCCTGCTTGGCAGGTAGATTCTTTACCACCAAGTCACCTGGGAAGCAGCATTACAAGAATGTGATGTTAGAAATAAATTGAGCAGGTGATTATAATGCGCATGGGGAAATGTGAGATGCCAGGAGTGTTAGTGAGAGAGTTTCCAGAACTGAAGGACTAGCAGGAGTTATCTGGATGAATCGGGAAGTGGGAAAGGTATACCTAGCAGATGGAGCAGCAAACGCGAAAGCCTGGCGACGAGACAGAATCTGTTGCCTTGAAGAGGCAGAGGTTGAGAGAGGCTAGAGGCTGGCATGTGAGGTTCGGCGTGAGGGTAGATGGGAAGCACCCGTGGTGAGGCTGCACAGGGCACTGGGTGACAGATTGCCTCCTAGGGTCTTGTGAGCTCTTGTAGGTATCTGGGTTTCAGCTTAAGGGCTGTGCAGGTGCCCTGAAGAATATTTTATTTTGTTTAGTTTATTTTTAACAGCTTTTTTTGAAGTATAATTGATGTATGATAAACTGCACACATATTAAGTGTACGGTTTGCTAACTTTAGTAATATGTGTACACGAATGAAGCCATTGCCACCATCAATAACAAACATCTCCATCACCCCAAAAAGTTTCCTTGTGTCTCTTTGTAACACCCTCCCTGCTGCTACTGCCAGCAGCTCCAGCCCCAGTCAACTGCTAATCTGCTTCCTGTCGCCGTAAGTGACTTTGTTTCATTTTCTCTTTATCTGTTTCTGACTGCGCTGGTTCTTTGTTGCTGTGTGCAGGCTTTCTCCTTTTGCGGCGAGTGTGGGCTACTGTCTAGCTGCAGCGCGCAGGCTTCTCATTGTGGTGGCTATTCTTGGTGTAGAGGACAGGCTCTGGGGCACGCGGGCTTTGACAGTTGCAGCTAGTGGACTCCAGAGCACGGGCTCAGTAGCTGTGGTACGCGAGCTTAGTTACCTGGAGGCGTGATAAGTCTTCCTGCGCCCAGTATGGAGCCTGCACCCCCTGCAGGTTCAGTTCAGTTCAGTCGCGCAGTCGTGTCCGACTCTTTGCAACCCCATGAATCGCAGTACGCCAGGCCTCCCTGTCCATCACCACCAACTCCCGGAGTTCACTCAGACTCACGTCCATCGAGTCCATGATGCCATCCAGCCATCTCATCCTCGGTCGTCCCTTTCTCCTCCTGCCCCCAATCCCTCCCAGCATCAGGGTCTTTTCCAATGAGTCAACTCTTTGCATGAGGTGGCCAAAGTACTGGAGCTTCAGTTTTAGCATCATTCCTTGCAAAGAAATCCCAGGGTTGATCTCCTTCAGAATGGACTGGTTGGATCTCCTTGCAGTCCAAGGGGCTCTCAAGAGTCTTCTCCAACACCACAGTTCAAAAGCATCAATTCTTCTGCGCTCAGCCTTCTTCACAGTCCAACTCTCACATTCATACATGACCACAGGAAAAACCATAGCCTTGACTAGATGGACCTTAGATGATGCCATCCAGCCATCTCATCCTCGGTCGTCCCTTTCTCCTCCTGCCCCCAATCCCTCCCAGCATCAGGGTCTTTTCCAATGAGTCAACTCTTCGCATAAGGTGCCCAAAGTACTGGAGCTTCAGTTTTAGCATCATTCCTTCCAAAGAAATCCCAGGGTTGATCTCCTTCAGAATGGACTGGTTGGATCTCCTTGCAGTCCAAGGGACTCTCAAGAGTCTTCTCCAACACCACAGTTCAAAAGCATCAATTCTTCTGCGCTCAGCCTTCTTCACAGTCCAACTCTCACATCCATACATGACCACAGGAAAAACCATAGCCTTGACTAGACGGACCTTAGTCGGCAAAGTAATGTCTCTGCTTTTGAATATACTATCTAGGTTGGTCATAACTTTTCTTCCAAGGAGTAAGCGCCTTTTAATTTCATGGCTGCAGTCACCATCTGCAGTGATTTTGGAGCCCAAAAAAACAAAGTCTGACACTGTTTCTACTGTTTCCCCATCTATTTCCCATGAAGTGATGGGGCCAATGCCATGATCTTCGTTTTCTGAATGTTGAGCTTTAAGCCAACTTTTTCACTCTCCTCTTTCACTTTCAGCAAGAGACTTTTTAGCTCCTCCTCACTTTCTGCCATAAGGGTGGTGTCATCTGCATATCTGAGATTATTGATATTTCTCCCAGCAGTCTTGATTCCAGCTTGTGTTTCTTCCAGTCCAGCAGGTAGCCACCCTCTTTACCAGTGGGCCACCAAGGAGTGCCACCACAGATTATTCACTTGCGTTTTCTAGATGTTTATCTAAACAGAATCCTACAATTTGTACTCTTTTTTGGGGGGGGAGGCCTGGTTTCATTCACTAAACATAATTATTTTAAGATTCCTCCATGTGTAGCCTATATTAATACTTCATGTCCTTTTATTACAATGGAGTAGTATTTCATTGTAGGGAATATACCATACTTTTACAATCTATACACCTATAGACAGGCAGTTGAGTCTGTTCCTCCTTGGGAATATTACAAATAATGCGGTCATGACCTTTCATGTAAAAATCTGGCTGTGGGCATACATATTTTCATCTCTCCTGCACAGATACTTGAGAGTGGAATGGCTAGGTCATATCATAGGTGGATAATGACCTTTGAAGAGACTGCTGAACTATTATCCAAAGTGGTGGTACCTTCTTGTGTTCCCCACCAGTTTATGAGAGTCCAGTTACATCACATTGTCAGCAACACTTGATGCTGTGAGCCTTCTACTTTAGTTATTCTAATACTTGAATAGTAGTACTCACTGTGGTTTTAATTTGCATTTCGCTTATGAAGGGAAAGGCTACCCACTCCAGTATTCTGGCCTAGAGAATTCCATGGACTGTATAGTCCATGGGGTCGCAAAGAGTCAGACACGACTGAGCGACTTTCACTTTTGTGACTAACGGGGCTTCCCAGGTGGTGCTAGTGATAAAGAACCCACCTGCCAATGTAAGAGACATAAAAGACGCAGGTTCCTCTCTGGGTTGGGGAGATCCCCTGGAGGAGGGAATGGCTACCCATCCAGTATTCTTGCCTGGAGAATCCTATGGACAGAGGAACCTGGTGGGCTACAGTCCATAGGGTTGGTTGCAAAGAGTCAGACATGACTGAAGCGACTTAGCATGCATGCATGACTAATGATGTTCAGCATCTTTTCACGTATTTATTTGCCAAATATATATCTTTTTTGTAAAGTGTCTGTTTAAATCTTTCTCCTATTTTGTATGGGGGTTATTTTCTTATCATTTAGTTTTGAGAGTTCTTTATATCTTCCAGATACATGTACTTGATCCAGTATATGATTTGCAAATATATTCTCTGAGTCTGTGGCTTGAGTTTTCATTTTCTTAGCAGTATCTTTCAAAGGGCAGAAGTGAGAACTCCTAATGAGGTCCAAGTATCAAAATGGATGGTGCTTATGGATGGTGCTTTGGGTTGTGTAGCTAAGAAATATTCCTCTAGATCTTTGCCTAAGATTGTGGAAGTTTTCTCCTGTTTCTGTCCCTTGTTCTACCCGTTGTTAAGAGAGGGTGTTGAAATCTTCGACTATGATTGTGAATTTGTTTATTTCTCCTTGCATTTGCATCAGTTTTTATTTAGTGTGTTGTAAGCTCTCTTATCTCGTCTTATTTTAAATGTTTAAACACTTAGAATTGCTGTGTCCTCTTGAGGTATGACTCCTTTATCTTTGCAAAATAACCTTCTTTAAGCTGATATTCTTGGCTCTAAAATCTACTTTGATATCAATACAGCCACTTTGGCATTTGATTAGTGTTAGCTAGGTGTATCTTTTTCCATCCTTTTACTTTTAACATATTAGTGTTTTTATATTGAAGTGCATTTTTTTTGTAAGCACCATAGAGTTGTTTTTTAATCCAATTTGACAATCTCTGCCATTTAATTGGGGGAACTTAGACCACTTATATTTATTGAGATCATAGATATAGTTAAGGTTAAATCTCTCATCTTGTTTGTCCCTTCTGTTCTTTGTGTTCTTTCCCCCTCTTTCTGCATCCATTGGAGTGATTGAATATCTGTATGATCTATTTAATTTCCTTTGTTGTTTTACTAATTTTTTTGTTGTTATTTTACTGGTGTCTTTAGTATTTATGGGATAGATCTTTAACTTATCACAGTCTGTCTTCACACTTCACGTAGACTATGCCTTATAACAGTATGCTTCCATTTCTTCCCCTCTGGACCTTTGTACTATTATTGTCAAACACTTTACTTTTGGGTATACAGTTGACTCTTGAACATCACAGGTTTGAACTTCGTGGGTCTTCTTATAAGTGGATTTTTTTCAATAAGTATGTACCACAGTATTACACAATTCTTGGTTGATTGGTTGAGTCTGTGGATGAGGAACTGTGGATATGGAAGGCCAACTATAAAATTATATATGGACTTTTTACTTCACAGAGTCAGCACCCTTAGCCCTCACAGTTTTCAAGGGTGGAATATATTATAAACACCACCCTACTTTATTAATTTAAACAGTCAATATCTTTTTAAGGGGTTTAAATAAATGTTAATAGCCTACACATTTGCCTATGTGGTTTCCATTTCCAGTGCTTTTCATTCCTTGTAAGAATCTGTAGTCCCATCTAGTGTCATTACCCTTCTGTCTGAAAGACGTCTTCTAACATTTCTTATAGTTTGACTGCTGGTAATGGATTCTTTCAGAGTTTGTTTATCTGAAAATGTCTGTTTGCCTTTGTTTTTGGAAGCTATTTCTGCTGGTAGATTTGCAGTTCTTTTCTTTCAATATTTTAAAGATGTTGTCCCACTGTCTTCTCACTTGCATTCTCTCCAGTGAGAAGTCTGTTGTCATTATCTTTGTTTTACTGTATATTATGCATCTATTATTTTATGGCTACTTTAAAGATTTTTCTCTTTATCACATGTTTTGAGAAACTTGATTTTGTTTTCTTTATGTGGCTTGTGCTTGGCATCCCTTAGGTTAGGCTTCCGAGTGTGTGTGGTTATAGTTTTCATCAAATATTGTAAATTTTTCAGCCATTATTTCTTCAAATATTATGTCACATTCCAACCCCTTTCTCCCTCCTTTGAGGGGTCTAGTTGCACAAATATTAGGCCACTTAAAGTTGTCTCACAGCTTACTGATGCTCTGTTCTGTTTTGTTTTTTCCTTCTCTCTTCTCACTGTGTTTCCTTTTAGTTTCCATTGCTGTCTTCAAGTTTATTAATCTTTCCTTTCACACTCTCTAATCTGCTGTTGGTCTCATCCAGTGTGTTTTTCTTTTCACACATTGTAGTTTTCATCTCTGGAAGTTAAACCTGTCTCTTTCTTAGTATCTTCTTTATCTCTGCTTACCTTCCTAAACACATGGAATCCAGTTATAATAACTGTTACTGCAACCCTATCTGTTCATTCTAACATCTGGATCTGGCCTGGGTCAGACTGCTTTCCCTCTACTTTTGATTGCTTTACCTTCTCATCATGTTTATAGTTTCCAGCTTCTCTGCATACCTGATACTTTTTTACTGGGTTCCAGATACTATGTATTACCTTGTTGGGTGCTTGATGTCTTTGTTTCCTCTCTATATCTTTGAGCTCTGTCTGAGATGCAGTTAAGCTACTTGAAAGCAGCTTTGAGTAGAGCAATAGATCCTTTTGAGTCTTACTTTGAGTATTTTTTTGATGCAACCAGAGCAGTGCTCAGTTTGGAGGTAAGTATTGCCCTGAGTACTTGACAGGATGTCCCATGAATCCTGAGGGTTCTGCCAGTCCGGCTGATGGCTACAGACACTTTCCAGCCCTGCCTGAGTGTCAGGCGTTGTTCTCTGTAGTCCTTTCGGGCTGTTCTTGCCTCGACCCTAAGTAGTGTCCTCACACACAGGCCAGACTGACACTCAGCTGCGTACTGCAGGGTGCCCTCTGCCATCTCCAGATCTCTGCACCTCCTCTTGTCTCTCCAGTGTTCTCTCCTGGATCCTCAGCTCCATCTCCTCCACTCAAGGAGTCCACTAGTTTCTACCTGGGTTCCCCCATGATCTGGAAACTTCTCAAGGCAGTAAGCTGGGGCAGTCACTGGGCTTACCTCTTATTTCTCATCTTTCGGTACTGCTGTCTGTCATTGTTTGATATAAAGTGGCAGACCAATTATTCTTTTGCATATTTTGCCCACTTTTTGTTCTTTGCAGCCACAAGAGTAACTGGTCTCTGTTACTGCATATTGACTGGAAGTGAAAGTCCCCTGAGCAGTTTAAATCAGGGAGGCAATAGACCAGTTTCACCTTTTAGGACAATCCCCGTTTCTAGATGTTCTTTCTAGTCTCCCTGAGGCCGTAAGCACCTGGGCCCCTCTGCCTGAGTGAGCTCGATTTCCCAGCCTCCTGCAGCCAAGAAAGGTGGCGTGGTCACAGAGCCAGTCCTGCGGTTTCTGTGGCTCTCCTGGAAGGTGGTCCAGCCTCCACCATCGGCACCGCTCAGTCCTGTCTGTCTCATCCCTGGCTCTCAGAGGCAGGGAGCGTTTGTGTGAGCGAAGCAGCTCTTCACTGACACCAGTGGCCACACCACGGGCGGTGGGAGGGGAAATTCACCTTCACATTGGAATAGCACAGCTGCATCGGGCTTGTCCACATCCTGCCCCCACGGACTCAGCAGACCAAGGGTTTTATCCCCTTCTTAGAGGCTGAAACTGCAGGCAGTCACCCAGTTGCTAAGTGGCATGTTTTGTGTCTCTGGGCACAGGTTCAAGTTCTGGGACCCACGGCTTTAATTTGGGTGGCCCTGAGGTCCTTCTCCCCCGCCTGTGTCCCAGGAGGCCCTGCAGGAAGACCTGGGAGTGACCCTCCTCGGCGTCACCGCCACAGCCTCCCTCACTGCAGGAAGCTTTTTGAGCTGAGGCCGGAAGTGCTGAGTGAAACACACCCCGGGGGACTGTTTGCAGAGGCTGGTCTTGCCCACAGAGCCGGCAGGGATGGATGAAGATGACTGAGAGGGTGCTGTCCTTGTCAGGGACGAGCAGGGCCTTGGGAAAGGGCGCCCGTGGGTGCTATGCTGTTGCTGTGTGCAAAGTGCTGCCTACGAGGAGCCAGTGAAATTTCCCGAGGCCAAATCACGGCAGACCGTGCTGAACAGCGCGTCCAGTTCCTGTCTGTCCTGCATGCCAAGTGCTCAGACCACAGGAGAGGGCGGGGGAGCGGATGGAGTGGGCTTCAGAGTGTGCACCCACAGGAGGAAATGGCCCCGGGGTGTGATGGAGAAACCTCACCGCCGTACACCTGACCTCATACACCGAGCACCATACTCTAGCCTGAAGGAGGTCGTATTGCCTGGTGTCCTCAGAGTGTCGGTGGTGGAGGGAAGGGCTCTGCGAGTGGATTTTAGAGCTGCTTCTTGTTTGCTTGACCTGCAACACTCCTAAACCCTGAAACTGTCTCAGAGCCTCCAAATGGAGGTCTTCGGGCTAATGCATGTTCAATTCTATATACCTTGCATTATCCCACCTTTTGCTTCATACTGGAATTAGCTCTCTGAATTCCCGCACTGAGAGATGTCATGGAAAGATCTGAATTTCCAGCTTCTCTTGACAAGTTAGAAGCTCGGGCAACTGTGAGTTGAGTCACAGCCACTCTGTAAGCTCTCACAGCTCTCGTCACTCCCCAGCACCTCCCACAGAGGAGAGCCAGTGAGAACTCACCACTTCCGTGGATGGACACTCGCCTGGTGATCCTGTGGGTGTTGGAAGGCCCTGTTCTCTGTCCCACAGGGCCTGCCCCTTCTAGTTTCCACTCAAGGGTCCCTGAAACCACACTGAAGAGGTCGTCTCCCTTTCCTCTGAGACAGCCTTGAGTTGAGTAACATGCTGTTGTGGCTCCCTGACACCCAGCTCAGACTTCTGAGCCCTGGCTGCCCCTGTGATGGGGCTGCCCCAGCAGAGGTGCCCCTCAAGACAGTACTCTGAAACTCGATCCGAGAAAGAGTGGAGCAGCCTGCCTGTTGGCAGAGGCCAGAGCCGCACACTCGAGGCATGGCACACTCCCGTGCTTCTCTTCCTTGGAGAGGACAGGCCATCCCTCTGGAGGCAGGAGGATGACCCAAATGGCCTGGGCTGGACTCTCTCAGCTTTCAAAACCCATGATTGGAGGCTCCCAAAGGGATTGCTCTGTCTTTTTTTAATGTCACTGTGCCCCCAAAAGATATGTTTCCTCAAGGCCACAAAGAGAAGGTCCTGGGCTCTATTTCACATTAGAGAGATTGTTCTGTTGGTTGGGGTTGGGGACAAGCTATGTGCATCTGTGAGAGGCCATGGAAGGGGCACTTCTTGAGTGGGGAGTGGGGGGCTGGTAATGTCTCCCCAGCTAAGTTGGGTGGGAGCTCAGCAAGGTCACCTTGGGATATGGTGCTGTGGCAGACACTAAAACCGTGGAAACCAGGGTCTCACACGAGGCCACCACTGCCAGGCACCAGGGAGTTGGCCCTGATTCTGTCACATGGCCTCATGTGCCTTGAGCATCAAGAAGGAGCGTTCTGATTGCAGGTAACAGAATATATGGGGCTTCCCTGGTAGCTCAATGGTGAAGAACCCGCTTGCCAATGCAGGAGATGCAGAAGCAGAGTCTGATTCCTGGGTCAGGAAGGTGCCCTGGGGCATGGCAGCCTGCTCCAGTACTCTCGCCTGGGAAATCCCATGGACAGAGGAGCCTGGCAGTTTACAGTCCCTGGGGTCACAAAGAGTCAGACACAACTTAGCAACTAAACAATGGAATATATAACTGAGAGTACTAAAGTAATAAGTACCTGATAGTGGAAGCTCTCCTGAGTCAGTTAGGAACCAGGTGCCGTATGGCCTGGGGTCACGGGTCCCACCCTGCCTTGGCACATCATTGTCTTTTATCATTTTCATTTCAAAGGAGCCCTGACTTATCCTGAGTCTCTGGGGACCCAGTCAGTAGTCATACAAAGACATTGTTCCCTGCATTGGAGTGCCCTTATTTCCCCAGGAGGGGCCCACAGCCCACAGCAAGGCCAGGCTCCTGGGCAGTGCTGAGCCCCTCGGGCCAGCCAGCATGGGGAGAGGGGGCACAGGAGAGGCGGTCAGGGGAGCAGCGGCAGCAGGCCCACTGGACTGTCGCAGCACAAGTGCCTAGTGACTTTGGGGGCTCCAAGCCAGGACCTCAGGGCCAAACCTTTGGAGGACCTTGTCACCTGAGCCACCTACAGGGGGCCTGGCAGAGCCGGCCCGCCCTCTTAAGAGGTGAAAAGAGAAGCCCAGGAGACAGACAGGGACTCTTCTGAGTCAGATGCCCCTCTGTTGCAGGGCAGAGCTCAGTGCCAGGCCCCCTGGCTCACGCAGGACTCGTTCCATAGTCACCTCTGTCTCAGAAGTCATCAAAAACATTGGGATGCACCTGCCACGTCCTGGGCCTTGCGGTAACCAGGGTGAAGAGGTGAGGTCCCTCTTCCCATGGGGCCTCAGAATAATGACAGCTAAGGGCGGGGGAACACCTTTGTGCTTACAGGGTGCACAGAGGATGCTGACCCCACGGATGGCAAACTCAAATGTCCCCAGGGCAAGACCAGTGCCAGGCTGCACCCTACAGGTGCCAGGTGGGGGGAGCGGGGTAACAGTGAGGAGCGCTGGGGACTACGGTGTCTCTAACGGAACGTAGGTCTCCTTGTGGGAAGCTGAGATCCAGGAGCCAGGTATTCCCGTTTTTAAGAAAATTGAGAAATCTGCACTTTTATATGTGAGTTTCCTAATTAAAATCTTTATTTTTTTATTTATCTCTTGGCTGTGCTGGGTCTTCACTGCGGCCTGTGGGAGTCCCCTAGTTGCGGCGAGCAGGGGCTACTCTCTGGCTGCTGTCCGTGGGCTTCTCAGGGCAGTTACTTCCCTTGTTTCGGAGCACGGGCTCGAAGCTCGGCTCGGTAGTTGTAATGTGTGGGCTGAGTTGCCCTGCAGCAGGTGAGATCTTCCCGGATTATGGATTGAACCCGTGTGCCCTGCATCGTGGGATGGATTCTCAACCACTGGACCACCAGGGAAGCCCTAAGTTTGCTAATTTTTAAAACTGTCTCCACGCCAACAACAAAAAGGCGTCTTTGGACTGGTTGCAGCCTCTGGCCACTGCCCCACTGCTCAGTGACGGTTGGATGGCATCGCTGACACAATGGACGTGAGTTTGAGCAAACTGGGCGGTAGGAAGGATGGGGAACCCTGGTGTGCTGCAGTGCCTGAGGTCGCAGAGTGGGACACAGCTGAGATACTGGACAACAGCCCTGCTCATGGAGTGAACACGGAGAAGGGAAGGACTTTCCTGAGGTTACACAGCAAGATAGTGGCTGAACCAGGTCTTGAAGCCAAGTATCCTGATCCAAGTGGGAGACCTCATGGGCTTGCTTCATAGTAACCTCAGGGTCCCTTCTCTCTATTGGATGTGGTACGATATTTTAGCTTTGGGCACAAACCACTTAGGGTGAGAAATATAGCCTTCCTGAAACTTCTGTTAGAAACAAACTGGGAAATAGACATCAAGCCATGTTAAATCTTCTGGTACCTTCCAAAGAGTGTTCTTCAGTTTTAATCCTGGAGTTGTATTTCACATGGAGCCACTTTAACTCCTTCTTGCCAGAATAGAGGGGGCCTGGTACTCTTCTTTAAGGAGACAGAGCCTGTTTCTCGTGGGGTACATGAAGCCCCAAATTCTCCTCTGGGGGCAAGAGTAGAGGCTACTCTGCATGGCCTATCACACGTGTCCACAGCAGCCCCCTGGCAGCGGCCTTCTCTCCCCAAGCCCAGGCCTCCAGGAGCCTGTCTCCGTTAGCAAGAGCTTGGGCATCACCGATGAGATGGGAGTCAGGGGTCTGTGTGCTGGATTTGAATCCTGGCTTTGACACTTACCAGTTATGTGACCTTGAACAAGTCTCATCACCTCAGTGAGTTCAGGAGTCCTCCTCTGTAAAACAGGTAAATAGTATATACACACAGAGTTATAGAGTAACTCCGTTCCTACCTAGGGCTTCCTTGGTGGCTTGCTTGGAAAGAATCTGCCTGGAATGTAATGCAGGAGGCATGGGTTTGAACCCTGGGTCAGGCAGATCCCCTGGAGAAGGAAATGGCAACCCTCTCCAGTATTCTTGCCTGGGAAACCCCACGGACAGAGGAACCTGGTGGGCTACAGTCCATGGGGTTGCAAAGAGTCGGACGGGACTGAGCAATCGAGCCGCACATTCCTACCTAATTGCTACAGGTAGGAAAGATGGACTTCTCACTTGGCTATTGATAGTAATGTTAATCACAACAAATAAACATGGAGTTCACCTGAATTAGAAGCAGAAAATTTGGGGCAACAACAGATTTGGCAAATACTTTTCCCTTCTCATTTATACCTAGGTTAATTTTGTTGAATTTTAACAAATATTTATATAGCATTTACTAAGTGGTAAACTCTCTCCGCTAAGCACTTTCCAAATATTGACTCATTTAATGGTTGGAACCACTCTCTGAGGCAGATACTACTTTAAAGATTTCCAGGGGAGACAACCGAGACACCAAGAGCAAGTAAGCTGCCCCCGGACGTGCAGCTGGTGGGCGGCGGGCTGGGCTGCAGAACTGATCCGTGCGAGGCAGGGTCTGTGTACACCACCAGGAGCTGCCCCTTTCCTGCTTTGTTACTGCTGAGACACAATCTCCAACTTGCAATTGACCAACTCAGGGGAAGAAACTGTTCTTCCTCTACCTGTGGAAGCAGATGAAAGCCTTGCCTTAGGAGACTAAATTCCTTCTCCAGGTGGCTCAGTGGTAGAGAACCTGCCTGCCAACGCAGAGGACGTGGGTTTGATCCTTGGGTCGGGAAGATTCCATGCAGAAGGAAGAGGCAATCCACTCCTGTAGTCTTGCCTGGGAAAGCCCCTGGACAGAGGAGCTTGGCAGGCTGCAGTCCATGGGGCCGCAAAGACTCAGACATGACTTAATGACGGAGCATGCACGCAGGAGACAAAAGACATGGGATCAAATCCCTGCTCTGCCTCCCGCCCAGCTGGGTGACAGCAAGCAAGTGACTCCCCTCCCCTGAGCCTCGCTCTCCTCATCTCTAGACTGGGCTGCTATCACCACCTGCCACTCAGTTGGAGGGAGGTGGAGTCAGCCATCTATGTGAATGTGCTTTATAAAGTCTTAAGTGCAGTGTTTGTATTCGAGGAAGTTAATTAGTCAGGATCGTGAGGCTGGTTTTCACTACAAGTATCAGCCCTTAAGTACTGCCCTCCTTTGTCTATGAGGATCCTGTGAAGTGCGTGACTGCGTGCGTGCATGCTGTCTTTCAGTCATGTCCGAGTCTTTGCAGGCACATGGACTGCAGCCCGCCAGGCTCCTCTGTCCATGGGATTTGCTAGGCAGGAATACTGGAGTGGATCGCCTTTTCCTTCTCCATAAGATCTTCCCAACCCAAGATTCTATACCACTGCGCTACCTGGGAAATCCCATTTTCGCACTTTTTGTTGGGAAGCCCAGATCCTATGAAACTAGTAGGCAAAGAGCAGTGCCCACCTCCTGCCAGGGCAAGTGGCATTCTGTCCTGGGGGTGTGGTATGTCCCTCAGGCCTGTCCTCTGGCCCTGCTTGGACTCTTTGCTCTGGGATTCGGGTGTGTTGACAATCGGTGCTAAGAGGCTCAGCCCTTCCTCAATGCATAGCATCGATACCCATGTAGGTCATAAGAGGATTTCTGCCTTTGTGTTGCTTGGCAATATTTTGTTTGAATGAATTTATGCCAGGGATTAATATAGTTTGTGAGCTGAACTGCTTACTTGGCAGGAAGGTGGAAATGAACAGAGCTTTAAGAAACCTGATGTAGAAACAGTTTCTAGAATGAGGGCATGTAGATGAAGCTTAGGGATGCAGGTGGGCCCCAGAGGGAAGCGTCCGTGGTTTTCATCCATGCTGGGCCATGTCCCCACCATGGGACTCTGCACCTGCAGCCAAAGCTAACCGTCTCTTCTCAGAATAACCATCGCTGGGTGGTGAGACTGCACAATGCCTGGCAGGCTGCACATGCTCCACATATGAAGGGTCAGTCCTGGGGGAGCGGGCTGCATGCCCCCAGCACCTGAAGGGCCTGGGCCACGGGATATCACGCATCACAGACTCCACGTTACTTTTGAAATTCGTATACTGACTACACTTGATTTGTAACCTCCGAAATCAGTACTCAATGGTGCTTTTGCAGTCATTGACAGAAATGTGAGGCATGGTCAAAATTTTGAGTCATCAGTGCGTAAGACTCCAGCTGAAGCTCAGCGGGGTATCACTCTGCTTTTGTGATTCAGCTGTCACATGTCAACCAGTGTGCTTCCTTGTGGTCTACTTGTGGCCATGCTTTTCACGCTTTTGCACTTTTTCTTGGTGATTTCGTTGGTTTAAATGACCCCCAAGCACAGTGTGTGTTTAAGTCAGGAGGCTGTGCTGAGTCTTATGGAGAAAATACATATGTCAGACAGGCTTTGTTCAGATGTGAGTTATAGTGCCGTGGGCTGTGAGTCCAACGTTGATTAATCAACAGGAGCTCCTAATAAGATGCATATGTAGAAACACACGTAAATCAAGGTTATGTGCGGATCAGCTGATGAAAGTGTTGTCAGCTGAAGCTCGCAGGAACCTGTTCCTGTATTTCCCCCTGGAGTAGTGGTTCACTGTTCACTCATTCAGCATGTGTTAGAGATTTTATGGAACATAACCACCACGAATGACAAAGATCAACTGTCTATCAGTAGTTATTGTCATTATGATAGTTTGTATTCTTCAGAAGGGAGTCAAGAAAGAGATTGGGCTTGGTGTTCTCCCAACTTGACAGCAGTTGTAAGGATCAAATGTGATAAAGGCTGTGAAAGGTGATTGTAAACTGTAAAGTCTGCACATAAGCATTGTAAATGGCATGACTTGATCGCACGGCCATCCTTCTCCAGAGTAGTCCTCCTGCACTGAGGACTCTAGGAAGGTCCTGCCTTCATCTGCAGGGCTGAGACTGAGCTCCAGGGCCTTAAGAAATCATGCTGAAAGTTGATGGGATATTCCAGCGGACCTCACAGTCACTACTTCCTACGTATTAGCCAGAGTCCCTTGGAGACCAAGCAGAGCAAACCAGTCAGTCCTGAATGAAATCAGCCCTGAATGTTTTTTGGAAGGACTGATGCTGAAGCTCCAATACTTTGGCCACCTGATGCAAAGAACTGACTTGTTGGAGAAGACTCTGATGCTGGGAAAGATTGAGGGCAAGAGGAGAAGGGAGTGGCAAGGATGAGATGGCTGGATGGCATCACTGGCTCAATGGACATGAATTTGAGCAAACTCAGAGAGATAGTGGAGGACAGAGGAGCCTGGTGTCCATGGGGTCACAAAGAGTCAGACACAACTGAGTGACTGAGCATAGCTCATGTCTAAGAAAAACCAAGTCTGACTCAAGGATGCTGTTCCTAGTGGCAGTGCTGGTCATGCTGGGGAAGGCTTGGCCTCTGATGGATCTTGGGGCGGGGGAGGGAGGTGGGTCACAGGATGCTGAGATAGCAGGACTCATTTGACTCACAAACTCTCACCCATTTTACACAGAAAAGAGAGGGCCAGCAAAGGGAGTGAATTCATCCAAAGTGAACGTGAAAGTCGTCAGTCATGACTGACTCTCTGCGACCCCATGGACTATAGAGTCCGTGGAATTCTCCAGGATTCTGATACTGGAGTGGGTAGCCTTTCCCTTCTCCAGGGGATCTTCCCAACCCAGGGATCAAACCCAGGCCTCTCACACTGCAGGCAAATTCTTTACCAGCTGAGCCACCAGAGAAGCCCAAATTCATCCAAGGTCATAGTCTAAAGCAAAACGAGAACTTAAGGTTCTGGGCTCCCTGGGCAGTGTCACTCACTTTTGCCTCCAAGTCTTACTGGTGAAATGGGGACAGGGAAAGGGTCGTTGTCTCTACCAGTCTGTCATGGTATCTGAAAATGCACCATAAGTTTCTTTGTCTTACAGAAATTTCTGCTATTTCTCTAACAGTGGATACCGTCGGATGGGTGAAGTGGGGAGGGAGAGTGTAAGTCATCAGCCACGGAATTAATTCATTAATGTCTCCACCCTTCCCTTTCTCTCCCGTCCGTCCCCTTCTCTCCCATCCGTCCCCTTCTCTCCCGTCCGTCCCCTTCTCTCCCGTCCGTCCCCTTCTCTCCCGTCTGTCCCCTTCTCTCCCGTCCGTCCCCTTCTCTCCCGTCCGTCCCCTTCTCTCCCGTCTGTCCCCTTCTCTCCCGTCTGTCCCCTTCTCTCCCGTCTGCCCCTTCTCTCCCGTCCGTCCCCTTCTCTCCCGTCCGTCCCCTTCTCTCCCGTCTGTCCCCTTCTCTCCCGTCTGTCCCCTTCTCTCCCGTCTGTCCCCTTCTCTCCCGTCCGTCCCCTTCTCTCCCGTCCGTCCCCTTCTCTCCCGTCTGTCCCCTTCTCTCCCGTCTGTCCCCTTCTCTCCCGTCTGTCCCCTTCTCTCCCGTCCGTCCCCTTCTCTCCCGTCCGTCCCCTTCTCTCCCGTCTGTCCCCTTCTCTCCCGTCTGTCCCCTTCTCTCCCGTCTGTCCCCTTCTCTCCCGTCCGTCCCCTTCTCTCCCGTCCGTCCCCTTCTCTCCCGTCTGTCCCCTTCTCTCCCGTCTGTCCCCTTCTCTCCCGTCTGTCCCCTTCTCTCCCGTCCGTCCCCTTCTCTCCCGTCCGTCCCCTTCTCTCCCGTCTGTCCCCTTCTCTCCCGTCTGTCCCCTTCTCTCCCGTCTGTCCCCTTCTCTCCCGTCCGTCCCCTTCTCTCCCGTCCGTCCCCTTCTCTCCCGTCTGTCCCCTTCTCTCCCGTCCGTCCCCTTCTCTCCCGTCCGTCCCTTTCTCTCCTGTCTGTCCCTTTCTCTCCCGTCCGTCCCCTTCTCTCCCGTCCGTCCCCTTCTCTCCCGTCTGTCCCCTTCTCTCCTGTCTGTCCCCTTCTCTCCCGTCTATCCACTTTTCTGTCTCTGCAGCCATTCCAGTCAGCCACCCACTGAGCTGTCCACCCATCCATGCATCTACCCATCTGTCCACCATCCACCCATCCATCCCTCTGACCACATTCTCACTGAACACCAGTTCTGTCCCTGGCTGCGGGGTAGAGAGATGAATACAGCTCAGGTCCAGCCTCTTCAGGGCCCCAGTACCCTGGAAGCAACAGGTCTATGAGGGCACATTTCCCCTCCCTGGCGAGGACCACACTCAGGGAGATCTTCACAGCCTGGCTGCACAAGGAGGAGATGGCCCAACAAGAAGACCCTGAGTCCGTCGTCCCAGCCCTTGCTATTAACGGCTGTGTGTGCCTGGGGAGGGCCCCTGCCCTCTGGACTTAGTGTTTCCATCTGCGATGTGGGCAGGTTGGACTAGATGAAAGTTGCTCAGACTCCAGCCATTCACATGCCCCTTCCTCACCTGTACACGAGATCACCTGTCCTGAAAAGTAGTTTGTCTTTTTATTCAAACGAACTCACTTTTTCAAGAAACCAAAATGAAACCTTGTTGTTGTTTAGTTGCTAAGTCATGTCCAATTCTTTGCAACCCCATGGACTGTAGCACGCCAGGCTTCCCTGTCCTTTACAATCTCCTGGAGTTTGCTCAAACTCATGTCCGTTGAGTCAGCGATGCTGCCTAACTATCTCATCCTCTGTTGCCTTCTTCTCCTCATGCCCTCAATCTTTCCCAGCATCAGGGACTCATTGGAACAGACCCTGATGCTGGCAAATGAAACGTTATTGCCTACCATAAATGGGAAAAAATGGTAACAGCTGTTATAAATAGAAAGTAACCATAAAAATAAAAAAAAGAAGAAGGCAAACTGCTGGTTAGATTCGAGGTGGACATTGCTTCCCACTGGTGGAGGCCTGCAGGTCTGGTTAGGAAAGAGCTTAGAGGGAGGTTGGGTGGGTGTTAGGGGTGAGACAGGACTATGTGGAGACCCCATACAGACTAGTTTCCCCACGGTGTGCCTGGACAGCACAGGATGGTGGTGGAGAGGGGTCACCCCTGGAGGGTCTGTGGGTGTGGGCATCACTCCTCACAGAGGCATTTCCCTGACCTCTCTCTCCTGTGGCCTCTGAATGTGCCCCGGGCCTGCTCCCCTCCCCAACCACTCACACCTCCTCTGCAAGCCTCCCAGAAGCCAGGGGTCAGGAAGCCGTGAGCCGGATTCTGTAACTCAAGCCAGTGGGTATCTGCTTCAAATCCTGATGCAGGAGAGAAACCAATATGGAAATCTGAAGCCGTGCCATCCGCGAGCTCAGCGGCGTCAGGTGCTGCCTGTCACTTGGAGAGGACCCTGGCCCGTTCTAATCTTCCTGCGGCCACCAGACTCCTCCACCTCGTCTTCTCCAACTCCGCCCTCCCTTGACCCAGGGCTCCCAAAGCCCATGACCACTCCCAGGGTGAAGCCTTCCTAAATCTCCCTGTGGCATTAGCAGGTCTGGTCAGAGAAAAATGTCTCTTAGCTACTCTGAGGCCTGAAGCGTGCCCACTCTTCCCCCCGCTGGAAGACAGGCAGTCTGGGGGAGCCAGGAGACCCAGGTTTGGGGCACGCTGTGCTCCGACGGCTTCCCACGCTGCCTCATCTCTGAAATCCGGAGGGCTGTGGTGCCTCCCGCAGCCACGGAATTCAAGGGTATTATTTACTTGAAAAAATGCTCTGTTTTGGATTCAGATTTCAGAAAGATATTTGAAATGCTGAACCTGCTGCCAGCTCTGTTGAAGACACAGGAAAGCCCACTTTTTCCTCTGGCCTTGGCTCCTACCTGGGGCTCTGGAGGAGCGGTCATCTTCGTACCACCCAGCCCCTACCACCCAGATCTCAACAGCCAAGCCAGAAAAACACAGAAGGGGAAAAATTTTAAAAAAAAAAAAAAAAAAAGATAGTCTGGGTTTTGTCTTAGAAAGTGCTTTTTTCTCTCTAGGTAATAATTATGTTCTCTCATACAGGCCTTATCATTCATTCATTCATTCATTCCAGCAGGCTGGTGTTTGGCTGACAAGCACCTGTAGGTGCTCATATCCCTCTTGGTACACACCCCTTGTAAAATATTTTAAATGTCACCCCTGTACTCAAACATATTTATTGAAAACACATTGTGTGTTTCAGGCACTGAGCTCGTCAAGCCCTGGAACACACTGGTGTCCAGACATGGTCACTCTCTCAAGAGCTTATGGTCCTCTGCTGGAGGAGATACACCCATGGTTGCAGGGGAGGACTGGCTGTGGCAGGGACCCAGACGCAGCACCTGCTGTGGGAGCTGGAGGGGGGCGCCCTCCCGTCTTGGCCAGAAATTGCAGACATTTTGGAGCAATTACACAGAGGGTGAAATTCCAACCTCAGACTCTTATTGAATCCCCTTATTGACAGAGCAGGCGGATACCTGAGAGCTTTTTGAGGCCAGCATTCCCAGAGTGGGTTCTGAGAAATGCTAAGTTTTGTGGGTGTTAATCAACATTCAAAATAATCAGTATGCCCTTGTGACGTACTTGGGGGTAGCCTGCTGTGGGCCCCAAAAATGTCTAGATTTGTGGACGATATAATCACTCTGCTTTTTCTTCTCCTCCCTTGGAAAAATGTCCTATTTACACTTCATCTATTTCCATCCTCCTTCCAGCTCAAATAGGATCAACTCCACGGGTACAGTGTGAGCGGGTACATAACCCAACATTATATCAGGAAAGGGCTTCCCTGGTGGTTCAGCGGTAAAGAATCCACCTGCCAATGCAGGAGACCTCGGTTCAGTCCTCCAGGATCTGGAAGATCCCCTGGAGAAGGAAATGGCAACCCACTCCAGTACTCTTCCCTGGGAAATCCCATGGACAGGAGCCTGGCGGGTTACAGTTCATGAGGTCGTGAAAGAGTCGGACACAACATAGTGACTAAACAGCAGCCAGACATTGCTCCCTCAAAAAGTCTGAAAGTCAAGTTAATCTGGTAAATGCTGCGTCAGGCAAAACCAAGTCAGTCAGTTTCTATGTTGCTGCTGCTGAGTCACTTCAGCCGTGTCCGACTCTGTGCGACCCCACAGACGGCAGCCACCAGGCTCCCCCGTCCCTGGGATTCTCCAGGCAAGAACACTGCAGTGGGTTGCAGTACTTATCATGGCCTCACTTGTTCATCCCTTTGTGAAATATACAAGGGTGGGAGGGGCTAAGGTGTGAACCGCGGTCCTCTGTTCTAGGGAGCGTCTGAAAGGCTAGTGCTTCCCTAGAGTCTATTCAGGGGGACCCTAATCTAGTCCAATCCCTTGGTCACAGATAAGGAAACTGAGGCCCAGTTTCACAAACAGCCCAGAGAATGGCTGTTGTTCACTCGCCAAGTTGTATCCAACTCTGAAACCCCATGGATTATAGAAACCAGACTCCTCTATCCTCCACAGTCTTCTGGAGTTTGCTCAAACTCATGTCCATTGAGTCAGTGATGCCATTCAGTCATCTCATCCTCTGTCACCCCCTTCTCCTCCAGTCTTATCTTTCCCAGCATCAGGGTCTTTTCTGATGAGTCAGTTCTTTGCATCAGGTGGCCAAAGTGTTGGAGCTTCAGCATCAGCCCTTCCAATGAATATTCAGGACTGATTTCCTTTAGGATGGACTGGTTGGATCTCCTTGCAGTCCAAGGGACTCCCAAGAGTCTTCTCTAGCACCACAGTTGGAAGGCATCCATCCCTCGGCGCTTTCCTTCTTTGCAGTCCAGCTCTCACATCTGTACATGACCACTGGAAAGACCTGGCTCTTGGTCAACATCTCACAGGGAGCAGGGGGCTGAGCTGGGGCCAGAATCCAGGGCTCCTCCCCTGCCTGCAGGCCGTTTAGGGCGTGTGGTTTGGGCGTTGGCTGCTGGTGCCCTGTGAAAAGCGTGAAATCCACGTGGGCTGAAGCAATCCTGGGGAGATTCCTGGAAGAGGCAGGGTGTGTATTAGAAAGTCCGAGGCCCTTGCGAGCCAACGCTTTGTGACTTTTTTGGCCATACTGTGGTGTCACTGAGAACCAGGTATACACTAGAACCTCACTGATGCCCAGTCTGCTGAAAAGGGACTTCAAGATGGGGGTGGCCTCTCACCTGAGGAGATACTAATCTCCCCGAGCTCACAGAAACATGGAAGCACTTGGAAGTGTGTTTTCCAGGTCCCTTCTTCCAGGAAGCCCTCCCCAACCCCAATTGCTGCCTCTAAATCAACATGACGCCCCCACCCTGAGTTCTCATTCCCGATGCTTTGTAGTGTTTTTTGGCCCTTTTTCTTTCTTGTGAGTTTTGTTCTTAGCCAGTGTGAGGTCCCCACTAGTTTGTAAGGAGGTTGAGAGCAGAGCTACTGGTTCATTCTTCTTCATTATTGTTAATGCTTATGAAGAACTCACCGTGTGCCAGCCCTCCATATTTCCCCTGCATTCTCTCATCTTATCTCCATCACGGCTCTTTCCAGGGACTGTTTCTGTTCCCATATTATGGAAGAGAAAACTGAGTCATGGGAGGTAGAAGTGACCTCCTTGAGAACATGGACAAGTAAATGATGAAGTAGAGGTTTGAACCCAGGCCTTCATTTCTCTTTGTGGCCTGGCTTGTAAAATTGGATGGAGTTGGGTTGTGAGTGATCCCATAGGCAGGCTTCCCAGGTGGCTCGGTGGTAAAGAATCCACCTGCAGTGCAGGAGACATGGGTTTGATCCCTCATCTGGGAAGACCCCCTGGAGGAGGAAATGGCAACCCACTCTAATATTCTTGCCTGGGAAATCCCATGGACAGAGGAGCCTGGTGGGCTATAGTCCGTGGGGGTTGCAAAAGAGTCAGACACGACTGAGCAACTAAACAGCAACAGTCCCACATTCACCCTGCTCTCTGGGGCCAGCGACCTGAGGTTGGGGTTGGGACCATGCTCCAAGCTCAGCCCTGTCTCTGCTGGTTCACTGTAAGAGGATGTGGGATGCGAGGTACGGTCACCTGAAATGTTAGCGTGCAGGAGTCCTAGACTGACGGTTGTTGGCCTTCAGGCTTCCACACCCTCTGCCCCTGTGCCCGGACCTGCCCCAGGCCTTGTGTACCTAATCTCACCCATCCTCGTGTCTCTGCAGAACTTCCTAGGCTGGGAGTCTGGCAGTTTTCCCACCAGTCACCCCTCACCCTACCCTTTCACCTTTATGGACAAGGAGACGTGGATGCAGGGTTTGTAGGTGTGTCCATGTGGACAAAATGTTAACATTGGTGATACCCAACTGCCACCCTCCCTGCAGGCCTGCCTGGGCCAGGGGCTGGGATCTCCTTTCTTCCGTAATTAAAGATTCACCAGCGAGTACAGATTCATCAGTCTTTCATTGTCACAGTCCCTGTTGGAAAAGACAGGGCACTGCTCATGTTGAGTCCAGCCTGGGCCCTGGCCACTGTGTGCATGGGTTCAAGGCCTCGAGTGGGAGCAGGTGGGCCCAGCCCAGCCTGGGGAGGCCCTAGAACATCACCGAAGTGCACTCGTCATGACCGGTGACTGATTCTGCTTTCTGCCTCACGCGGGCTGAATGTCAGGGAGAGGCCCACAGAAGCTCAGAAAATGAGTGTGTGGAACTAAATAGTCAGGAACCAGGTAAACAACCCATAATTAGGGGCTTCTCAGGTGGCTCAATGGTAAAGAATCCACCTGCCATGCAGGAGATGTGGGTTCAATCCCTGGGTCAGAATGATCCCCTGGAGAGGAATTGGTAACCAACTCCAATATTCTAGCCCAGGAAATCCAATGGACAGAGGAGCCTGGTGGGCTATAATTGATGGGAGTTGCAAAGAGTTGGACATGACTTAGCAGCTAAACAAAAACAAGTCCTGTCTAGTTAAAACTATGGGGTATATATGCTAGAAAGTTGCCAAGCAAGCAGAAGAAATGGTAATCGTGTGACATGATGCAGGTATTAGCTGTTGCTACAGTGATCATCGCTTTGCAATATATATGTCTCTAATGACACGTGCACCTTTAACTTATCTCAGTAAAGCTGGAAATATATATACCCTCCATATTCTAACCACAGTTAGAAAAAGTTAAACTCCCAACACCAACAAAACATTTCCTGGGATGATGTGAGGCCCTCCATAAGGGGCCAGCTTGGAAAAAACATCCTAGTCAGCAACTCTCGTTTTTAGTATTATTTTCATTGATGTTGTTGCCCCGGTGACGACCTCACCTGCCGTGCTGGTCTAAGGCACGGCAGATAACTCCTCTGGAGCTCACCTTCCTCTTTTGTAGCACCATTGTAGTACCTGCCTCACAGGTTTGGGATGAGGAAAGGATGAACCAGGATCCCTTAATATTGGTGTTCATTAGTGAAATCGTTATTGACGAAACTGAGCCTGACACCCGTCTCCTGACTCGGCAGGGCCCTCACGTGTCCCAGGCTGGGAGGCAGGGACAGCCTGGCAGGACAACACGACACGGGCTCTGCCACCTTTGGCCGTGTGACCAGGGCAAGCCTCCCGCCTCTCCTGGCCTCGGTTTCTCCCTCTGAATAGAGCAGGTGATCTCCCAGGTCCCTTCTGGCTGCTCTGGCTTCCACGAAACCCTGCAGGTGGCTGCCCCTTGCGAGGCCCATGTTTTTCCCAGAAGAGGTTTGGGGATTGGAGCTCTGTGTCAGCCTTGAGCCGGTGGATCCCCTGCAGCTCTGCACCCCGATCTCTGGGAACCCTGGACTGGGCTGTCTTTCCAGGAAGAGCACAGCCTGGCTCTGCAGGGAGGGGAATTTGATGGTGTCCAGTGAAAGAGAACAGGTTGGAGTGGCGATGGGAGCTCAGGGCCCTGAGCTTGTTGGTGGACGGAGCTCCAGGTGCTAGGGGATAGGGAGGCAGCTAGAGGAGGGGCAGAAAACTCAGGCAAGGCCAGGTGAGCAGAATAGAGAGGCTCTGGCACAACTGGGGACAGCTAATGGCTGTTGGGATGGAACCGAGCTTCCGACAGCTTGAAGGATCCGGTCAGCCTTGGCTTAGATATGGATCCAGTTTGTGAACAGGGCAGGGGAGCAGGAGGCAGGGCCACTGCGCTGGACACCTGCCATTCACCCCTGGAGACCCACTGGCTGCCCTTCTCCCCCGCTGTGCTGGGAGGGGACCCGGAGGGCTGCATCCGTTCAGCACCTGCCCCCCAGCTTCCTGTTGGCTCTGCCAGTGGGGAGCCCTGGCAAGCCCTAGAGTGAGGGGCAGGGAGCTGTTGAAGTATTTAGTCTTCCAGCTGTCCCTCTGGGGGTCCCCTTGGGCTGGCTGCGTGCCTTGCCCACAGGTGAGAACTCCCACCAGGAGTGGGAGCAGCCCGTGCTGTGCCTGGGTCTGGAAACTATTTCTTCCCCCGCCTGCTTCCAGGTGCGGGGTGGCAGTGATGAGCCTTTTGCTCCCCCAGGGAGCTGTGCCACTGCTGCTCGCAGCTTTGTCCAGAGGTCCTCTATGAGGCTCTCAAGACCCTGCCTCCTGCAGCCCACCAGAGCGCAGAGCAGAGGCATTAGAGAGGGATTCTGGGGAGGCGGCGGGAGCCCGGACCCCAGCTTCACCTGGAATCGGATTCAGTCTTCTCACCCTTGATTACTCCAAGGGATGGACCTGGGATCTCCACCCTGCCCCCACCGCCTGCCCCGGGATTCTCAGTCTGTGTGTCTGGAGCAGAGAAGGGAAAGATCGGGTAGGGAGCCCGGCAGGGCCAGGAGGACAGCCCCACCCATCTCCGTCCTGTCCACACTCGGCCCAGAGCGCAGCTCTCCCGGGAGCAGTCAGAAAGATTGTGCGGTCCCTCAGCTTCTGGGCTTCCCCAGCGGCTCAGCGGTGAAGAGTCTGCCTGCAAGAGCCAATCTGCTAGAGGAGGCGGGTTCGATCCCTGGGTCAGGAAGATCCCCTTGAGAAGGAAATGTCAACCCGCTCCACTGTTTGTGCCTGGGAAATCCCAGGGACAGAGGCACTTCTGGGCTACTGGACTGGGGGTGGCAAAGAATCGGGCGTGACTGAGCGCTCACCGTTATCATCCACCATCCTCGGTTTCTAAATACCGGGATCAGTTCAAATATGAAATTTTAAGCAAATACTAAATTTCAAACAGTCAGATTCGGATCCCTGGCCACCGGTCTGGAGCCCAGGAAACAGGCGCCTCTGACAGGCTTTTCTGGTCTTTGCTTGTAGGCTTCCCGCACCTGGAGCGTGGACTGAGGACCGCCCAGGAGACAGGTGAGTGTGAGACGGAGACCCCGTCCACCCGGGGCGCTATGCCTCCCACTTACACTTCAGCACCAACCGTGGCCCCGCTTAGGAAACCCCCGGGTTGCAAACCACCTGTCTGTGCAGTCAGCCAGCCCCGGCCTCACTAGCCCCTCCCGAAACCGACACTTCCTCAACCCCTGAGGACCCGCAGGTAGCGGGGGAGGAAGAGGAAGCAAGAAGCAGACTGGAAGCTGCGGTCTGGCCACATTTCCTGTGGCTGTGACTTTTCCCTCATGCCCTGCAGGGCCTGTGTGTTGCCGCTTTCCTCGCCGTGACATCCACCCAACAGAGGGGTGCTTGGGCCAGCCCATGTCCTTTTGAGATAAAGACCCACGTTCCTGGGCGGGTTACACAGCTCTCATTTCAGTCATTCACACTTCAGTATCTTTTAACACCGTCAGATTATTTTCCAATTATTATGTGCCTGAGGTCAGCCACCCCGAGGGGGTATTATTGACTCGGGGACTTGAGAAGGGAGGGCCCTGTGGGGAGGGCCTTGGCTCAGCCTCCATGGGGCCTGGAATGGAACAAGGGTCTGGAAGCCCACAGAGGACCTTCCTGGAGCTTCATGACTGTCCATTCATTTACAAATGTTAGGAGACACAGCCCCTTTGCTTGGGGGACTGCCTGGGAGTTCTGTCAATGGCTATGGGCTGCCACTTCGCTTGTAACCTCGGAACAATCAGAGAAACCGTCCTTCCACGGCGCGGGTGTGTGCAGGGCTCGGTGGAATCAGCAGTCACGCCAGGGCATTTGGGGCTTCCCAGATGGCTCAGTGGTAAACAATCCGCCTGCCAGTGCAGGAGATGCGGGTTTGATCCTTGGATCGGGAAGATCCCCCTGGAGAAGGAAATGGCAACCCACTCCAGTATTCTTGCCTTAGAGAATCCCATGGACAGAGGAGCCTGGGGGGCTACAGTCTAAGAGGTCGCACAGAGTCGGGCACAACTGAACGACTTTGCACCTACGCACACCAGGGTATTTGATAGCAGACAGCTGTCTCCACCAACACCCCTCCCCGCCGACCTGCCGCAGTGCCCACATTGCCACCATCTGTGTCACCCTCGGGAAAGGAGGAGGAAGCTTTGAAAGCTTCTGTCCAAGTGTCATCCGTAGGTTAGTTACAAGAGAATGGGCGGTTTGGACTTTCCGTGTTTTCCGAGTTTCACATAGTAAGTGTGTGTTACTGCATTGGTTTACTCCACTCTCTAGAGTGGTCTAGTAAGCCTTGGGCATGTCTGTCCATTGTAGAAACTCTCTGATCAGATTAGCCTCAGCAGATGCAGGGTTTGGGGAGCTGGGAAATGGGCAGGTAAGTTTAGATGGAGAAGTAAAAGGCAGTAGTGGGGAAGGATTAAAGATCTGCCAAAGGTGGACGTGCTCTGCCTTTTTTTTTTTTTAATTTATTGGAAGGAGGATGGCAGACTTTAAAAAAAAAACTTTTTTATTTTGTATTGGTATGTGGTCAATTAACAATGTTGTGATAGTTTCAAGTGGACAGCAAAGGGACTCAGCCATACATCTACATATATCCACCCCCCCCATAACTCCCTTCCCATCCAGGCTTCCACAAAACACTGAGCAGAATCCCCTGTGCTATACAGCAGGTCCTTGTTGGTTATCCATTTTAAATATAGCCGTGTGTACAGGTCCATCCCAAACTCCCCAACTATCCCTTCCTCCATCCTCCCTGCTGGTAGCAGTAAGCTGGTTCTCTAAGTCTGTGAGTCTGCTTCTGTTTTGTAAATAAGTTCTTTTGTATCGTTTCTTTTTTTGATTCTGCATATAAGGATGTCCTAGGATATTTCTTCTTTATTTGACTTATTTCAGTCAGTATAACAGTTTCTGGGTTCGTCCATCTTGCTGTAAGTGGCATCGTTTCATCCTGTTCAATAGCTGAGTAATAGTCCATTGTATAATATGCACCATATCTTATTTATTCATTCCCCTGTCAGTGGACACTTAGATTGCTTCCATGTCTTGAGTATTTATTTCAAATAGGAATGATCTGGCTGCTGCTGTGGAGTGAATAGATGGCTGGGAGCTGGGGGGACGGTGGAACAGTTGGGGGGCTGATGCAGCCTCCTGGTAGCCTGGACTTGATGGTGGCCACGGGGAAGTAAGCAGAGAGAATGGCAGTCAAGATGGGGGTAGAAAGGAGGAGAGTCGCAAGAGAGCACACTTTTGCGATTTAGGCAAAGGCAGACAGGAGGACACTTGCAGAGATATTTGGAGGTGCCTTTGCCAAACTCTCACCCCACACTGAGCTCTGATAGTCCAGTCCACCCTCTCAGGGGGACCCTGGTCACGGTAGCCCCAGCAGGTCGGCCAACAGGGACCTCAGCATCCGGGGACGGGGGAGACCACCTGCCTGGGGTCCCATGTCAGGGCCCAGGCTGGGCTCCAGGACGGTGCCCAGGATTTCAGAGTTGCTGAGGCGATGACTGAGAAAATTTGGCCCCACAAAGCATGACAACTTGGTTTAGCATTTTCCTCTAATTCAGCAAAGTCTCTGCCTTCAGCATCTTTCCTGACAGAGAAAAAATTGGCCATTATTCCTAGAGATCCACCTGGTACTGACTTTATTTCTTTTTTAAAAACTGTGTATTTATTTGTTTTTTGCTGTGCCGGATCTTCGTCGCTGTGAGCTTTTCTCTAGCTGCGGCGGTGGGGACCACTCTCCAGCTGCAGCGTGAAGCCTTCTCACTGGGGTGGCTCCTCTTGCTGTGGGGCTCGGGCTCTAGGGGACGTATACAGATCACACTTCAGTATGTAGATTGCACTTCAGTAGCTGAGGCTCCTGGGCTCTGGAACACGGGCGCAGCAGTTGTGGCACACGGCTCAGGTGCTCCGTGGCACGTAGGATCCTCCTGGAACAGGGATACCAGCCATGTTCCCGCATCGGCAGGTGGATTCTTCACCACTGGGCCACCAGGGAAGCCCCTGACCTTGTTTCTTACCTACATGTCCTGGTGCTCCTGTCCTGGTGGGTGTTAGCACAGGAGTGGGCTGAGTAGCAGCTGGCAGGCCTGCTTTTATCTGCCTCTCACGGGACCCCCACAGCGACCCTGGGACACGGGCCAGAAGGCATTATCAGCATCCTCCCCATTATTCAGACAACAAAACTGAGGCTCAGAGGGAGGACATCCCTCACCCAGAGTGACCCAAACCCGAGTCGGGAAAGTCCACGTTCTGTGAATTTTTCCCAGTTGTCTCTTTTGCCTTTAACCTCTCAGTACCTTCTAGAGTAAATGACCTGGCACATCTTGCTTTCAGAGCATCTGTTGGTTACCCACTAAGAAAACATTTCTTTTCCTTTCACTCAAATGTTTGAACTGTTTGGCCCTCTTGTGCTTCTTTCCACATCCCTGTGAATACATCTTTAGAACAACCTGCGGCAAAGCCAAAGACTCAGTGAGACACCACGTCCTTGGTACAATACCCTCCCCAGCATCTGGCCAGCTTTCTTGGTGGCACCTGTTTCTTCATTCGTTTGACAGTCATTTGTTGAGTCGAGTGCTGGGAGCACAGCAGCAGACAGAGCAGGTGTGGCCTCTGCCCTCAATGGCTGTCGTTCCGTTAAGGGAGCAGGACAGTGAACAACAAAACAAGGTGCCACCTCTCTGGCTGTTCAGGCTACAAACAACAGTCAAGCCAGGGAGAGGAGGTGGGGGAGGCAGCAGGGCAGGCAGTTTTATAGAAGGTAACCAGGGAAGGCTTCTTGGAGGAGGTGGCCTTTCCGATTGAATGTAAGGTATGAGAACATTCCAGGTCAAAGGGAAAAGCAGAAGTCCTGAGGCAGGCCAAAGCTTATCTGGGGCCACGGAGAAGCCAGTGTGGCCAAAGGGACAGAGCAGGGGAGCACGAGGTGGCTGTGACGTCAGGGAGGGAGGTGAGGGCCATATGGCAAAGACTCTGCCTTAACGCCAGGGTGGACGGGGGCAGGCATGCGAGATTTCAAACTGGCTTGTGCTGAGCACCGAAGAATTGATGCTTTTGAACTGTGGTGTTGGAGAGGACTCTTGAGAGTCCCTTGGACTGCAAGGAGATCCAACCAGTCCATTCTGAAGGAGATCAGCCCTGGGATTTCTTTGGAAGGAATGATGCTAAAGCTGAAGCTCCAGTACTTTGGCCACCTCATGCGAAGAGTTGACTCATTGGAAAAGACTCTGATACTGGGAGCGATTGGGGGCAGGAGGAAAAGGGGATGACAGAGGATGAGATGGCTGGATGGTATCCCCGACTCGATGGATGTGAGTTTGAGTGAATTCCGGGAGTTGGTGATGGACAGGGAGGCCTGGCGTGCTGCAATTCATGGGGTTGCAAAGAGTCAGACACGACTGCACGACGAACTGAACTGAACTATGTGCCCAACTTGCAGCCCCCAGTTGCTGTGTGGAGAGTAGGAAGCCAGAGGCGAGGGGAAAGCAGGGAGACAGGGAGGAGGCTTCAGTGGCGGCCATGATTTCAGGCAAGAGGTGCTGGTGGCTGGACCCAGTCAGGGCAGTGGTGGTGGGGAGAAGCGGCTATGTACTGAACAGATGCAAACGTTGAGCTCATGGGACTCACTCTGTCTTTGGATGTGGGGGAAGAGGGAAGGAGAGGAGTCATGGGTGACTCTGGGTAAGCGGAGCGCTGTCATTCTGACGCTGCTGGAGTGCTGATATTCAGACCTGGCACTAACCACCCAGCGTTAGCACAGACCCCACGAGACAGAGAACACTGTTCCCAACAAGAGCATCCCCACCTCAGACGCCAGCCACCAGTGGGGTCTCCAGGCTACCGTACTTTTACTGGGCTGGCTACAAATCAGGGGGGCTCCTGCAACCCCTCTGGCTTGGTGACTCACTAGAGTGACTCACAGAGCTTGGGAAAATGCTATACTTACAATTACAGTCCTATTGTAAAGGTTACAGGTTAAGACCAGCCGAATGGAGAGACACATAGAGCGGTCATGGTTAAACGCATCTCTATCCCTCTCCTCCCTGGAGGTGGGGCTGGCTCAAGCCCCGCCCCTCCACTCTTCTGATTGGTCCTTCTGGTGACCAGCCCCCATCCTGACCTAGCTCATTAGCATAAGCTCAGGTCTGTTCTCAGGGGCTCATGAACAACAGAGACACCTCTGTCTCTTGGGAAATCCCAAGAATTGAGAAGTTCCTACCCAGGAACCAGGGACAAAGGCAGTTTAATTTTTTATTAAACAGCAGGCTGGATGCTGGTGCCATTTACTGAGACCAGCCAGGGTTGGGGGCTGGAAATGGTAGGTTCAGTGGGGGGAGTGAAGGGTAGTGCTTTGAGCACGTCGACTCTAAGATGCTTATTGGACATCCAAGTGGAGGTGGTGAGAAGGCAGCTGGATCTATGAGTCTGGGCTCAGGGGAGAGATCAGTATATAGATCATACTTCAAGCAGTAGGACTGGATGGATTAATTCAGGAAGTGAGTGTCGTTAGGGAGGGAAAAAGAGCCAAGGGTTGTGCTTGGGGAGCACAGTGTCTGGGGAGACAGAGGAGCAGTGGGCTTAGAGGCCTCTGCCTGGCCCCCCAGCCCGCCCCACACACTCTCCCACAGTGGAGGCATGTGTCTGCTCACAGCCTTCTCATCCCTCATCTATGGCATGGGGACAGTGGGCTCTGCCCACCCCTGTCAGGGTGCACAATCACCACTTAACATGTGGGGGAAAGGCACTTTGCAGAAATGCCCAGCAGAAACCAGGAGCCATGGTCCTCATTCAAGAGTGGATGGGAACCCCTGTCCTAAGAGCCAGATGGTGCAGTCGGGAGACTGCCATCTGAGGTGGGATTTGGCAGCGGCTTGATCTGAAGCACCTCAGATCTGCAGAGGCACACCTGGCTGCCTCAGGTCCTGGCTCCCCACCCATGAAATGGGAGCGTCCTGGTTGAGTGGGCTCATGCCACCTGTTGAGAGAGACAGCCCAAGGAGCCCAGCTGGGCAGGATACACCCTGATAACTTCTGTGGTCATCAGGGGCTCTTCCGTCCATACCTTCAGCCGTGTATATGGCTCTGCTGGGCTTGACAGACGCATGGCGCATCCCAGCCAGCAGGGCCCTCCCCGCACCTCCCATTTCACAGAGGAGTGGGCTAAAGCCAGGAGAGATTGGGCCAAGCTTCCCTCTGGCAGCTGTTACTCTCTCCTGCCTTCTTATGTAAGGGAAGGGAGGGAGGGAAAGAAGAGATGGGGAGAGGGATGAGGCCCAGGATGCTGTGTGGATTCGAGAGGATGGAGGCTCCCCTTGGCTTTCAGGAAGAAGGGAACTAGGAATCCTGACTCCATCAGACGCTTGGAGAGTGAGTGAGTCTTAGGACACTCTCAGCTTGGACCCTCTCAAGCCAGTCGCTTTACCTGGAAGTCTGTGACTCCACTCCTTGATTTCCTTGTGCAGAAAGCACGCTGGTGGTTTGGTCTCAGGTTGTATGGAAAGAAGCATCTAGAAGGAGACAAGCACTGAGTGATGTGGGGTGGAGGGCATGACCTCCCGCCACGCCCATGCACCCGTGACTTGGAAAGGACACAAAACTGTGGGCCAGGGGCCTGGGTTTGAAAATGTCTTGGATCTAGAAGCGGATGATGAATGAGTCTGAGGGTCGCTGGCCCATCCTGCTTTTGCCCACCCTCCACGGGGAACCACAGGGCCAGTTCTTGAAAAGCCAGTGCCCTTTCAACTCTCCCGGGGGCTCTGTGCTGCCTTCCAGAAACCCTGACTCTCAAACTTCCTTGGCTGGTCCTTGGGCTGCAGGTCATATTTCTGGAGCTTTTTCTGGAGCTTCCTTCCTTGATTCTCAGTGTCTCCACACGTCTCTGGAGAAATCCGAGGTGGGGCAGTTAGGAGGGAGCTGGCGCGTCTCTAAAGCAGTGCCGAGCCGGGAGCTTTGTGTGAGCTGTCTCACTGCAGGCTTGTGCCACTTCACAGGCAGGCAAACTGAGGCACAGAGAGCCTGACGGGCTTGCCTGGATGATCCAGCCGACAAGCAGGCGGGCAGGATGGGAAGCTGGGCCCACGGAACCCGGAGCCTGGGTCCAGAGTCTGCCTGCTGCTCCCCATGTGCATGCCCTCAACTGAGTCTCCGAGGCTGGTCCCTCAGTGGGCTTGGCTGTTCCTTTCTCACTCCTCTCTACCATCTTTGTAACGTCCCAGGGGCCCACTCTCCTCAAAGGCAGTTCATGTCTGACCCTGTTTGGGGACTCCCTTGGCTGAAATCCTGGAAGATCCCCAAAGTCCTGGAAAAGCCCCCAAATTGGGCCACTACGAAAATAACCGGAGAGAATGAGAGGGCCTCCGGAGTCTGAGGCCAGAACTGGTTGGTTAGGGATCAGCAGAAGGGAGGCTCGTGCCCTTGGTTGCCAGAAACGTGATCATCAGGTCTGCAAGGCCAGCTTTGCCGGGGGCTCTACTAGAGGCATCACCACCTCCGTCCACTAAACACGCCCCTGGGCCCTTGGCATGTGTTGTCTCCTCTCACGTTTACTCCAGCCCTGGAGGTGGATCCAGTTATTACTCCATCTTACAGGTGAGGAAACTGAGGCTCAGGGAGATGGGGCCTTTTACCCAGGGTCTCACACAGTTCACAAATAGCAGGCCTGAACCCTGAATGCCTCATTGAAATCAGCAAGCCCAAAGCAGGTGCTGCTTGGGGTGACCCCGATGCCTGGAGCCCTCGTGGGTGCTGGAGTCCTTGGGCTTTTCCTATGCCTTCCTGACAATTTGAGGCCTCCTGGCACGCGGGGCAGTGCTCTCCTGATGCCTCAGGCCTGGTTCCCAGACCATCGTCCACTTTCTTGCTGGCCCGGCCTCTCTGGGCAGTGATGTGTCAGGTGGAAAGAAGGAAGGACTTTGAGCCTTACAGAATGGTGAGGAGGCCCCGCTCATGGATGGTGAACAGGCTGCTCTGCAGACAGACACCCCGCCCCACACCCGCCTCAGAGTCCTAGCCATTACGTGCAGATAATAGTAGCACCCACGTTGGGCAGTGTTAAATGAGATAGCACATAGTGCTTAACCTAGAGCCCAGCACAGGGGGTGGTAGTACTCTTTCATTATTCTTGGCATCTGTTCGTTTACCTGTCAGTGATTTCCTGTGGGCCAGTCTGATGGGAGAATAAGTATGTTAAGCTCTAGACACATGGGGGCAGGCTTATATTCCAATGGGAGAAGTGGAAGTATTAATGAATAAAGGTACTTTGGTGCAAAAGATGCTGGGAAGGGGGTCTGAATGGGGTGTAGGGGACAACACAGAAGGTACATGATGTCAAGAAACGAGGCGAGCCCTGCAATGAAGCCTCCCAAGAGGTGGATATTTTCCCATCAGAGTGAGGAAGGGCATTCCAGGAGGAGGAACCAGTGGAGGCCAAAGTTTAGGACAAGAAGAGTGAGATGCACTGGAGAAAGTGTACACAGAGCAGGTCCTGATATCCACAGGTCGGAGCGTGTGAGCTGGGTGAGAGAAGCAGGCGAGGGTGAGACAGTTTGGAGTGGTGGGGACCGTGGCCAACACAAGGGTACTTGACGGCTCTAAAGGGGAAGTGGGATGCAGCTCCAGGCAATAGTTGCTGTGAATGAGAGCTGGCCCCGTGTCGCCAGGTCTGCCAAGTTTTCAAGAGATGCCAGGTTTTTATGTGAAATTTCCTGACTTCGAAACATTAAGCCAACAAGGGGGAAGTCAAACAAAATATACCCAGGGACCACCAGTTGGCAGCCTCTGGTTCAGGCCCCGAGCATAAGGTGGTTATGGATGGTGGCACCAGAGGAGGTGGGACGATGGATTCTGGCCCCTGTGCTGTGCTGCACCAGGGCCAGGACCCGGCACACGGACAGCGCGGATGAGTCAGGGAGTTTGGGCTTTATCTGGAAGGTTAGGGGAGGCTGGGGTTTGAGGCAGAAGAGTGAGGTGATGGGATGAGTGTTTATGGCCATCACTCCACCTGCCGTATGGAGGCTGGCTTGGAGTGGGGAGACGGGAGGCAGAGAGATGGGTCAGGATGCTTAGCAGGGCTCCAGACATAAGGCATTTGTGGCCAGGACCAAGGTTGTGGGGTGAGAGGAGAGAACCGATTCCACAGGAGTCAGTTCTGCAGAGACGGACTTGGCGAGTGCTGGAGAGGAAAAGCAGGGTGCCCCAGCTCCCCACCCACGTGGAGGTCTCAAGTGCGTCTAGCTGAGGTAGAGAACCTGACGGGAGAAGTAGGCGGGCAGTGGAGGAGGAGCGATGAGCCTGGTTTGGGCCTTGTTGAGTTTAGATGCCCTTGGCACAGGCAAGAGAAGAGGTGCCATGGGGCCAGACGTGGAGCTCTCCAGAGAGGGAGGGCCAAAGACTCAGAACCACACGCCACCCAGATGGCAGCCTCTTTTCAGGAGCCCAGAGATCCCGGTTCTCTTTGCGGTTGCTCTGTGGTCTGAGTTGAGGAGTTTATTTCCTGGGTGTCGGTTTGTATTTTGTTCCAGAAAGCCTAAGGAGGGAGGAAGCAGACTTAGACGCAAGGCCGGAACACGGATCTGAGAATCCATCGGCTCTGATCCGCACCCTCACCCCATGATGCAGGCAGCTGGGGAAACAGGCAGAGAACGCAGGGCTCCCCAGACCCCAAAGGCGACCACAGGACGAGACCCCAGCCCCACGCCCGGGAGCGGTCCCCGAGCTCCACTCTCCTGAACCTGTGTGACAGGGTTTTACCTGCACTTGAGAGAAGAAAAGGATTTGCTGAGCAGATTGATGGTTTAACAAGCTCACTTAGGAGCACAGGCTTTTAGCGGCAGCATTTGCATTCCAACAATGAGTGTACAAATTATAAATGACTCCTTATCTATTTTTAAAGCGGTTTAAGACTTCTCATTTGCCGTCAAGAGTGTCAGGGAGCCTGCCAAGGACATTCAGAGCAACGCTGCGCTCCTCCTGAAAAGAAACCCTTCTGTCAGGGAGCTCACGGTTACAGAGCTGCTCACACACCCCAGGTGCCCGTGCGCGGGCATGGGAGAGCCTCCGGCTGCTCTGAGCCCCTCGCGGGTCCCCAGAGGGGTGGCCTTTCACTTCTTACAGAGGAAAGGAGGCCAGCCCAGAGGAGGGGAGCTGAGGGTGCAGGCGTGCTCAGCTGCGGTGCAGAGTCACCTGGGGGCCACGACCAGGTCCAAGTTCTTTCTGCTGCATCTCAGGGTGCTTTCTCCCCAATTCAGGTTTCTGTCCCTCCATCAGAGCAAGGATGGTCTGAAATAGACCTTCAGGGGGTTTGGAGAGCAAGAAAGAGGGGAAGGATAGAGAGAGGGGGCTGAGAGGTCAGGAGAAGGAGGCCCAGTTCTGTGTGGAGGAGGAGAGGGCTCTGAAGGCCAGTACCAGGCGTGGCCTGGTCCACACCCCAGCTCTGCCACAAATTCCCCGTGGGCAGCTCCTTTCCCTTCTCTGGCCCTCAGCTTACCAGTCTGCAAAGGAGTTTGTCCTCCAGATCAACTTTCCCCAACGTGGGTCATTTGGTTCCTTTCACAAGTATCACCGTCTCTGAAAATCGCCTGTGCTTTCCACATACTCTTGCTCTTGTCAGTTCCCCTTTTTCACTTGGAAGAAGGAAATGGCACCCCACTCCAGTGTTCTTGCCTGGAGAACCCCACGGACAGTGGAACCTGGCGAGCTACAGTCCACAGGGTCTCGAAGAGTTGGACACAGCTTAGTGACTAAACAGCATTTTTACTCGATTATTTTAAAGATAAACTTTATTGTGCACCTTCAATAGGCTAGAATATCACTTGTCATATACAGAAGCTAACCATCAAAATGAACACAAATAAATGAAAAGTAATAATTTATGTGATTAAATTCTACCCAGCAGTGTGGCCTGGATTCCTCTCTCTCTCTCTCTTTCTCTCTGTTAAAGAGAAGTGACTCATCAGGGATGGGTGTTCAAACCCACTGACCCTGAGCTGAGCCCTTGCTGCTCGAGGTAGCCACCAGAAGCCTGTTTCCACACGCAGGGCAGTGTTATGTGCCTCCTGAGATCACCTCTGTGAGCCCCAGTGTCTGGGGTCACGCTCTGTAGAAAGCCAGGTCGGAAGTCATGCGCTGACGATTGAATCTGGGCAGGTCTGGTTTGGAGAAGCCACAGGAGATGCTAGAAAGAGGGCAGGAGTGGGTGGGACTCCAGGACGGGCCCTGCTTTCTGTGATGGGGAGGTGGGCACGTTTCCCATGCTTTCTCCCTTTTGATGAGGGTGGTCAGGAGCGGAGGGGGTTCCTAGGGGGTTTCTGTCCAGCACCCCCTCTGCCCTCCAGGGATTGCTGCTGGAGCCTCGGCTTCCTCCCCCGCCTGGTGGGGAGGACGGCCCCTCGAGTTTGCCCTCAGTTACCTGCAGAGTGAGGCAGCCTGTAATCCCCGTAATCCCATATTAATGAATTTATGTGCCCCGGAACTGGCTGAGTTGGGGGAAATTAAACTAAGCACACTCACCTCCCTGCCTGGGAGGCTGGAGGGGGACCAAGGGACTGCTCCCGACAGGATCAGATCATGTTACATCCCATCCTTGCTGAGCTCTAGGCAGCCTCCCTGTGGGCTCTGCCCAGGTTCTGGGGTCAGAGGTCCCCACTTCAGCTTTCCCTGCAGTTGCGTGCAGGCTGGTGTGGAGTGTGCTTGCTCGTGAGTGTCCCCGCCTGGCCTCTGAGAGGGCCTTCCCTAATGGGCTCTGCCCACTTCCTGGCCTTAATGAGGAGGGGGTTGGGGTGGAAGGAGGAGACTCATTCTGATCAACCAAGAGCAGAGAGAGAATGTTCGATCAAAAACATCTTAAGAGACCTTCTAGTTCACTGTTATCCGCAGCCACAGGTGCAAGTATGACTTCCATTTTTACAGATGAGGAAACAGACCTAGAGAGGGGAAGGGCTGGCCGCCTGTCTGGCGCTAAGCCAAGCCAGGCTGCAGGCTCCTGACTCTGACCCAGGCTTCTCTCCCTGCATAATTCCTCCTCTCAGAGGGGTGGGTGAGTGGCTTCAGAGCCCACCCTCGGGACCTGCCAGGCACCATGTAGGTGTTCTCCTTGTGCAAGACTTGAGCTCAGGGTTCGACCCAGCTAGACCCCTATCTTTGCCAAATCTGTTCTAGGAGTATCTTTATTTACACTTGCCTCTGATCACGGCCTCTGGGGACGCCTTCCCTCCTTCTGCCTGGAGACTGTGGCCACTTCCCCTGCCCTTTGCCAAGCATGACACACAAGGTCTCCTCCAACTTCAGAGATTCTGAAATGACCTCCCCTGGGCAAGTTGGCGAGGCCAGTAGGTGCCAGCACACAGGAGGAGACTCCTTTCACAGTCCAGGACACCCTCCCACGGGCACCAGGACCTGCCCTTTCAGAGCAGCTGGGTTTTGCAGCTCAGAGTGTGTCAGGTCTTGGAATCTGGGGGGGTTCTTGCTCCACTGCAGAATGGAGGGCCTTGACTGCAGCTGCAAAGCCTGCCTCTCACCCAGGGGAAACCCTAGGTTTCTCATCCCCTGATACTTTGTCTGGTCTCTGCCTGATATCTGTCTGTTCTCTTGATCAGCCCCTGCCCACCCCCTGCATTCCACCTCATCCTCCCAGGCCCCCTCCTGTTTCCAGGGAGGAAAAAGATTGGTTTCCTGGGGGGCAAGGTATGTAGTCCACAAGTGCCCCCAGGCTCTCAGAACCGGGGTTGGCATGAGCTGGGCCAGGGCGGGGAGAGGGCGGCAGATCCCGCAGATGGAGAGCCACAGAACCAGCCCGTCTGGAGTCAGAAACCCGAGGCTTGTGAGTGAAGCTGTCGCCGACGCCACCAATGCCACCGAGCCAGTTCCCACCGTGAAAGGGCCTTTTGTTTTACGCTCCCCCCACCCGCAGTTCCTGGGTGAGCAGTGATTCCATTTTAATTAAATACTCAAAGATGGGGGTTGAGCACCCTGCCTGAACCCTCTGCTCAGGGCCCAGAGGAAGCGATTCGGGAGAGGCTCGTGGGGGCCCCACCCTGGCTGGAAAATGGTGAGCAGGGGGTGGGGCTGAGAGCCCTGGGCAGGCAGCTATGTGCCCTCAGCAGCTGTGTCATATGAACACAGAAGAGTCCACCCTGCTGGAATCCAGCCCTCCTTGGGTATCCCCTTAGCAGCACCTTCAGGGACACATTTAGGAAATTAAACCCAAGGGCAGGGAAGAGATATGTTCTGATTTCACACCGGTCCAGCAGGGGTTCAGAAAGGAGCTGATGGCTGGCTGTGCTGGGGGGCAGCCTGTCCCCCCCCAAACCCCGCCCCAGCCCGTCATGCCCTCTGATACCATCTTCTCTGCCTGCCAATGCTGGCTTCTTGCCCAGAAGGAGTCCACTGTTCAGCAAGCGAGCCCAGACCAAATTCTGAGTCGAGGCACCTGTGGGAAAACCCAGCCCAGTCTGCCCATCTTGGCTTGCCTTTGGTCCATAGAATCCCTGCTCAAATGGCTCTTCCTCCAGGAAGCCCTCCAGAATATGGATTCAGTTCAGTTCAGTTCAGTTGCTCAGTCGTGTCCGACTCTTTGCGACCCCATGAATCGCAGCACGCCAGGCCTTCCTGTCCATCACCAACTCCCGGAGTTCACCCAGACCCATGCCCATGGAGTCAGTGATGCCATCCAGCCATCCCATCCTCAGTCGTCCCCTTCTCCTCCTGCCCCCAATCCCTCCCAGCATCAAAGTCTTTTCCAATGAGTCAACTCTTTGCATGAGGTGGCCAAAGTACTGGAGCTTCAGCTTCAGCATCATTCCTTCCAAAGAAATCCCAGGGTTGATCTCCTTCAGAATGGACTGGTTGGATCTCTTTGCAGTCCAAGGGACTCTCAAGAGTCTTCTCCAACACCACAGTTCAAAAGCATCCATTCTTCGGCGCTCAGTCTTCTTTACAGTCCAACTCTCACATCCATACATGACTACCGGAAAAACCGTAGCCTTGACTAGACGGACCTTAGTCAGCAAAGTAATATCTCTGCTTTTGAATGTGCTATCTAGGTTGGTCATAACTTTTCTTCCAAGGAGTAAGCGTCTTTTAATTTCATGGCTGCAGTCACATCTGCAGTGATTGTGGAGCCCAGAAAAATAAAGTCTGACACTGTTTCTACTGTTTCCCCATCTACTTCCCATGAAGTGATGGGACTGGATGCCATGATCTTCGTTTTCTGAATGTTGAGCTTTAAGCCAACTTTTTCACTCTCCTCTTTCACTTTCATCAAGAGGCTCTTTAGTTCCTCTTCACTTTCTGCCATAAATGTGGTGTCATCTGCATATCTGAGATTTTCCAATGAGTCAACTCTTTGCATGAGGTGGCCAAAGTACTGGAGCTTCAGCTTCAGCATCATTCCTTCCAAAGAAATCCCAGGGTTGATCTCCTTCAGAATGGACTGGTTGGATCTCTTTGCAGTCCAAGGGACTCTCAAGAGTCTTCTCCAACACCACAGTTCAAAAGCATCCATTCTTCGGCGCTCAGTCTTCTTTACAGTCCAACTCTCACATCCATACATGACTACCGGAAAAACCGTAGCCTTGACTAGACGGACCTTAGTCAGCAAAGTAATATCTCTGCTTTTGAATGTGCTATCTAGGTTGGTCATAACTTTTCTTCCAAGGAGTAAGCGTCTTTTAATTTCATGGCTGCAGTCACATCTGCAGTGATTGTGGAGCCCAGAAAAATAAAGTCTGACACTGTTTCTACTGTTTCCCCATCTACTTCCCATGAAGTGATGGGACTGGATGCCATGATCTTCGTTTTCTGAATGTTGAGCTTTAAGCCAACTTTTTCACTCTCCTCTTTCACTTTCATCAAGAGGCTCTTTAGTTCCTCTTCACTTTCTGCCATAAATGTGGTGTCATCTGCATATCTGAGCTTATTGATATTTCTCCCAGCAATCTTGATTCCAGCTTGTGTTCCTTCTAGTCCAGCGTTTCTCATGATGTACTCTGCATAGAAGTTAAATAAGCAGGGTGACAATATACAGCCTTGATGTACTCCTTTTCCTATTTGGAACCAGTCTGTTGTTCCATGTCCAGTTCTAACTGTTGCTTCCTGACCTGCATACAGATTTCTCAAGAGGCCTGGTATTCCCATACCCCCTAACATCCCACACCCCTGTAACCCATGCCTCTAAAAACATTTTTTTTTAATTTTAGTTCTTGTGAATTGGCCATCTCTCCCCCACAGAACATGAGCTCCAAGAGGACGAGGGCTTTGTCTCTCTCGCTCTCTCAGCACCCAACACAGATCCCACACTCAGCAGTGGTTGACTGAGTACACTTAGGTAGAATCTGTAGGCAAAGACTCCACTTAAAAACATGTTCAGTCACTCAGTCATGTCCAACTCTTTGAGGCCCCATGGACTGCAGCATGCCAGGCTTCCCTGTCCTTCACTATCTCCCAGAGCTTGCTCAAACTCATGTCCATTCACTCAGTGACATCATCCAACCATCTCATCCTCTGTTGTCCCTGTCTCCTCCTGTCCTCAATCTTTCCAAGCATCAGTCTTTTCCAGTGAGTCAGCTTTTTGCATCAGGTGGCCAAAGTATTGGAGCTTCTCAGCTTTACCATCAGTTCTTCCAATGAATATTCAGGGTTGATTTCGTTTAAGATTAAAAAAATGACATAATTTCAGTAGAGTAAAAATCTATCATGATGACTGTTTTTCTGGGGCTTGTCCAACCAGCAGAGGTTCCCTGAGCCCCTGTTCTGCTCTGTGTCATTCCCTGTGATGGATTATACTGGGGGGACACTGATGAAGTCAGCAGTATGTCTGCCCTCGAGAGGTTCTCAGCACAGGAGAAGACAGACAGGAAATCTCAGTTCAGTGGACTATGTCTGTAATGGAAGGCCAGGGAGGCTTCCTGGAGGAGGGGACCATCCAGGATGATGAGCAGCAGTCTAGCTGGGAGAGAAGAGGGTGGATTGCCTGGGAGGGTGAGGCTGTTCTGAGAACCAGTGATGAGAAGTGGTGAAGCCTGGGGTTGGAGGGTTGGCGAAGACCTGTCTCAAAGGCATTTCAGATGCCTCCCCATACACACACATAGGCTCCAGAGCTTGTTGGAAGGGCAGTATGGAGCCGTTGAAGGTTATTCAGCGGGGGCAGGGCACCAGCAGCTGTGTTTTAGGAGCACTCTTTGAGCAGCAGCTGGGAGCGTGGACTGAAGCCCCAGAGGAATTGGGGCCTGCTTTCGCGTCCACCAGGGAAATGGAATATAATGCCAGGCACTGGGCCCCTCCCTGAGGATGACTGTCAGTACATACCTCTGCAGAGGGCTGGGGATAAAATGCAGGGCAGGGGGATCACTTACCTGCTATCAGATACGCTTTCCTCTGAAGGGGATAAACGTCTTCCTGAATAGGTGGCTGAGAGGGCAGGTGCCCCATCAGTGTGCCCTGGGTGCATTCTCCAGGCCTGGGGACTCTAGGTCATCACCCCTGGCACCTGGAAATGCCATCCTCTTGGTTAACTGCATGTTGTACAGTCAGTCAACGAACCACTTGCTTAACGACGGTGTAGGTTTTTGTTTGCTTGCTTATTTACTGTTTTCAGCCGCAGATCCTGCTGGAGGTTGGGTGGGTGGGGAGGCTGCATGGGCAGAGGCTCAGAGCTAAGAATACGTTTGGAATTAGTTGGAGGGGAGGCTAAGGCTCTTTTATATAGAATCTTTGTAGCCTTGGCGCTGAGTTCCGTTTTTCTCAGGAGAGTGAACAGTTGAAAGGCGTAAAAACCAAATTTCTTTGTGTTCACCCCACGTCTTTGTCATTAAAAATATAAAGCTTGCGGCTCTAGGCTAAGAGCTTAACGTGTGTCACCTCTTAATCTTTATAACAACTCATGAAAGCCAGAAGTGTAATTGCCTCCATTTCACAGGTAGGTAAGCTAAGACTCAGAGAGGCTAAGTCCCTTGCTCAAGGCCACACAGTGAGGAAGCAGAGTGCCTGGGTTTTGAACCCAGGATCTCTGCCCCCACAAACTCCGTTTTGAGCCACCACAGCAGGCCTTCTCAGAGCAGGGCAGCAAGCTGAGCTCACCCCCAAATTGTGCTAGTTTACTCTTTGTGAGGCCTTTCTGGAACACACATCCCAGAGGATCTTGTCCCCCTCCCCCGAATTCCAAGGAGACCTGTGCATTCAGAGGAGTCTCCTTTGCTGGTGGTCTCATCACTTCTCTCCACTGTTACCTGCCTTTCAGAAGAGCTGTGTTGTCTGGACCCCTTCTCCTGGTAGCCCAGCCTGGAGTCTAATATGAGGTTTTTCTTATCCTTCCCCTCCTTATTATATAACACCCCTTACCATTTGTAAGTCCTTTTCCCATTTAATCCTTGCCACTTCCTTCTGAGGCTTGGTAGCTTGAGGGCCATTTGACAGAGGCAGGATCAGGGCTCAGAGACTCGCGGACAATGGCAATAATAAAAACCGCAGCAGTTAAAATGTACTACGCCGAGCTTGCGTACAGGTGGGAGGTACTGACATTGTTATTCCCTTTTGGAACTGGGGGAAACTGAGGCACCTGGTTCTGGAATAGCTTATCCAAGGTCGCAGCTAGTGAGAGCTGGAACTGAGGTTCAGACCCAGGAAGTCTGGCTCCAGAACCTGCACCCTGAACCATTTCTTACCACCCCACTGGCTGGTGGGGAGGCGCACAGAGGACTTGGCAAACCCTAGGGGTTGACTTGATTGCTCGTCACTGACCCTCCTGCAGCTCCTCTTGTGTCTTCCTCCTTCTTTCCTTGTCGATCTAGTCTTTGTTTCTCACTGTTCTAGCATCACGGAGCTCCACATACCACAGGGGCTGGTTGAAGTGCTGTTGGTCCCTGAGAAGACTCGCTTCTGTGTGTGTGTGTGTGTGTGTGTGTGTGTGTATGTTCATGTCTGCAGCGTGCCATGTACCACTTTGCTGAGATTCCTTATAGACTGTGCCCAGGGAAGCTCCCTGCACCAAGGCTCTCTCTGACTCCCTCCTTCCCTTGGGGGTGAAGACTTTCCTGACTGTGTGTTTCTCCTCCCTGGGCGGCTGGCAGCTGACTGTCGGGCTTTCATCTTAAAGGACAGGGAGACGTGGTCCTTCGAACGAGACAAGCCTTCTTCAGGAAACTCCAGTTTTCTTTTGAAACTAAGCCACAGAAGAGTGGCAGCCAAGAAATCTGAAATCCTGCTTGGGACTGTGTTTTCTTCTTTGGAAAAAAAAATCACGAGCCCTTTTGACTCCCAAAGTGACTCTCAACCATCTTAAAGTGACAGCCTCTTACTTTGCACCTATGATATAGGGCATGCTCATTAAAAATAAATAAAGAGAGAAAGAACTTGTTTTCAAAGCCTTGACACCTCCCTGGAGGTTATCATACACACTCAAGATCTACAAAATCTAAGACTGTGATCGCTGTGTGAGGTGGATGATGAAGTTTATTCATTCAGTGGGCATTTCTTGGGTGTCTACACTGTGCCTGATGCTGAAATTATGGGGATGTTCAGATCCAGGGCAGATAATCCCTGCCCTCATGGAACTTAGCTCTATATATAGAGAAAGATGTTGCACTAATAAATCAAGCCGATCATTTCAGGTCGAGTAGAAGGATGTGGCACAAGGCGCTGTGACAGAGTGACAAGAGGCCACCTAGCTCAGGCAGTCTGGGAGGGCCTCTCTGAAGAGGGGGACTGTCAGCTGAGAGGGGAGTGACAAGCAGACAGCTATGCCAAGATCTGAGGAAAACGCAATTCAGGCAGAGGGCATGGTCAATGCAAAAAACGCCAAGCTGGGAATGAGCTGGTGAGTTCAAGGAGTGGCAAGGAGGAGGAGAGCAGTGGGAGATGATGTCAGAGCTTGGCATAGGCCAGTTCGTGTAGAACCTGGTCGACCATGCAGAGAGCTTGGCTTTCATTCTGTTAAGCAGACTGCATGCTCTGCTGATTAACAAGTGATGTGTGAATTCAGGAAAGATGATGGATTATGGCCACATTTACTGTTTTGTTCTCACAAAATGTTCATGCATCTGTCAAACATAGTTTTGATGAAGGTAATACTCTCAATGGAAGGTGACAGGGTCTTTTTTTACACGAGTTATGGCAACTTGGTGTAGTGATCACAGGGGTAAGGTTCACTCTGAGGTTTCCTAGCTGTGTGACCTTCGGCAGGTCATCTACTACTATTTCTGAGCCTCTGGTTCCTTATTTGAGCAGAAGGGTGATACTGGAGTCACAGGGCTATTGTGAAAGTGAAAAATGATAATGCCACTAAAAAGTGTTTATAGACTGCCAGCTGGTGTGCAGCTGGAAACCTGTATGGTTCCACTGAGAATTCCCCACTGCAACCCCTCTCAGCAGTTAGGACCGTACATTGCTATCTAGGGGAGCAGATGCCCACTAGAGATGTTAAAAATAAAAAGGTCTTGGAGAGCCTAGGTGAGAGGGGAGCGTATCACAGAAGAGTATCCAGCATCCTACCTCATGCCCTGAGGACTTGCAGCGCCCTCGCTCCCCTAGAGGCCCCCAGACACCTGGCAGTGCTCTGTAACTAAAGGCCCACTTAGAAGATGCCAGTCCCACTGTGCAGTGCTTTCCAGTTGCAGCGGGAGGGACCTGTCCAAGGCAGACCTGTGAGAGTCTGGAAGTGCACTGAGGTCAGCCTCCTGGAGCCAATCAGCATGAAGCACTTCGAGCTCTCCAGGGTCCTGACCAGCGGGTGCTCCCAGAATATTGCAGTCACCTTAGAGTTTATAGCTGTGACTCCAATTGCGTTGTCTTAGAAATGGGTTGTAGTTATCACATCTGGACCAAAAATGAGTATCTGGGGGAGAAATAACCACATCTGGGGTCAGGCAGACCTGGATTAAAATCTCCAACCAGCTGATGACCTTAACCACTTAAACCTTCATTCCCTCGTCTTTAAAGTGGGGATGGTGGTAGCTGTTTCATGTTGGCTTGCATGAGCTAATGAGCGAAAGCATTGAAAGAACCTAATACAATTCCAGATTAATAGGTCATTAAGTAGACTTCCCTCTGCCTGGGCAGTGAGCTCTCAGAGAAGCCTATTGTAGATCACAGGATTGGTCATAAGAATATGGATTCTGAGGTCCCTCAGACCTCATATAAGTTCTAGTTTTCCCTCACAGTGCAGTGACTAAGACTCTCACCTGTTGGATAGGGCTAATCTCACACACTTAATAGGGCCTCGTAGCTGGAGTTTAATAAGCACCAAACAAAGGCTTGTGGATTTGGATTGGATTTTCAGGTGACCTTCCTCTCCTTTTTAAAACAGAATTTAATTTGAAGTCCGTCTCTAACCTAACAGCAGGTCTATGTTTCTCTGCTCTCCATTAAAAGGGGGCAGGCAGTAAATGGAAGCAAATGGTCGTGTTGCAGTGTGACAGGGTGAAATAAAAATGGATGCGTTGAGCTGAGCAGATATAACCACTCGCTCTTAGGTGGAGTCTATGGCACACGACTGTCAGAGTTACGTGGTCATGACCCCCAAGAAAAAGATCTATTCTCAGAAGGCATAGAGCCCTTGGTGTGTGAGAACAAAAATGTTCATAAGGTCTGTCTCTAAAGTCTCCATATTCACAGGGGAAAAAGAATGAAGCTGTGTGTCTTTGAGTGCCTGAAACTTTTCCAACAGAAAAGCATGAAGCTGGGGTGGGCAGAGTCCCTGTGGGCAGAGAGAAAATTACCTCACCCAGATGTCTGCTCCATCACTTTTCTGGGCAACTTGATGTTTAACTTTTAATTTTGGAGAATTTCGATCATATCAAAAAGTAGTATAGAATGGCAAAGCCACATACACTCGTTACCTAGCAGCAGTAATTATGAACCATTGATGAATCTTTTTTCTTAACCATTGATTAATCTTAATGAATCTCCTCCCATCCATTTCCCTCCCTCCTACTACTGTTGCAGTGACACAAATCAGCTGGGTGGCAAAAGCATTCACCTCTCTGAGGCCAGATTCCTAAGCTGTAAATTGAGGTTGATGGTGACATCAGAAGCGCAGGCCATCGGGGAAGGTGAGAGAGAAGGTGAGAGAGGGAAGGTGAAGAGAGAGAAAGATGAAGTCCTGACCGCGGTTGTTCTCGGCGTGAGTTCCCTCTTCTTCCCAGTCTCACTCATGGTTGAGCCTGGGATCGGTGCAGACTTGGCCTCAGGTCTCCTTCTGCAAGTTGAGGTTCTCAGATCTGCCTTCTCCTCACAGTTAACCTCTCGTGCTGACTCACCTTCCGGATCTCGGCGCCCATTATTCCAGTTACCCCTCACCTGTGGGAGTCCAAGTTCTGAGCTGTCCTGATCCTAGGGCTGAGGAAGGTGCCATGACACTGAACATCAGGAAACACAGGTTCCTATCATCCTAGTTACCTGGATTTCACCAGTTCAGACCTCAGCGTCCTCATCTGGAACAGTACTGCCTTCATGTATAAAGTGCTTTTGCAAAATGTAAGCTGTGAGGATTGTCACAGTGCTGAGATTCTGCTCTTCATCCCCTTCAGAAGAAGCCTTGTAGAAAGGGATTGTAGGAATCAAGGAAAACAGAAGTGGAGCAGGAGCAGCCTGAGATCCAGAGAGGGTATGTGTTTAAGATGGGCTAGAGTACAGCATACTCAAGCACATGAGGGAAATGGTCCGGTAGAGGAGGAACAGAGGATGAGTCGGGGGAGAGGACAGCAGGGGCACCCACGGAGGCTAGCTCTCGTGTGAGGCTCACTGTCAGTGGCCCCTGGTCACGGAGGCCTTGGGGCTTAGCTAGTGTGTTTGAACCTTATCCTGAAATTAGTGAGGCCCCTGGAGAACTTTGAACAGAGGAAGCGGTGTGGTCATGCCTGCCATGGGGAGGGCAGGACTGCTTGAGAAGACCTACTGAGGAAGGTTGGAGAAATTCCAGTGAAGGGGACTGTGTCTGCTCCTCACTGCCTCCCAGAGCTGAGCTGTCTGCTGAGCACAGTCACCAGGGATAACAAAGCGCTTTTGACCCTTCAGCAGGAAGCCCTTCTTGGCCAGTGTCACTGCTGCACAGCTTGTGAAGTGCGGAGACCAGGTGGGAGGGAGTCTAGGAGCCGAGCCTTAGTGTCAGTGGACATGGCCAGCTGGTCTTTGAAACCTGGTCCCCAGTCCCTGAGTCCAAGGCAGGTGCTCAGGGGCATAGGTGCATGTGCTTCCGACCCCCCTCTCCATGAGGCCAGGACTGTGAGCACAGCCACCCCTCCCTTAGCCTCACTGATTTCAGCAGGGGAGCAGAGAGGATCAGGGCTCCACATGGGAGGACCTGCAGAACCCACTGCTCCCATGCGCCGGGACAGCTGCTGGGGGGAGGTCCCAGGCTAGGTAAGGATGGGGAGAGTGAATCCCTCTCCACCTTGGGGTGGGGAAGATTGGGCTTCCAGGCAGGAAGAAGCCAGGACCCACCAGCCCTGGGTGGTCCAGGGGAGGAAGAATTAGTCCAGGGGTGGTCCTAGGGCCTACAGCAGGCTAACATCATTCTAGAAGGGGTTTCTTTTCCCTAATTTTTAAACATTAAGGTATAATTTTCATGCAGTAAAATTCCCGTTTTAGTGTACAGTTCTGAGTTTTGACAAATGCATACCATTGTGTAGCCACCTCTTTAATCGGCATAGAGGACTTCCATCACCCCAAAATTCCCGTCACTTTGTAGCCAGCCTCTTCCCCTCCCCCAAGTCCCCAGCAACTACAGATCTATAGATTTGCCTTTTCCGTAACAGCGTATGAAGGAATCATACAATACTCGACCTTTGAGTATTGGCTTTTCCCACTCCGCACAGTGGTTGTGACTGTCATTTCTATCAGCAGTTCGCTCTTTTCCTATGCTGAGTGGTATTCCGTCATCAGGACGCACTGTTTATCCAGCCGCTCAGTCATCCCTTGAGAGGCATTCAGGCTCTTTGCAGGCTTTGGCTGTTATAAATAAAGTCACTTTATTTTTGTATAAATGTAAGTTTTTCTGGGGTAAATACTTGGAAGTGGGATTTCTGGATTGTGTGACAGATTTCTGTTTAATTTGTAAGGAACTCTCCAGGTCTTTTTCCCACTTTGTACCCCTACCAGCAATGGACGTGAGCTCCAGTTGCTCTGCGTCCTCTCCAGCACTTGGTATTTGTCATTGTTTATTTCTTTGCTTACTTTTAGCCATTGATAAGTACTGGGGGGCTTATCAAGTACCTCCTAAGTGCTAGGCATGAGCTAGGTGCCTGATGCACAGTATCTCATCAGATGCTGGGCATTCTGCGGGTTTGGAGACTGAGGCCCAGAGGAGTCTCCACGGTCCCTCAGGACAAGAGCTGGCCCAGGGTGTGGAAGTTCCGCCGTGTGTCCCAAAGCTCAGCCGGCCTGCGAGGTTCTGCCCCGATGTGGGGACAGAATCGACGCTCGTTCACACCACAGGGAAATGGGTTCAGCCCAGACTCACCTCTCCCTCTGCTCTCCCCGACGGTCATTTCTTGGCCTGTCTGCCTCCTCTGATGGGCTATGAGCCCTCTGAGGGGCTGCGTTCTGGTGCTGTCTGTATCTCCAGGCCTGGGACAGACCCAGCAGAAGAGCGAGGCAGCTGCTGTATGAGGTCCCACTGCAAGGCTGAGACCCACCCGAGGAACCCCAGTCCTCCCCTGAATTCCAGTAGCCTCCCTGGCCACTCTCGGCCCCTAGAGCAGGAGCCACTGGAAAGATGGAGCTAGAGGGCAGGAAGACCAGGCCAGGCGTGGATGGCACTGTCAGCTGGACCCTCCACGGGGGCCAACCCTGAGCTGTGCCAAACCCCCAGGTCTCCCAAGACCTGGCATCTCACTGCCAGGCCCATGGCCCCCTCCCAGGTCTATGGGCTTTGTTTCCTTCCCTTGCTACCCCAGCTTGTGTCCAGGAGACACGTCAGGAGCTGGGAAACTTGCTACTGTCTCTCAGTCCCTCCTAATATTAATACACAGGCTCACAAGGTATTGCCACCCGCTGGAAGGGAATCTGACTGCACTTGAATGTGAAAACGGAGGTTATTTCCTGTTGGGTCCTTTTTTTCCCTCCTTAACAGTCATTTACAGCCACTTACCCTCTCTGAGCCTCACTTTGTCTGTGAATTGTTAGCTGCTCCGTCGTGTTCAGCTCTTCACAACCCCATGGACTGTAGCCTGCCAGGCTCCTCTGTCCATGGGATTCTCCAGGTAAGAATACTGGAGTGGGTTGCCATGCACTTCTCCAGGGGATCTTCACACCCAAGGATCGAAGCTGGGTCTCCGACATTACATGCGGATTCTTTACCATCTGATCCACCAGGGAAGCTTTGGACATAAAAGCTAAAGCATCTGTCCCTCTAAAGATCGTGGTAGAGCTTCAGTGAGGTAACACAGTGAGTTGCTCAGCAGAGGGACCCCAGAGGCAGTGCTCGTGTGGGTGAGAGTGGTCACCTTGCAGCCCCTTTCCCTCCTGCCTCCGTCTCACTTGAGTCTCACCGTGGCCCTCAGAAAACGGTGCCAACTGCATACTTAGGTCATCGTCTCGCTTCACGAGTCACAGATGGCAGTCACGGTGGGAACCTGTCGATGCAGACAGACAGCAACGGTGACCTTTGTTTGCTTCCCATGTATGGCCACAGAATTCACATTAATCGGGGGGTCTGTGTCAAGGTATTTCATTTTATAAAATTACCTGTACACACACATGCATTTATAGAAAATAAAATGACTTCTCTACAACAACAACAGAAAAGAAAACAGTGCCAAAATCCCCTTGGGATGTTCATGCCAGGAGGTGACCAGCCTCACCTTATCCCAGCCCTGTTTTCCACATCTGTAAAATGGGAATGTTGAACAGAACAGTCTCAACCAGCTGCTCCTGCTCTAGCAATTCCCTCCTTTTCAGGTTCCATTTTCCTGTTCCTTCTGTAGGGCAGCGAATGAGTAGATGTGATGAGGGGGCTCCGGAAGAGGGTTTGGGGGCTTGGTGCCCAGTGTAGCCAAGAGACACAGGGCCTGAGACCTTTTCCTCCATGGTGGCTCTGGTGGCTGTTCGGCTGGGTGAGGCTGTCTGGAGTTGGGCAGAGGGGCCCCCTGTTCTGGGCTCTGCCCTTGAGTCAAGAGTCAGCAGTGTCCAGCAGTGGGGGAGGTGGTGTAGATTGTCAGAAGCGGGTCTGAGGACTTGGACGTTGGTTCACAAATATTGATCAAAGAGCACCCTTAGGCACTCAAGGCAACGTACAGTGTAATCCTTTCGAAACATCTGTCTCCTCCTCTAGACGTCAGGTCTCAATGGGGTGGTTTTTGCACACCTTACTTCCTGCCTCAGGGGTATTTGGTAAGTTCTAGAGACATTCTTGATTGTCATGACTTGGGGAGGAGCTACTGGCGTCCTGTGGTTAGAGACCAAGTCACGTGGCAACACCCATCCCAGAGAATTACGCAGCTCGAATGTCCACAGTGCCATGGCTGAGGATCCCTGCCTTAATCCAGGGCCTCGTAGGAGTCCAGTGCCTCACACAGCACCTGGAAAGCAATGAGCCTGCAATATGTCATCTTTGGATGCAGAGAGTACTCCTGAATGTACCAGTGACATGGTGGGATTACCGAAGAGTCCTACTCTCCTCTTTGCTTATCTGTATTTTTAGTGATTTGTTTATGATCCTTCTTAATACTGTCAGACTTTTTTTTTCTTTCTTGATAGTGTTTTATAACATTTATTTTTAATTGAAAGATAATTGATAAGGGCAGGGGGGTGGAGGAAGAAGAGTGTGAGATGAATGGAGAGAGTACATAGAAGCTTGCTGCTGCTGCTGCTAAGTCGCTTCAGTCGTGTCCGACTCTGTGCGACCCCATAGACGGCAGCCCCCCAGGCTCCCCCATCCCTGGGATTCTCCAGGCAAGAGCGCTGGAGTGGGCTGCCATCTCCTTCTCCAGCATAGACGCTTACACACTACCATATGTAAAACAGTCAATGGAAATTCACTGTATGACCTGGGGAACTCAAGCTGGGGCTCTGTAACAACCTACAGGGGCAGGAATGGGCAGGAGGTGGGAGGGAGA
>SJXQ01003925.1:611643-643492 GCA_006408695.1 Aepyceros melampus | reverse complement strand
GAAAGGGTGGGGGCGGGAGGAAGGCTCAAGAGGGAGGGGACATATGGCTGATTCATGTTGATGTACGGCAGAAATCAAACCAATATTGCAAAGCTTATCTATATTTCTAAAAAATCTCCCACTCTGGATTTGCAGAGCTTGTAAGATGAAAATTTTACTTAAGGAAGAAAAAACAGGATCATGTCAGAAAGGCATAACATGTGTACTGAATCGTATAGTAATTAAATTCATCCATTCGTTTAAACAATGTTTATTGGTCCCCTGGTATAAGGCAGGCGTGGTTTTAGTAAGTGGGGATACAACAGTGGAGTTAAAAAAAAAAAAAAGATAAAATTGCTCTCTTGGAGGCTGTGTTCCAGCAGAAGAAAACAATTAAGGACTTAACATACAAATATGTGATATTTATAATACAACAGAATAGCTGGTGTTGACAAATGAGATGAGCAGAAGTAAGGCAGGGCAGGGAGAGGGCGTGAGGAAGAGCTGATGGGAGGAGACCTCTCCGAGGACGTGACTTTTGAACAGGGACCTGAGTGGAGCCGGGGAACAGGACATGATAAATGGACCCAGTGTGGATGTCATATGTGTTTAAAGCAGAAGTTCCACTTCTTCTCTGGAAGGTCTCCATCACACTCGGAGAAATGGCAGGAATTCTTATTTTGGAAGTGCAATCCATCAAGATGCTCCCTCTGACACCTCTGAGGAGAAGCTGATGGCATTTTCTTCCTCTGCGAAGGACCGGAAGGATGCACAGTTACTTAAAGACTGGACCTTGGAAGGTGGGGACAAGGTTCTCTCGAGGACCCGCAGAGGTTCTCTCCCTGGGTGGGCAGTCTAGAGTTCCACTCCCACTACCTGCCAGCTGTGTGACCTTGAGCAGGTTGCTTAAACTCTCTGAGCCTTAGCTTTCTTGTCTGTAAAATGGCAACGATAACGCCCGTCCCCCGGGGTGATGGAGACTCGGGTGAGATAATACTAGGGAAGCTCTGCTGTGCCTCCTGGCACATGGAGGTGCCTTTCCTCCTCTGTTCCCAGCATCCTTCTCTTGTTCTTGCTGGGAATGTGAGTGAAGGGGCCGAAGGTTGCAGAATGTGAGCCAAACAAATTCTCCAACACCACTCTGAACAACGGCAGCGTACAGACATCCCTGAGCAAAGGCGATGATGCTGTGCTTTTGAGCAGAAGTAGACAAGTGCCACTGTGTGTCCTCTTTCAACATGTGTTGGGCTCATAAAGAGAACTGTGAAGGGAAAAGCCCTGCAGAGGAGGAAACAGTCTGAGTAAAGGAGCCGAGTGAGTCAGTGAGTCGGCAGGTGTTCACCGGGTACCTGATATTTTCTGGGTACCCTTTTGGATGCTGGAGGTACCCCGGCAAACTAAACAGAGAGGACGGAAAGGATGTGTTCCCATGGAGCTTACACTGTTTTGGCACTACAGAGGCGTTAGACGCATAAACAAATAGAGAAGCCAGATTTGAGAGTGATGTGATAGCAGGTGATGGGGAGGCAGCCTCAGGCAAGGCAGTAAGGGAAGGCCTCTGTGAAGAGGAACGTTGGCGTTGGATCAGAATCCTGGGAGGGAGGCAGGCACATCTGGAGAAAGCGGTCCAGGCAGAGGGAACAGCAAGCGCAAAGATCCTGTTCGCTGCTGGTTAGTCGCTAACTCATGTCCAACTCTTTGCAACCCCATGGACTGCAGCACGCCAGGCTCCCCTGTCCTTCCCTATCTCCAGAGCTTGCTCAAACTCATGTCCATTGAGTCAGTGATGCCATCCAACCGTCTCATCCTCTGTCGCTGCTTTCTCCTACTGCCCTCAATCTTTCCCAGCATTAGGGTCTTTTCCACTGAGTCGGCTCTTCTCTTTAGGTGGCCAGAGTATTGGAGCTTCAGCATCAGTCCTTCCAGTGAATATTGAGGGTTGATTTCCTTGAGGATTAACTGGTTTTATCTCCTTGCAGTCCACAGGACACTCAAGAGTCTTCTCCAGCACCGCAATTCAAAAGCATCAGTTCTTTGGCACTCAGCCTTCTTTATGATCCAACTCTACATCCATACATTACTACTGAAAAAACCTCAGCTTTGACTATATGGACCTTTGTGGGCAAAGAAATGTCTCTGCTTTTTAATATGCCATCTGTTTGTCATAGCAAAGCTGTGTGCTGGTGAGGTGGAAAGAAGGCAGATATAAAGAGTGATTGAGGAGGAGAGGCAAAGAAGAAGCTGGAAAGGTGAGCAGAGCCAGACCAGGAAGCGTCTTGCAGGCCACGGAGTGGATCTTGCCCTGGATTCTAATTATAGTGCAAACCATTGGAGAGATAAGAGCAGGGCAATAACATGATTTAATCTGTGCTTTGAAAAGACCTGTTCTGGCTGCTCTGGCTGCTGTAGCCGGCTAGGTTTGAAGGCTGGAGACAGTTGTAATGGACAGCGGTGGCTTGGACCTGGATGTGGCTGGGAGAAGGTGGGAAGCCTTCGATTTAGGATGTATTTGGTGATGGCACCGTTGGGGCTTGCCAAGGGATTGGGTACGAACACTGAGAGAACCAGAGGAGTCAAGGATGGCTTTTCTGCTTTTCTGCTGAGCACCCGGGAAGGTGCCTGTGGCTGTTTTCCCAGGTAGGGAGCCCAGAGGAGAAGGATTGGCGGGGTGGGGTCATTTTAGCATTCGTGTTAGTTATCCCAGCCTTGATGCCAAGCAGGCATGTGGATTGTATGTGTGGAATCAGGGCTGAGTGCTGGAAAGTGATGGAATGGAAAGTTAGAGCCTTAGGATCACCCAGCAGTAGGAAGTAATTAATAGGAGGTTAAGGCAGGATGTTCAGGGAGCATAGCCCCTGGGAACCATGGTCATGAGAACATCATGTGAGTATCAGCCACGAGCTAAATGTCACCTTCCTTCAGGAGAGAGCGGCCAGCTCGACTCTACACGGTTTTTCAGGACTTCGATCCATGTGTCTCTGATTCTGCGGTATTTGCAGATCCTACTGGGTACACAAAGGCTCACGTGTCAGGAAGCCCACAGAGATCCAGGGGTCACTGGAGGAGCCCCCTGTCTGGAGCCCTGTAGGTCTGTCAGGGGCTTCCCTTGTGGCGCAGCTGGTGAAGAGTCCGCCTGCACTGCTGGAGACCTGGGTTGCATCCCTGAGTTGGGAAGACCCCCTGGAGAAGGGAAAAGCTACCCCCTCCAGTGTTCTTGCCTGGAGAAGTCCATGGACTGTATAGTCCATGGTGTCACAAATAGTCGGACACGACTGAGTGACTTTTTCACTTTCACTTTCAGGCTCTATCATACCAACAGAAGGGGAGCAGGAAAAGTTGCTAGGGAAAGCCCTGTCTGAACTGAAACCTCCCAGTCCAGTGGGTGAGCTGGATCCCTAGACGCATCCTCCTGCCTTGTGGGGCCTCCTCCAGCCATCAGACCCCTCGGAGGAAATGCCAGGCCAGCCTCACCCCTGCCTGCTGGCCCCCGCTCCTCTCCTGTCTCCCCACAGTAGCCTCTGTTCGCCCCCATCTGCGGGCCCCTCCTCCCCACTGCCTCCTCTCACCGTCTCCACCTGACCGGGGCCTGCTTTTCCCTCAACACCAAGCTCACAGCTCCCTTGCCAGCCAGTCCCTTTGGCTTACTGACGAGCGACCGGCCGTCCCGTCCGCTGCAGGAGGGCCAGGACTGAATCTGTCCCATCCGCTGCAGAAGGGCCACAACTGACTCTGTCCAGTTTGCTGCCATTTGCAGAGCCCAGCAAGCAGCAGCTTGGCTTGGCCCATGACTTGCTGACTTGGATTCCCCGAGCAGCTGCCCTCGGGGTCCCAGCCACAGCTGCTCCGTTCATTTCCAGTCAGTGTGGAGGGGTTGCTGGCAACCGAGGCTCGGTGACCCTCGCGGCTCCCGCCCAGTTCATGATGTGACACTCTGCTTTCACATTCATGCCGGCCCCTCAGAGTGGAGACAGAAGACCCAGGTGGATCTGAACGCCACCAGAGACGAATCCTGTTCCTCCTATAACTTCCTCCAGCCTCGGTTTTCCTCATCTGTAGATTGGGAATTGCAGGTTCCCTCGCAGCGGGGATTTCACGAGGTCACGTTTGCGAGCTGCCTGATACTGTCCGTGAAATACATTGAACACAACCCATATCTTTTGTAGTCAGTACCTGCAGTGAGAAATGCCTGGGGTCTTCCGTGGTGGTCCAGTGGCTAAGACTCCTTGCTCCTGTGCAGGGGGCCCAGGTTCAATCCCAGGCCAGGGAACTAGATCTCACAGGCCACAGCTAAAGATCTCATGTGCGGCAACTAAGACCCAGCACAATAAATATTTTTAAAAAAAAGAAAGAAAAGAAATGCCTGGACAAGAGATGGAACAGGAGCTTACAATCTCAGAATCTCTCACTGCAAAGAGCTGAAGATTCTCAGACTGGGAATAAACAGGGCCGAGGAGTCACGGTCTCTTTCAGGTGGCCTCCTGGACATGCTGTGCTGCAGACCCAGCATGCCCTCGGCGTTGCTGTGGGAGCCCAGAGGGTGCTGAAGGAAATGCTTCGTTAGTGGGTAGACTCTCCTATAGAGGAGAGTCACATAGGTGTTGTTCCTTAAACACTTGCACGTCAGTGTTTCATTGCAACCCCAAGCATCGATCAAACTGCAGTCCTCTCGGCCACGGGGCTGTGAGTGACGGGACCCAGATGTTCCCTGCTTCTTGTGGGGCTTCAAGACGCCCCACAGTCTTGATCTCATCAGATGCTCCTTTGGTCCAGTAGTCTGGCAAACCAAGGTGATAAGAAGAAACACATGGGACATCTGAAAAAGAAAAAAATGGTCAAAGCATGCGCTTCGTTTAAAAACAAGCAGGTTTGCTGGAGATTGGGAGCCTATCACAGACATCAAAGCAAAGCTGGTTTTTATGACTGTTCACTAAACATTTATGAAATATCCACCATGTGCCTGGCACGGTGGCCCAACAGGACTGCCAGATTAAGTGATGCAAGGGGCACCGTTCATAGGAAGGCAGTGAGGGCCTTGCGGCGGCTTCCCCATGGCTCCCTGAGCTGCTGTCCCACCCTGGTGCTGTCCACGCAGCATCTGTAACCATGAGCCCTGCAGGCCTTCACGTGGGTCCTGCATCGCAGCCGCTCTCCTCGTGGCCCGTCACACTCCACACCCCACGCTCCTGTTGGTTCTTCAGTCACCAGGCTCCACACTCCCTCTGCCTTCATCACTCATCCCCAGGTCTTACAGGACAGGTTCCTCCTCCTCATTCCATTTGCATGATGAACATCACCAGCTCCAAGAAGCCTTCCCCCACTATCCTAATACCCTCACCCCCCATGCACACAGGGGTCCCATTTTCCCCTTTGACTTTCTACAGAGTACATAGAATCCCCCGGAATGATCTCAATGGCTTATTTATTCATCTCCACGTTCATTATGTCTCTCTCCCGGAAAGTGAGCTCCAGGAGTTAGGACCCATCCCCATGTCCACAGGGCAGTAGGTATTCCTGTGTATTTGCTGAATGAAACAAGATGCGGAATCTCTGTCTGAGGACCCCCAACCCCAAGTCCACAGATGAGCAAGCAGACCGGCAGGTGTCAACTTGGATGTTTAATCAGCAGTCTACAAATTCTCTTTCCCCCCTGGATGCTCATAGCAGCTCCTACAGCAACTCTGGAGCCTAGCTCCTGGAGAAGATAGTGACCCCAAAAACAGAGGATTTCTCCCCGGACCTGGTTGCAGCTTTGGAATGAGGAAGGTATTTTTAAATGTTCTTGCAAGTGCCAGAGTGTGTCTTGTTAAAAATAAGGTTTGTGTTCATTGAAATGCCGTTCAGGCTCGCCATTCTGCGGCAGTGTTTAAATTAACCACATCAGGCACTGTGAATTCTGAACAGCCCGTGAATCATTTGGGGGTGAAAAAATTGGGAGTTGATATTTGCTGAAGCCAGATCTTTAGTTTCTGTGTTTACCTAGCAAACCTTTCTATAGCACTCACTCTGGGCCAGGCACTGTTTGGTGTGCTTTGCGAATAACAGTGCTTTTACCCTTTCCGCTAGCCCATGGCGTTCCCCATTTTACAGTTGAGAAAGTCAAGTCACAGAGTTCACTTGCTCGCCCAAGTCCACATGACTTATGCCTTTGGGGAGTTTTGCCAACATGTTGGCCACAAGGAAAACCTTGCTTATAACCCGCCCTGCCGAGCGGTACCCGGCTTTCACTTCTGCCCTTTTTAGGAAATTCGGAACCCTCACAATGCCTAGGTATGGAATTGGCTGCAGCATGTCTCTCCTTCTCCTGTGGACTTGGCAGCCTTTTGGGGCCCGGCAGACAGATAAGCATCATTTCAAGAGTGTCTCTCTGTCGTTCCCCAGCACCCCGGCTCTGGGCCAAGCTTCCCCAGCTGGCTCGCGCCCTGCCTTGTCCCACTTAGCTGGCCCACCCTTCCATCTTTCCTCCCCCATCCGGCTAACTCTCCTCTCCCTGAATGACTCAGGCAGATCCTGCTGCCTCCAAGGGCCTTCTGGGCTGCTCTGGCCTCGGTTACCCTCATCTACAGAACTTTTCCTGGGCTTGTGGAACCTCCTTGCATCTTGCAAACTAGACTCATTGTGTTGATCTGCTTGTTGTTCAGTCGCTAAGTTGTGTCTTGACTCTTTGCAACCCCAACTGCAGCACACCAGGCTTCCCTGTCCTTCACTATCTCCCTGAGTTTGCTCCAACTCATGTCCATTGAGTCAGTGATGCCATCCAACCATCTCATCCTGTTTGTATTAATAATTAGTCTGTTCCTGGACTCTGGGACATTGGTGGATTCAAATCCCAGTACTGCCACCTAATGGATACCCAACCTTGGACAAGACCCTTCATCCCTGAGCCTCAGTTTCCACATCCATAAAATGGGCATAAAAGTGGTTCCCAAGCTCCTATAAAGCTGTTGTGAAGATGCAACAAAAGATTATGTGTAAGATCTGCACTTAATCTGTGTCAGAGTGCAGCAAACTTTCTCTGCAAAGAGCCAGGTATTAGATATTTTAGGCTTTGCAGGTCAGTTTCAGCAGCAGCCTTTCAACTCTGGTGTTTTAGTGTGTAAACAGCCATAGACAAAGGAGAGTAACTGTGTTCAATTAAAACTTGATTTACAAAAACAGACAGCAGCCAGATTTAACCCTGAACTGGGGTTGGTCCACACCTAGTCTTCGGAGTGGCCCTCTCATCTCTGAAATGCTATAAAGGTCAGAAAAGAGAAGGCTGTGACTTTCCTCCCAGGCATGAAAGTTTTGGCCGAGAGCAATGCATGGGAGCAGACAGACAGGAAAGGGGTGGCCGGGAGGAGGTGCTGTGGACCGGGCTGAGGCCCACAGACAGAGGCACAGGGTAGGGGTAGGAGGCTCCCTGTGCAGGGGTAAAGTGGGAGGGGGCCTGGCCAGCCAACCTCGAGTGCCATGTGCATCCTCACCAACGTCCTGTAAGAACTATTTCCTGAGCACCTACTGTGTGCCACACAGTGTGTCACATGCCTATGCAGCAGGAGAGTAAGACACACAGAAACCCCTGCCCTCACAAAAGCTTCAGTTCCGTTCAGTCACTTGGTCGTGTCCGACTCTTTGCGACCCCGTGAATCGCAGCACGCCAGGCCTCCCTGCCCATTGCCAACTCCCATTCCTCCAAAGGAGGGAAACTGAGGCCCAAAACTCCTCCCGGGAGTCCCATGGCCGGTAAGTGTCTTTTTGTATGAAGTGTATTTCCAGGGTTACTGCTGCTGCGGTAGGATAAGCACAGGATTTAGGGTCTCTGCCCTGGACTCAAGCCTCACTGCTCACCCCCGTCCCACCCCCTCACTTCTTTGAGGCCCATAATCTGTGCTTCTCGCCACTGACACAGGGTGCTGGGACCTTGGACCGTCCTCACTGTTAGAGCCTTTGGGTTGTGGCTATGTGAGCCTCCCTGGGCCTCTCTGTGACCAGGGCACCCAGAGCTCCCACGTGTCAGGGCGGGTATTAGTGACTTCATTAAGCTTGATGGATTGATGTCTACCGCATCCATGGAGGGGACTGGGGAAGGGAAGCAGTTTGGGGCAAACTTTCTAGGTCCAAGCTTTTTTCATGGCTGTGTAGTATTCCCCACGGGTAATACTGTTCTCCCAGGGCAGACCGAGACCACCCCTGTCCCGGCCACCCAGTGGCAGATGCTTTCTGGGCACCTTTGCAGCCTCATCCCCGTGAATGAGCTATGAGCCCTCCTTGTTCCCCAAACAGAGCAAGAAACCACAGCCCAAGAACTTGCGAGGAGCCTGACTACCCACAGTGACCACTGATTGTGAGTCCCCCAGCAGCTGCACATCCTCTCCTTTAGCCTTATCCTCAGAACACTCCCGTGATGGAGGAATCCCACCCCCACCCCCACACCTCTCACCTGCACTCTCTCTCTCTTTCCCCCATTGAGTAGAACAGCGTCATAAAGTGAGCAAATCTGAAGTGCACAGTGGATAAACTTTCCCCTCTGTTTATGCCTGTGTGACTGCAGCCTGGATCCATCATGTTTCCGGGTCCCTGGGGGGCTCCCTCTTGCCCTTTCTCTGCTGAACCCAGAGGTACCCACTGTTTTGACTTATATCACTAGGGATCACTTCCACTTACTCTTGAAGCTTCGATCAGTAGAATCCCTCAGGGTGTTCGTCTTGACTTGGCTTCTTTCACCAGCATGTCTGTGAGATTCTTCATGTTGTCATGCACGGGGGGTAGGGAGTGGGGCTTCTTTTTCAGGGCTGTCTAGTAATTCCCTGTAGGAGTCCATTATAGGAGGTTTGTCTGTCCTCCTGTGGGTGGGCATATAGTGTATTTCTTATTTAAGTTTATTCTGAATTAGATCTTTATGAATATTCAAGTCTGCATATGGACGTGTATCTTCATTTCCCTCATTCAGAGTGGGATTTGGGAGTCGCAGGGTAGGTATAGGTCTAACTTTCCTAGAAACTGTCAACACTTGTCTCCAGAAAGGCTGTTCTATTTCACGCTCTTGCCAGCAACATCAGAGAGTTTTCCTGTGGCTCCATGTTCTCGTCAGCACTTGGTAAAATCCACCACTTTCCTTTTAACCGTTCTGGTAGGTGTGCCACCATACCCATTTCCTGGAAGCAGAAACTGAGGCTCACACATGCCGAGCCCTTTGCCCCAGACTGCACGGCTACTGACATTGGAACAGAGACTGGGTTCGTGAGATTCTGGAATTGTGTCACAGCCCAGGGTTTAAGGCGTAGAGCATGGGATAGAGTGAGAATAGAAGAGGTACTTGAATACGTGTTTTCTGAACATGAAGTGGATGGCTGAAAACCAGAATGCTCATCAGTGATAGCAGTGGGCCCAACTGGTGCTCCTGCCCGGTGGCACAGTGCCCTGGGTCCGCGCCAGCCACCCCAGGGAGAACCCGGGCTCCCTGGTAACTCCGCTAGTCCCCACCACGCCACTGGGAGTGCGTCCCCGTGAGCTTGCCAGGACAGACTGTTCTTTTGCAAGCTGGCAGGACACAGTCTGCATTCTGCAGCCCTGGGCTCTCTCGGAGTTCCCTCCCCAGGGGCTCTACTGTCCCCAAAGGCACTGATTGCTCCTCTCAGGAAAACATCCCATTCCAAGGTGAGGGAATTAATGAGCATGCCTGGGCCACTGGAGACTCCGGGTCGGCTCTGGCCCAGCTGTGGGTTTCTAGAGCCCTGGGTTCCCCTGGGTGTGCCTTGGAAACTAAGGCTGGGGCCTGAGGCACCAGAAGTCTGAGATCCTAGGCCAGCTTTGCTCCTGTCTTGCTGGGTGATATCGGGTAAGGTGCCTTTCCTGGTGGCTCAGAGACCTCATCACCATGCATAAAGTGGAGAGACTGACTAAGAAGTCGGAGAGGCTGGGCTGGTGTCTGGGGCACGAAGGCCTATGTCAGGGTTTCCTGTGGCAGCTTGGTGGCTTTGACACATTTGTTTATCACTCAGCTCAGTGCTTCTCAAGCTCTAATGTGCGTATGATACTCCTGGGGATCTTGTTAAATGCAGATTCTGATTCAGTGGGTTTGTTCTGAGCACCTGGATTTTCTCTCAAGCTCCCAACTGATAGTGCTTGCTGGTCTGAGGACCACACTTTGAGTAGCAAGAGCCCAGGAACTTCTCCCACAATCCATGTGTTTCTTTAAATCATGCTTTTTTAAAAACTTAGATTTCTCCTAAGCAGTAACATATCTGAAGCACTGGTTTGAGTACCAGGCAAATCTTTTGCCAAACACGCAAGAAAATGAACATGCTGTGTGTTCAGTTGCTTCAGTCGTGTCCAACACTTTGTGACTCCATGAACCATAGCCCAACAGGCTCCTATGTCCATGGGATTTTCCAGGCAAGAATACTGGAGTGGGCTGCCATGGCCTCCTCCAAGGGATCTTCCTGACCCAGGAATTGAATACAAGTCTCCTGCATTGCAGGTGGGTTCTTTATGGCTGAGCCACCAGGGAAGCACTAAAATGAACATGGTAACTATTGGTATAAATATGGCAACCCTCCCCTACCCTGCTGAGACCTGTTTATTTTTTTTAAATGAATATCGTAAGTTTTGTCAGGTTGCTTATGCTTATGACCTGATTTAATCTTTAAAACATCATGAAAAGTAGATATTGTTTTAAAATATCTTTTCTCTTTGTTATTCAAGTAGTTTAGGTATAATGAAACTAAAGACCAGTTTGAAATTAGAGATAAGGAAAAATAGAAAATATAAATCACCCCCAAATTTCACTCATATCTCAAAGGGGAAATTGAGGCACACCCTGACACTGACTCATTTAAGACCACACACTGGGAAAGTCCCAGGGCTGGGGTTTGGATTGGGCCTGTCTGGTGGTCTTCTGTGATCCCACACTGAGGTAATAAATCAACATTATAGAAATTTTTTAAATAGAAGAAAAAATATGACCACAATTGTATTTTGCATTTCCCTCTGGCCTTCTCCTTATTCTATTATTATACAGATAGAATTATGAAGTATGACCAGCTGTTTTTCTCTGATTCATTTCTCAGTGTTCTCATCTGTAAAGTGGGGATGACAATGGAGCGGACTCCGCAGAGTTGGGTTGGGGGAGGAATGGTGTCCTGCAGGCAGAGCGTGGGCCCCAGTACCTAGTAAGTCGGGTGCAAATGCCCTTCTGCTGTGGACGTTACAACTGCGATTCTAAACCACCGCCTCCTAGAACGTTGAGTCCGTCTGTGCTGAGGTCTGTGTTGCTGGGCGACGGGGGCTTGTAGTTTTTTGTTTTAAATAACTCGGGATGAGCTAGATTATGGCCACCTGTTACATTCTGTGGCTGCTTCCAATATCCAGTGGAAGAGATGCTGTATACCAAGGCTGAGGAAGAGAAATGTGAGCATTTATTGATCACCATTGGTGTACCTAGTTTTAGGTTGGGTACATTTACCCCTGTCTCCTTTAATTTTCGTGAGTCTGTGAAATTTATTATACCCATTTTACAGATGAGTAAAATTGAGACTCAGGCAGAAAAAATAATGCAAAGAAAATAACCTACTCTCTGTTAGCTAAGAATCTTGATTAAGTGTAGTGCCTCTTTTCTTAATATGGCACTTTTCAGTTTTTAATTTTTTGGTTAAGATTTATTTACTTGGCTGTGCTGGATCTTTGTTGTATCATGTAGGATCTTTTGTTGTGGCACCTGAGCTTAGTTGCCCTGCAGCATGTGGGATCTTAGTTCCCCAGCCAGGGATCAAACCCATGTGCCCTGCATTACAAGGTGGATTCTTAACCACCAGACCAACAAGGAAGTTCCAATATGGCACCCTTTAAAAACAAAAATGTATTCCTTCTCATCAAAACTCATACTGAACAGTGAGTTCTGGATTGCAAAAAAAGGATTTATTTTTGCACCCATCTATAAGCCTTTGTCCACAAGTTAAATAAAAACAAACGAATGCTATTAATACCAGTATAGCACCTTTAAAACAAAGCAAACGCACAAACTCCTTGCAAGCCTTTGCATGCTAAGTTGCTTCAGTCATGTCCGACTCTTTGCAACCTTAGGGACTGCAGCTTGCCACACTCCTCTGTCCGTGGGATTCTCCAGGCAAGAATACAGGAGTGGGTTGCCATGCCTTCCTCCAGAGGATCTTCCCGACCCAGGAACTGAACCTGCGTTGCTTGTGTGTCCTGCACTAGCAGGTGGCTTCTTCACCACTTGCGCTCTCTGGGAAACCCAAGGAAACAAACTCCACGTGTCCTCTGTCATCTCTTTGGGAGTAAATCTAGGATGGTTCACCTCTTAACCTTCTCCCTTCCTAGGACAGGCTGGAGAGGACCTGGGGGCAGGGAGGGGGCTCAGTAATGAAAGCCTCCAGAGACAGTGGTAACCACTGTTGGAGGGAGAGGTGGGCGGTGGGGACGTGAGGAGGCCAGGGTGGCTGTGTGTCTGGCATTTGGGAACCCAGGCTCTCCTCTCACCTCTGCACCCCTCTCTCTGTGACCTTGAAAGTGAAAGAAAGTGACAGTGTTAGTTGCTCAGTCGTGTCTGACTCTTTGCAGCCCCGTGCACTGTAGCCCACCAGGCTCCTCCGTCCATGGGATTATCCAGGCAAGAATACTGGAGTGGGTAGCCGTTCCCTTCTCCAAGGGATCTTCCTGACCCAGGGACTGAACCCAGGTTCTCCTGCATTGCAGGCAGATTCTTTACCATCTGAGCCACTCTGTATGACCTTAGACGGGCCCACTGGCCTGTCTGGGCCTCAGTTTCCCCACCTTCTCAGTTATCCTGCAAGGGGTCTTTAGCTCTGACAGTTGATGAAGTCTTTAACAATAAGTTGAAGCGAAGTATTTTCAGTTGTTTTTCTTTCTGTGTTCTAGGTTAATAAGAACATAGAGAGCATGGGGTGAGGCCTCCGTCAGGGAACTTTCATCTGTATTCCGTGTATCTGTGCTGTAGAGTGTGTTCTGCACTAAACAGAATCCCATTCAAAGGAACGAGAGGGGTCTGGCTCCTGCTTGGTGCTTCTGAGGGTCTCCCTGAAGCCCTGGTCCCTATGATGATGTATGGTCTCTCTCCTCCCTCATCCCTAGAGATGAAAACAGCAGACGATCTCTAGACTCCGTCCCCAGTGGGCTGTGTCCACCATCGGCCCGCACACGAGACCTTTTCCTCTCAGGGAACAGTGCAAGCTGGTCGCATGCTCAGCTCAGTCAAAATGCTAACAGCAGCGGCTGGAAGAGCTGGTGTTTCCCGGCATGCTCTGCGCCAGGCGTGGTGCTGGGTTCCCCACACAGCCCCTCCTCTTGCCTCTGGGGGAGAGGCAGCTGTCATGCCCCTTTTGCAGGGCAGCAACTAGGTCCAGCAGAGAAGGCGATGGCACCCCACTCCAGTACTCTTGCCTGGAAAATCCGTGGACGGAGGAGCCTGGTGGGCTGCAGTCCACGGGGTCGCGAAGAGTCGGACACGACTGAGCGACTTTACTTTCACTTTTCTCTTTCATGCATTGGAGAAGGAAATGGCAACCCACTCCAATGTTCTTGCCTGGAGAATCCCAGGGACGGGGGAGCCTGGTGGGCTGCCGTCTATGGGGTCGCACAGAGTCGAACACGACTGAAGCGACTCAGCAGCAGCGACTAGGTCCAGAGGGCCCAGCACTTGCCAGGCCTCAGACGCTGAATCTGGCAGACCCTGACCCTGACCCTGACCCTGACCCTAACCCTGACCCTAACCCTAACCCTAACCCTAACCCAGTCTAGTTCCAGACCCAGTGCCCTTGGCCACCTGGCTGCATGCGTGAGACTCAAAAGGGGCCACAGGGCTGTCCGGGGTGGTGGGAAGGCTCCCCAGAGCTGGAGCATGCAAGCTGGGCCCTCAAGTGGGCGTCTACCATGGCCTGGAGGGGAGGAAGAGCCGGTGCCATGGTGGCTGGATCTCTGCAGTCTCAGGGAGCAGGAGTGGCTGGAGGCGACAGTGGGAAGTGTGTTGAAGGCGCAGCTCGGGCTGGGAGTGGTGTTAGAAGCCATATTAGAAGGGCGTGTTAAGTCAGGAGAAGAAAAGGTCTATTTGGGGAAAACCCCTGGCCTGGTTTGCTCTGAGAATGCCCACAGCCAGGCAGAAGACTGGATGATTCTGCTCTCAGGAAACTCAGCACCCTCCAAAGAAACAGCCACAGATGCTCCCATGCCAGGGCCTCCCAGCGCACAGCCCACCTTCAGTGAAGCCCACTCTCCACTTCACCCCACCCCACAGAGCGCCCTGTCAGCTCTTTGTACTTCGCCCCTAAATGGAAATAGACCTCCAGGCTCAGCAGGCATCTGAAGGAAGCAAGGAAAAAACAGAGAGCAAAGAAACCAAGAGGCAATGAGACGGTGCCGGAAGCAGAAGATAGCTGCCAGGAGCCGTTGGAATTAATGTCTCGGAGAGGCAAATACCGCATGTATGAAACGGAGAGGCAAGAGAAGGACCACCTGGAGAACAAAAAGGACTCTTGGAAACCTGCTTCTAAAGTTGCAGAAAAGAATATTTCAGTGGGATTTGAAATGGGAAGAAACAGGCAGGGTCTGGCTGCTGCATGGATGTTGGGGGAAGGGCTGGTAAGAACAGAAGAAGCTTCTGAGCTTGACCAGGTAGGGCTGGGCAGAGCCCATATTTGCTGAGCAATTCACCGAGGAAAAGCAGGTTCAGTTCAGTTGCTCAGTCGTGTCCGACTCTTTGCGACCCCATGAATCGCCAGGCCTCCCTATCCATCACCAACCCCTGGAGTTCACTCAGACTCACATCCATCGAGTCCATGATGCCATCCAGCCATCTCATCCTCGGTCGTCCCCTTCTCCTCCTGCCCCCAATCCCTCCCAGCATCAGGGTCTTTTCCAATGAATCAACTCTTCGCATGAGGTGGCCAAAGTACTGGAGCTTCAGTTTTAGCATCCTTCCTTCCAAAGAAATCCCAGGGTTGATCTCCTTCAGAATGGACTGGCTGGATCTCCTTGCAGTCCAAGGGACTCTCAAGAGTCTTCTCCAAAATCGCAAATTTATTTTGTTTATTTCTTTGGCCGCCCCACTCAGCTTGCTGGATCTCAGTCCCCCAGCCAGGGGTTGAACCCCGGGCCACGGCAGTGAAAGCCTGGAACTGTAACCACTAGGCCACCAGGGAACGCCCACAGATTCATTTCAGACGAGTTGGGCTGGAGGGAGACCCAACAGCAAGCAGCAGAGGGTTGAAACCCAGTGCGAGGAAGCCGTTGCTGTCAGAGTTTGGAGCGTGGCCCCTCATGGTGCGTCTCTACCTCAGCCAGCTCTTCTCTTTAAAAAAAAAATGTTTTGGACATGTACACACTGCTATTTATTTATTTTATTTTTGGCTGCTGAGGCTTCGTTGCTGCATGTGGGCTTCCTCAAGTTGCAGAGACCAGGGGCGACTTTCTAATTGCAGGGTATGGGTTTCTCGTCGCGGTGGCCTCTGTTTCAGAGCACAGACTCTAGGTGGGCGGGCTTCAGTAGCTGCAGCGCAGAGGCTCCGTCAGTTGTGGCTCGTGGGCTCTAGAGTGCGGATTCAGTGGTCGTGGAGCGTGGGCTTAGCTGTGCTGAGACGTGTGGGATCTTCTCGGACCAGGGAGCGAACCCGTGTTCCCTGCATTGGCAGGCGGATTCTTATCCACTGTACCACCAGGGAAGTCCAGCCAGCTCTTTTCAAAAGCAAACCCCCGACCCTGCCTCTGAGATGCTGGTTAACAATAGAAATTCCCAGGTTTGCCAGGTCAAACCCCGGAGGGTGGGAATGTATATTTCAACAGGCTCCCCTGGGAGTCTGATGGAGACCAACGCTTGAGAACCGCTGGTCTCTGGAGTGGGTGGTAGACTGGGACACAGGGAAGAAATGGAGAAGTCAGGATGAAGAGAGAGAATAGGAAGTAGAGGTAGCTTTAAACCCAGGAGGACACTCACGTGGCACATTCTGCCATCCCAGTGCAGTGAAATTATTACTCACTTCAAAATAGCAACAGCCCTTGAGTATTCAGTAGCAGAATCACTGATTCAGGAAGCAATTAACATAGACATTCAATCAATTATTCATCGCATTACTAATATGTAGCAGTAATCAAATTGGCCTTTTAATATGTATATTTTTTCTTTTAATTAACCCTGTCCAAAACTGGAATAAAGCTCCCAAGCAGAAATATATTTGGCTTAATTAAAAAAAGAAGGCGGAGAGGGAAAAAATATTTCCTTACCACGTGTGAAGGGAACCCAAAGGCAGGACTTGCTGTGCGCGCTGTCTTGTGTTTGTGGTTTGAGCTGCACCAGGAAGCCCTACATCCTATCTGCAGGTGCCAGAGAGTGCACAATTAGTAGTCAGATGAAGCTTTATTGTGTCCCGTCTGTGGCAGAACAGAAAGAGCACTGGACTTGGAGTCAAGACCTCCAGATTCCAATCTTAATCCGCCACCGAGTTCCTGAGTGACCTCAGAGTTGCCTCTCCGAGTCTCGGCTTCTCCCAACGAGGGGACTGAGTTAGATACTGCCCAACAGTCTTCCAGCTTGGACTGTGTTCTCCTTATCACATGACTACTGCAAATGCCCCTTCAGCCTGTCAGTATGAATGAGTTTATGCCTCTTCCCTTAAGAAGTGAAGAGAGGCCAGTCACTCCAGAGTCATTTCCCTGAGGGCTTCATTGATCATCCTTGCACTCTGGTTAGAGTGTGCAGTTCCACCACACACCTCCTCTTGCCTTCTAATAACTGCTAACATTTATCAGGCACTTCCTATGTGGAAGGGACTAAATGTTCTTGTTTTTTTTTAAAAAAAAAAAAAACATGGTAAATTAAAGTGTGCAGTTCAGTGGCATTAAATATACATTCATCCAGAGGTATCCGTGGGGGACTGGCTACAAGACCTGCCTTGTATACCAAAATCCGTATCATTGGCCCACCTTATCTGTGTTCTGCAGCTACAGATTCGACCAACATTCGATCATGGACATAGTACTATATTTATTGAAAGAAATAAGGGTATAAATGGACCCATGCAGTTCCAGCATGCTCAACCAGTGATGTGCAAGCACCACAATCACCCATCTCTAGAAATTTTCATTTTCCCAGACTGAAATTCTTGTCTAGGAGCTTTAAGTGGATTATTTTTATTGAATCCTCACTGCAACTCCAAGAGAATGGGTCTGTTATTATCCCAATGTATCAGTGAAACATGGCCGGAGTAATGCTATGTAACAAACAACCCCAATGCCTCAGGCAGATGCAGCAATAAGCACTTCTTTGGCTCACAGGTCTCTACGTGGTCCAGGAGTTGGCTGATCCAAGCTGGCTCCGTTTGTGTCTGAGCCTCTGCGTGGAGCCAGCAAACTCATTGAAGGGTATATTCTTCTCATGATGATAGCAGAGCCCATGGGGGAAGATAGAAGCCTGCAAAAGCTTTTAAGGTCTAAATTCCAACTGGCACCCCTCAGTCCGTTGGCCAAAGCAAGTCACATGGCCGGATGTAAAGCCCCAGGGCGAGCAATTTGACTGCACCCCTTAAATGAGAGTAATTTGCAAAGTCAGTTAACAAAAGCCGTGAATCCAGGGCAAGCTCAAGATGTAGGGAAAGAGTAACATGGACACTTAGAGTACCATAGGTAAAATAGATAGCCAACGGGAATTTGCTGTGTGACTCAGGAAACTCAAACGGGGCTCTGTATCAACCTAGAGGGGTGGGAGGGGGAGGGAGATGGGAGGGAGGTTCGAAAGGGAGGAGATATATGAATACCTATGGCTGATCCATGTTGAGGTTTGACAGAAAACAACAAAAATCTGTAAAGCAATTATCCTTCAATAAAAAACAAATAAAATTTAAAAATTATACCCAAGTTAAAAAAAAAAAAAGAATACAGGCCAGTGATACCACCTTTCATAGCTCCATTGCCTCACGGGTCATTTAAGGAGTCAGCCAGGAGGCCATGGAGGTGTCATGCAGAGAACCCCACTGGGTGCAGAGGAGGAGACTGACACTTCTTTTAGGCAAGAGTCATCCAGGGTACATTTAAATAAGAGTGCCTCCACCACAGTGGTTTCAGCTTTCTTCAACAGTTTACAACTCCATCCAAAGCTTTTAACTTGGCACTCAGTGCTGGGAGCTGGGCTTGAAGGGCCTGGCCAAGTTTCTCTGGCTCTCCTACCCCTAAGTTCAAGCTTTGCCTAGACTATTTGCCGCACATCCATGTCTGTGCCTCCGTTCATGTGGAAGGCTTCATGGAATCCACCCGGGCCCAGGGCAAGGTCCTCTCCTCCAGGCTGTCTGTCACTGGGGGCTCCAGGTGGAGAGCTGGCTTCCCCTGGCCTTGAGCGGTATGGTCTCTCACAGCCCATGGGGTTCAGCTCTGGTACCCCTGCTGAAGATTCTGTCCCTGGCACCACTGGGCAGGCCTTTGCCTCAGGCAAGGGCCTTCCCCAGCTTCTGCTCTTCTCAAGGAGCTGGGGAACCCCATGGGATTGGCACTGACTGTGGGCACCAAGTCAGTCTTGGCAATAGCCTCCTTGCCTTCACCTGGGTAACCACAGTACAGAACTTCCAGACACCTCTGCTTCTCAATGCCATTCCCCCCAGCCCCACCTGAATTTCAGACCAGTCTCTTAGAGCAAGTAAAACATGGAGAAATTCCTCTCTTTTCATTTGGGGCCCGAGATAGACAAAAAGGATGAAGTAGGCCAGCTTGCTGACCCGGAATATTATATTTAAACTCAGCCTTGCGTGTGTGCTTCAGTAATGACAGGGAGAATTTATCTTCATTAAGGACCCAGGAGCAGGGTGGGCTCCAGTGGGCCAAGTGGGCCTCTCTGGGCATAGTTGAGGGAGGGTCTTTCAGGCCTGGGTCAAGGTGGCAGGATGTGTTGCATCCTGAGAAGTTGTGGGAAAAGCCAGCTGTCCTTGGAGGCACAGCAAGCCCTTAGCTCCTGGCCAGTGGAACATCCAGGCTGGGCTCCAGTGGGGCTGACTTGGGCCAGTTGGTGGTTCAACACCCCGGGGGGTTTCCATGTCTCTGTGTTCACATAATTTTGGCCAGAGAAAATAAGGAATCTACCTTCTTCCCCTTGCCTGCAACATGGGAGGAAATCAGTTGGGATAGTCGACAACTATGTCATTGGTTCAGATGCAACAACTAGGATCCATCACAGCTCCAGCCCAGCCTTCTGGGAAGACACTGGTTTCTTAAAATCCCAAACAATGGCCCAAGCTGACCTCAAGGCAGAGTGGGTGGTCCCCTTAGTGATGGGGCTTGAGGGCTGCCGGGAAAGCTCCCCCTGCAGCTCATCCCACCCACCCACCAAACTGCTGCTGCCTGCATTTCCAGCATCAGTACTTTAGTCATCAAATCATAAAGTGTTAAGGTTCCAAGGTTATAATTATCCTTGGAACCTGTCCAATTCAGTGTCCTGGCTCAGAGTACTTTAGAGGATACCTGAAGAGACCCCGTATTTTAGAGTGACTTCATGGCTGAGCAGGGTTCAAGTTCAGGCGGTGAGATTCTCTGTCCAGTGTGAAATTCTACATGTCTGTGTATCTCAGACTTTCTTAGGCATCTCAGTCTACAAGAGATTTTGCTGAAAATGGATATTCTAGGTCACTTGGTCTGGAGTGTGGCTTGAAATTCTCCGTTTCTGAAAGCTCCCTCAATTCAGTCCTCATGACAATCCTGGGAGGGATGTTATCCCCATTTGATAGATGGGAAAATTGAGGGTCAGAGAGTTGGGTAATATGGCATGCAGAATAATAACCTGCCCCCTTGCCTTGGATGTCAGCACTCGAATCCTGGGAATTGGTGAATGAGTTACCTTCCGTGGCCAGAGGGACTTTTCTGCTGTGATTAAGGATAAGGACTTTTAGGTGGGAGATTAACCTGGATTATCCAAGTGAGCCCAGTCTAATCATGGGAGTTCTTAAAAGCAGAGAACTGCTTTCTTATCTGGTCAGACATCTGTGGTAATGGAAAGGAGGTCAGAGAGATGTGATGTTTGCTGGCTTTGAAGATGGAGGAAGTGGGCATTGGCCAAGAAATGCAGACTGCCTCTAGAAGCTGGAAAAAGGCGAGAAAATAGACTCTCCCCTAGAGCCTCTAGAGAAGAAAGCAGCCTGGCTAACACATTAGTTTTAGCCCAGTGAGCCCTGTGTTGGAGTTCTGACCTATAGAAGTGTGAGATAATGCATCTGTGTTGTTTGAAGCCTCTACATTTGTGGTGATTTCTTATGACAGCAACAGTTAGAAAAAATGCAGACTTTGGTGCCCAGAGTGGGTTGTTGCTTTAAAAAATACCTAAAAATGTGGAGTGGTTTTGGAACTGGGCAGTGGGCAGAAGCTGGGAAGAGTTTTGAGACATTTGATAGAGAGAGGAAAAAAAAGATGTAGTTTGCCTAGACTCTACTGTTGGTAGAACTATGATTATTAACAACTTAGTTAGTGTTGACCCAGAGGAATAAGGATCATATTATTGGAAACTGGAAGAAAGAGGATCCTTGTCAGGGGGGACAGAAATCTTAGAAGGACTATATCCTGCAGTTTTGTGGGAAACAGAACTTATAAATGATGAGCTTAGATATTTAGCTGACATTTCCAAGCCAGTGTAGAAGGTATGGTTGGCAGGGATCTTCCTGTTGCTTATGGAAAACTGTGAGCAGAAACAGATGAATTTGAGAGAAGAACTGTTAAACAGAAAGAAAGAAGGACTTGATAATTGCAGAATTCTCTGCCTGTCTTACTGGGAAAAGGTGCTAAAATTGAGAGGTTCCCTGTCAGGAAATCATGCTCCAGAGAAAAGGCTTTGTGTGCAGCTGTACAACTTTCTGCTAATACCTTAGAAAGACCAAAAGTTCAAAGTATTCAGTCACACAAAAGGCTCTTTGAAGAGATTAAGGGTGTGAGTCACAGATCCCTTCAATCAAACCCAAGAGTATCTCAGAAGCTTAAGGGTGTGTGTTTCCTAAGCCATCTCAGCAAATGCCAAAAATAAGGGAGGGATTTTCTAGGAAAGACATGTTGAAGAGCCTCTTGTCTAATGGAGTGAATTCCCATGACATACACAGGAGACCCATGGGGTTACTGAGAACATTATACCAGCAGAAATACTGCCGGATTGGACTGAAAGAGAATATGAAATGAAAGCAGGCTGTCAGATGCCCAAAAGTCTACTGACAAGACCCAGGCTGATAAAAGTGCTTATCTGCAAATACCTGCTACCTTGCATGAGAAAGGAAGGGTGCCTCAGAGGATGGAGTGGCAGCCCATGTGGAATATCCCCGAGCCATAGAGGATTATTTCTAGACCTTGAGACCTGACAGATTTGCCTGGCTGGATTTCAGAGCTGCTGAGGACCAATGACCTTTCTTTTTTCCTTCCATTGTCTCCTGTTTTTAAACAGGAATGCCTATTACTCTGTGTCCATCTCATCATCTTATATAGGGAACAAGTAACTTGTTGCTTTAGGGGAATTATGCTCCAGATGGATCATGACAAGAGCCCAATTTACATGGTTTAGCTGATGACATTTGAGACTTTTGAGCTGATGAGATTCAGATGAGATTTTGAACTTCAAATTGCTGCTGTAATGAAATGATAACTGGGGGGACCTTTAGATAGAGTGAATATATTTTGCATGAGGTCTAGGCATGAGTCTTAGTGGGCCACAAGGCAGCCTGTCATAGGCAGAATAATGGCCCACAAATTCATCCCCAGAACCTATGAGTATGTTACCTTACATGGTAAGAGGATGCGATTAAGGTTAAGGAAACAGATTCTCCCCTAGAGCCTCTGGAGTGAACATGGTCCTTGTTGTTGTTGCTGATCAGTCCCTAAGTCATATCTGACTCTTTGTGACCCTATGGACTAAAGCATGTCAAGCTCCTCTGTCCTCCATTATCTCCTTGAGTTTGCGCAAACTCATGTCCATTGAATAGGTGATGCCATCCAACCATCTTATCCTCTGTTGCCCCCTTCTCCTTTTGCTTTCAGTCTTTCCTAATACCAGGGTCTTTTCCAATGAATCAACTCTTCACATCAGGGGCCAAAGTATCAGCTTCAGTGACAATCCTTCCAATGGATATTCAGAGTTGATTTCCTTTAGGACTGACTGGTTTGATCTCCTTGACCTCTTTCTAGGGGGCCTCTTATTTTAATTGAAAATGCCCCTAGGCAAGTAACCCACAAAGCGCTGGATCTGCCTTGATTTTAGACTGCAAACAACAGAGATTGAACTTGGATGATTTGGGCAGAAAAGGAATTAATTTAAAGCACCTTGGGCCTTGAAAGAACTCACAGCATATACTGAATACAGGTTCAAGGCTGCTTGGCCAGGATCATGTCCCCACACTTTACAGGAGAACCAGCCCGGGAAGACCGCACTCGCAAGGTCATTGCCTCTGCACTCCCTCGCTCCAGATGCTGGGGCTGGGATATTTGGCCACTGGAGCCTGGGTCACGTGCCTGACCCTGTGCAGCAGAGGTGGGGGAGCCATCCACAGGCATTTCAGCTTCTTGAGTATGATAGTGGGCTCTGACTCACAAGATGGGCAGCTCCTGAAATAAAGGGAAGAGTTTAGGTACCAGGCAACATAAACGGCAGGTGTCCCAGGGACAATGTATTGGGTCGGGCTGTATCTTAGACGTAATTCCTGTGTCTCAATGAGCCATAAGATGCACCCTCCCTCCTGTGTCTCTCTTTCCACGCTTGGAAATTCCCCCAAAGTCTCTTGGCCAGCCAAGGGTCCCAGATGGTAAAATAGAGTCCATAGGTAAAGGCAGCCCCGGGGATTGTAAAGAGGAGTGTGTGCTGTGACCCACAGAGGCCCAGAGTTGCTGACCCCCTCCCTCAGGACCCTTCATTTCTTGGGTCTTTCCCCCTCTACTGTCATGCCCGAGGGCTGAGCCTGAGTCCCTTCTCACTCAGACACTCTACAAGGCTCTGAAAGGCTTAGCTTAATGTTTTTCCTTGAACTCTCTCACTTTCATCATTTATTTTTTTCTTTTCTTTTTTTTTTTAGTATAGTTAATTTGGGGGCTTCCTTGGTGGCTCAGCAGTAAAGAATCCTCCTGCAAGGCAAAAGACACCAGAGATGTGGGTTTGATCCCCGGGTTGGGAAGATCCCCTGGATGAGGGCATGACAACCTAATCCTATATTCTTGTCTGGAAAATCCCACAGACAGAGGAGCCATAGGGTCACAAAGAGCGGGACATGACTGAAGCAACTGAGCACGCATGCATAGTTAATTTGCAACGTGTTCATTTCTACTCTACAGCAAAGTAATTCTGTTATATATAAAACTTTTCCATAATGGCTTTCCATTATGGTTTCCTACAGGATATTGAACATAGTTCCTTAGGTATAGAGTAGGACCTTGTGGTTTATCCATCCTCTATATACTAGTTTGCACCTGCTAATCCCAAACTCCCAATCCATCCCTTCCCCCACCAGCTCCACCCTGGCAAACACAAGTCGGTTCTCTATGTCCATATGTCTACTTCTGTTAAATATCATTCTTAGTTTTGCATAAGGAATAATACGGAATAATAATCCCTATCCTTTCTTTCTCTTCCTCTTTCCAGGAGGTCAGTGTTTACGTTCTGGTTAAGTTTTGTTTCTGGTTCATGCAAATAATCCATAACTGCTGAAATAAAAACTGATTGTCAGGGTCGTGTTTAAAAGCATCTGTACCACTCTTTGGAAGAGGAAAGAAATCAACTCCTATTTCTACCACTTCCCTGTTGGGACCCAGGGTGATTCACTTCCTCTCTCTAAGCTCATGTCCCCAGGCTGCATTCTTCCCAGGGGGATGTGAGTGGTGAGTGAAGTCAATTAGACTACACCACCTGTACAGCAGGCCAGTGCCTTGCACACATGAGGTGCTCAATAAGAGCAGCTGCTCTTTCCACTGTTTGTCACTTTGTCACTGTTACTCCCAGGTGGAGAGTGGACTTTGGAGCCATGGAAGGATGCAATGCCCGGCTCTTTAACATCCCAGAATGTGAGCTCAGAAGCTCACATCCACCTCTCTGAGCCCGGGTTTCCCCATCTGGAAAAAGAGAGTTAACCGCAGGTGCAGTCGAAACAGGAAGGCACTGTGAATAGCAGCATGTGGCTGTAGTTGGCCTGATTGTCATTTCTTGTTGATGGCAAGTCTCTCTCCTTTCTTTCTCTTTCCCTGACACTGGTCAGTTGGTAGGTTCTTAGCTTGTCTGTCTGCTGTTCAAACAAAAACAAGACAGGGAAAATAGAAAAACAAGGCTACACGCCTGCATTCTAAATAGTGGGAACCGTGTGAATGGAAGGGCTTCCCTGGTGGCTCAGATGGTAGAGACTCCACCTGCAATACAGGCGATCCCTGGGTCAGGAAGACCCCCAGGAGAAGAAAATCGCAACCCTCTCCAGTATTCCTGGCCTGGAGAATTTCGTTGTCAGAATAGCCTGGCGGGCTGCAGTCCATGGGGTTGGGAAGAGTTAGACACAACTGAGTGACTCACATGAGTGCGGATGGAAAGAGATGGTGTTAGAGCTGGGGCGTGCTGAGCATACTGGAGCCGCTCTTAGGAGATGCTGCCTGACCTTATCCAAGAGTTCACGTGCGGTGCTCAAACTCAGCAGGAGCCAATGGCTCTAAGCCTCTTTCTCAAAAGGACATTTCTGAAGCAGAGAGTCAAGAATCAGTTCAGTTCAGTTCAGTCGCTCAGTCTTGTCCAACTCTTTGCAACCCCATGAATCACAGTACACCAGGCCTCTCTGTCCATCACCAACTCCCGGAGTTCACTCAGACTCACGTCCATTGAGTCCGTGATGCCATCCAGCCATCTCATCCTCTGTCGTCCCCTTCTCCTCCTGCCCCCAATCCCTCCCAGCATCAGGGTCTTTTCCAATGAGTCAACTCTTCGCATAAGGTGCCCAAAGTACTGGAGCTTCAGTTTTAGTATCATTCCTTCCAAAGAAATCCCAGGGTTGATCTCCTTCAGAATGGACTGGTTGGATCTCTTTGCAGTCCAAGGGATTCTCAAGAGTCTTCTCCAACACCACAGTTCAAAAGCATCAATTCTTCGGCGCTCAGCCTTCTTCACAGTCCAACTCTCACATCCATACATGACCACAGGAAAAACCATAGCCTTGACTAGACGGACCTTAGTCGGCAAAGTAATGTCTCTGCTTTTGAATATGCTATCTAGGTTGGTCATAACTTTTCTTCCAAGGAGTAAGCGTCTTTTAATTTCATGGCTGCAGTCACCATCTGCAGTGATTTTGGAGCCCAAAAAAATAAAGTCTGACACTGTTTCTACTGTTTCCCCATCTATTTCAAAACTACAATGCAGTACCTCCTCCCATCAGTCAGAATGGCCATCATCAAAAAATCTAAAAACAATTAATTCTGGAGAGGATATGGATAAAAGGGAACCTTCTTGCACTGTTGGTGGTAATGTAATTTGAAATAACCACTATGGAGAACAGTATCGAGATTCCTTTAAAAACTAGGACTAAAACTACTATCTGGCTACAGCAGCTAACTTGCTAGGGGGAAGACAAAGATCAAACTATGATGACCATAGAGAAAGAAAGGATGAGATGAAATATCTTTGCTCTCCTCTTTTGGAGGACTTGTTTAGAAAGGGATATGAATCAGTTCAGATGCTTCATGTTTGACTGTTTGTAACCCCATGAACTGCAGCACATCGGGCCTCCCTGTCCATCACCAACTCCTGGAGCTTGCTGAAACTCAGATCCATCAAGTCAGTGTTGCCATCCATCCTCTTCACTTTCTGCCATAAGGGTGGTGTCATCTGCATATCTGAGGTTATTGATATTTCTCCCAGCAATCTTGATTCCAGCTTGTGTTTCTTCCAGTCCAGCATTTCTCATAATGTACTCTGCATAGAAGTTAAATAAGCAGGGTGACAATATACAGCCTTGACGTACTCGTACAATATACAGCCTTGACGTACTTGAGTCAAGAATAGCTGCTAGTAAAATGACTGTTCAACTGTCAGAGCTGAAATGTGGGAAGCAAACTTTCCCTGAGCTCCAGCCACATGAACCTGTGTCTGTTTAGATTGGAGTATTTAGGTTTTCTCTGGGAGGTTTTCCAGGAGATTTTTCTCTCTGAATGTCAGATATATGGCGGCTTCTCACAGCACAGGCCACCCAAGCCCTGATCCCGCCAGGGCCTCAAAGTCCAGGCCTGCTTTGAGCAGCTCCACCTGGCCCCACGTGTCTTTGGAATACGTGGGCAGCAGAAAGGTGGGAGCTGACTTAGCTCTGGTATCCTGGTCCAGGAATACCCCAGCCACGCTCCCGAGTCTCCCCCTTGAGGGATGAGCAGAAGTGAAGGGCTGCCCCTCATTCAGCAGCAGCTCTACCCCTGATGCTGGAAGGGCCTGCAGTGGAGTCAGGAGCATGACTTGGGCCTTGGGCCTCCCCTGGAAAGGACTAAGCCCACCCTCTTGGTTCTCCTTACTTCCTTGAGGGACAGAGCCTGGCTTTAGCAATAAACGGTCTCTTCTCCAAGCTTTCCACTTGCCTAAGGGGCAGGCCTCATTTTGGGAGTTGGTCAAACAGAAGATACTGACTCAGCCCTTCTCAGAAAGGCTTCTCAGGAAGTCTGTGCCGCCTCCATCATACCATTCCCTCCATCTCCACGACCCTCTGGGTACCAAGGACCACTCACCAGTGATGCTCTGCCTGCACCCGGGAGCCATTCACAATTCCCTGAGCACCTGCCAGGTGCTGTGGATAAAGCACAGTCCTGGCCTGTGGGGAGTGCCCGCTGTCTTGTTTCCATCACCGTATCCCATTCCCCAAGCCCAGCACATATCCCTCATGCTTATGGTCATCATAAATAGAAGTGACAGCAGTGTAGAGCTAAGATTTCTTGAGAACCTGCGCTGGCTGCAGCACCTCTGCGAAGCCCTTTGCATGGATTTTCTCATGAAAGGCTCACAGCTATCTTGTGAGGCAGATCTTGTTATCATCTCCATTTTATAGAAGAGAAAACTGAGACTCAGAGAAGTCAGGCATCTCGCCCAAGGCCAGGGGTGCCCTCAGAAGGCCCAAGGCCTTCCCAGGTGGCTCAGGGATACAGACCTCCCACCAGTGCAGGAGATGCAAGATATTCAGGTCCGATCCCTGGGTCGAGAAGAGCCCCTGGAGAAGAAAGTGGCAACCCACTCCGGTATTCTTGTCTGGGAAATCCCATGGACAGAGGAGCCTGCCGGGCTGCAGTCCATGGGTTCTCAAAGAGTTGGACACAACTGAGCACACAAAGACTGATTGCCTAAAACCCAGCTGGCGAGCCCTCACTCAGCCTCTGTGTCTCTCCTGTCAGTGTGAACAGAGTCAGGATCAGCAAATACAGGTTTTATTTGGCCTCTTCTTAGCACAAGAGGCATTATTATTCTGATTTAGTGATTCCAGAAACCAAGGCTCAGAGAGGCCAGTCGAATTCCCTCAGGTCACCCCGGTGAAGCTTTGGTTTTAGCACTTCCAGTTGCAAAACTCCTCTTGCCGTGACATATGGCCCATTCATTCCAAAAAGGCATCTAGGCCTTCTGGGCTTTGGTCAGCTGTGTAAGATGGAGCCTCACGGGCTGCAGTGTACGCCTTGGGTCCCTGGCCTTCGCCAACTCTGGCTGATAGGAGGCACTGGCTCCAGAAGACCCGACTCTGCAAGGAAGGGGCCAGGTCTGGCTGCCAATGGTGAGCATTCAGGGTTGTCACAGTGCCCGGCCCTGCTGGCATTTATGAGCAAGGACAGCTATGACAAACCTGGACAGCATATTAAAAAGCAGAGACATACTTTGCCAACAAAGGTCCATGTAGTCAAAGCTCCGGTTTTTCCAGTAGTCATATGCTAATATGAGAGTTGGACCATAAAGCAGGCTGAGCACTGAAGAATTGATGTTTTTGTTTTTTTAATATAAAATTATTTATTTTAATTGGAGGTTAATTACTTTACAATATTGTATGGATAAGAAAGCTGTGGTACATATACACAATGGAGTATTACTCAGCCATTAAAAAGAATACATTTGAATTGATGTTTTTGAACTGTGATACTGAAGAAGATTCTTTGGAGTCCCTTGGACTGCAAGATGATCAAACCAGTCAGTCCTAAAGGAAATCAACCCAGAATATTCATTGAAGGACTGAAGCTAACCGCCAATACTTTGGCTACCTGATGCAAAGAGCCATCTCATTGGAAAAGACTCTGATCCTGGGAAAGACTGCAGGCAAAAGGAGAAGGGGGTGGCAGAGGATGAGATGGTTAGATAGTATTGCCAACTCAAGGGACATGAATTTGAGCAAACTTCCTCCAGAAGACGGTGACGGACAAGGAAGCCTGGAGTGCTGCGGTCCATGGAGTCACAAAGAGTCGGACATGACTTAGCAACTGATCAACAACAATCGGGATGTAACAGACCCCACGTGGGCATGTCCTGTGTCTGACAGTGGTTTCTCATTGAACGTTGATGTTGGTGAAGATCCTGTTCATTTGTATATAAGTGCAGAACTGAACTCTGTGTTACATATTGACACTTGATAGATGATGGAATTTGCAGCAAACTAACCAAGTAAATCAGGGCAAATCTTACTTCATTTTATTTAGAACTCCACTAAGAGCTGTGTCCCCAATTTAAAACCCAGGACCAGCAATGTCACCTGTGGTTTTCAAGATGTTTTGGTGCTGACAGAATAGCCCCATAGTAGCTGCTAGTAGCTGTCACATTTCCAGTGATTCAGTGTGTGCATGTATATACATATGAATTTATTTATTTAGCCCTCACTTCAAAATGCCCAACATGAAGAAAAGAGTTGGAACTCTCAGTTGAATGGTGTCTTCTCTTCCAAACCTTCATGCCCAGTAGGATCCATCGTCCGATGGCGTCATCGTGTCCCCGGAGCCGTCACGGCGAGGCATTGTGATGTGGACCTGCACACGTGATTTTCCTTTCTTTTCTCCCCTGTGTTTACAGTTGGGGCATTATAGGCCCTTTAAATTACATATATTGCTAGGTCGTATTCGTTGTGAATTTGCTTTCTAGATAGTAAAAGGGTTGTTGGATCAGATGGGCCCCAAGACCACTGGCATGGTGGACAGAAGCCACTGGTTATCGATGGTGCCCTGCCCCTACTTAGCTGGGACCTGGGATACAAGCATGAGCGTTAGCTCTTACCCCCAGCCCCTGACGTCATCTGTTAAACTTGATTCAGCCACTGGACTAGCAGGTGAGCAGTAGGTGTTGACAGATAATGGATGATAGGCTTTTGGATGAACCAACAGGTGGGTGGATGGATGGGCAGGTGGGTGCACAGATGAAGAAGAAAGTGGATGGATGGGCATAGTAGGTGGACAGAGAGGTGAGTGGGCGGGTGGGTGGACGGATGGATGGATGAGGAGGCGGGTACAGAGATGCAGAAGCAAGTAGGTGGATGGATGTGGCAGGTGGATGGACAGATGAGTGGGCAGCTGGGTGGATGGATAAGAGGGATAGGTGGACAGATGGGGGGTGGCAGTGAGCCCACAGACAGTCAGGCGGTGAACAGATGGCCTGATGGGTAAGCAGTTGGCTGATGGGTGGACAGATGCAGTGACCGGACAGACACAGACGGAAGGGTGGGTGGACAGATGGGAAGATGGATGGGTAGACAGACAGGTGAGTGGATGGTTGGGGGGAAGGACGAGTGGATGGAATGAGGGAAGGGGGAAGAAGAGGCATAGAGATGTTCACTCACTTTCCCAAAATCACACAGCTCATCTGCAGGACTGGAACCCAGGCAGTCTGACCTCAGATCCCATTCTCTTAATCACTGCCTTACATTTGATGAAGTCACTTGCCCAGTCACCAGTTAGGAATGGGTTAGGCCAAGGTTTGAAGCTGAGTCTGCCTGACTTATTACTACCCTGATGGACTGAGGGCTGGAGAAGGGCACTGGGAATCAATAGTGAGTGTCGCTAAGGGAAGCTGGACCTTGTCCTTAGGCAACCAGAGAGCTGGCAAAGGGTTTTGTGTAAGTCTGGACATTACACCATCCTTCTGAGTTTAGCAAGACAATACACCCAGCAATGTAATGGCTGGGTTTTAGGGGAACCCACCTATGGGGAGACTTTTGATTTGGGGGGACGCTGTTGTAGTAACTGTCGGAGGAACTGAGTCAGAGATAGAGCTGAGGTGGCACAGAAGCAAGAAGGGATTCAGAAGGCTTCCAGAATTCCAGTTGTCAGGACCCGGCGGCTAAGCCCAAGTGAGAGAGGAGAAGCAGTAGGAATCACAGGGGTCTGTGTGACCTTGAACGCAGTCACTTCCCTTTCCCGAACCACCTACTGCCTCAAAAGTATGTATTAGTGAAATAAAGGCAGTGCTGCTGTAACAAAGAGGCCCTCCTAGGTACATTTTTCTAGGGCAACAGGTGGGTGCTCTTAGCTTGACATGAGGCTCTGCTCCATGAGGTCACTCACCAACCCAGGGCTACGTGAGCATACTGAGAATGGCTTCTGACGAGAGGGTCAGGGAAGAGCGTTCCACAGTGGTGACCTAGATGATCAGAAGGATTTGTTGGGAGTAAAACAGGGCACGAAGGGAGCAGGATGTGCAAAGGCCCTGAGGCGGGACCCAGTGTCACGCCCTGGGAACACTGCAGGCAGGCAAGGGTAGGAGATGCTGATGCGAGGAGGGCGGGTCGGGGGCCAGCAGGACGTGTGTGCAGTTTGGGCGTCATCGTAACTGCAGGAGATCCATTAAAGGACCAAAGCTTCCTGTCGTGGGATCCAGCTTCTGGAAGATTCTTCTGTTGGAGACTGGATTGATTTTAAGGGGTGATAGTGGAGGCCAGAGGCCAGGCCAAAGGTATGACATTCATTCGGCCGGCAGGGATGGTGGATGACCGTGGCATGATGAGGAGGGTGACCATGTAGGGGAGAGGGGTGAGAGGTACGGTCTGCGAGGCAGGCTGGGGCAGGGGGCTGGCTGTGAGCCTGTGGTGGGCGGCAGGCAGCCAGTCGACCGGCTTTGGGAGCCATCTCCTGAGACTGGAGGAGGAAGAGAGAAGCATGGGGCTCACCTGGGCCCATGGGGCATTTGAGGGGCTTCTCAGCTCTAAGGCCATGGGGAGGTTCCTTTTTATTCTGAATGCATCAGGGAGAGAGCCTCAGTGAGACAGCACAGGTTGCCAGCCTCTGCCTTGGCACCTGCTGAGCTGTGTCCCTCCTCCGAGGGCCAGTCCTGGCTGTCCACGGCCGTGTCAGAAGCTTGGCGTGTCGCCTCCAAGGGTCCCACAACGCCCCACCCTGGCCTGTCTGCAACCCCTCGTTAGAGAGGGTGTCCACCACATCGTGCTTCTCCCTGGTTTGTTCAGAAGCCCAGCTGCTGCCTTTGCTTTGCTCTCATCTCATTATCCCTGGAGTTTCACCTTCTTTTTGTGAAAATTTAATTGCCTGCTGAATGTGAAAGGGCCTGGACCAGCTGTTCAGGTTTGGGGAGTGAGAGTCAAATGCACCCAGTGATCAAAGCCTTGCAAGAGGACAGCGTCGTCGTTATCAGCAGTACCTTTAAGCGGGAGCAACTTCACTCCTCCCCAGACAGAAACCAAATCGCCCAGCACAGAAACTTGAAAGGAAGAATGTTAAGCAATTCCCAGCATTTGAACTGCCTGCTGCATCTTTAAATCGTTTTGCTTTGGAAATGGAATACCCAGGACTCCTGAGCTCCCCATGAGGGAACACTCGCAGGGACGTCACTTGCGGGTCTTGTGCCTCCTCGGGGGTTCTTCCCAATCAAGCCAGAATGAACCTTGAGAAGATGATGAGGTCTGCAGACGAGCTCCAAGCTTCCAACCCGCCCCACCCACGTCCCCCCTGT
>SJXQ01003925.1:583974-606109 GCA_006408695.1 Aepyceros melampus | reverse complement strand
AAGGGTGGTGTCATCTGCATATCTGAGCTTATTGATATTTCTCCCAGCAATCTTGATTCCAGCTTGTGTTCCTTCCAGTCCAGCATTACTCATGATGTACTCTGCATAGAAGTTAAATAAGCAGGGTGACAATATATAGCCTAGACGTACTCCTTTTCCTATTTGGAACCAGTCTGTTGTTCCATGTCCAATTCTAACTGTTGCTTCCTGACCTGCATATAGGTTTCTCAAGAGGCAGGTCAGGTGGTCTGGTATTTCCATTACTTTCAGAATTTTCCACAGTTTCTTGTGATCCACACAGTCAAAGGCTTTGGCATAGTCAATAAAGCAGAAATAGATGTTTTTCTGGAATTCTCTTGCTTTTTCGATGATCCAGCGAATGTTGGCAATTTGATCTCTGGTTCCTCTGCCTTTTCTAAAGCCAGCTTGAACATCTGGAAGTTCATGGTTCACATATTGCTGAAGCCTGGCTTGGAGAATTTTGAGCATTACTTTACTAGCGTGTGAGATGAGTGCAGTTGTGTGGTAGTTTGAGCATTCTTTGGCATTTTAACCTAGGAAGCATCTAAAATGATAACCTTTCTCATGAAAACACAGCCACTTACTGCAAGCCCAGTCGGTGCCATTGCTATGCTAAGCCCTTTACATGCAGCAGTTCCTGTGCTCCTCCTGACAACCCAGTGATGGAGGTGCTGTCATTATTCCCACTGATCAGAGGAGAAACCACTCAGAAAGGAGGTGTAACTACCCCAGAACCACACAGGCAAGGCCAGGACTGGAGCCCAGGCATGTCTGATAGCATGCTTGAGCCCTAAACATGAAACCCACGGTACCACAGGGAAGCTGAAAAGCCAGCACAAAGAGTACAGCATGACCTTGCACCCTGGGATCAAGGAAGGCTGCCTGGAGGAGGGGGCATGTGAGCTGGAGCTTGATGGAAACATAAGGGGCCTTTTAGGCAAAACGGAGAGCATTCAAGTGTCAGTCCTGGGGTCCATTCCACCAGCATTCATTGAGTACCTTCTGTGTGCCAGGCAGAGATGAGGCTCTTCTGGGAAGGAGGCTCTGGAATTCCAAAGGCTTTAGAGCCAGTGGCTGTGGGGGACCCAGGACAGGCCTGAGCTTGACTGAGAAAAAGGATGGAACAGGCATTGAGTGCCACCTGCATGCCAGGCATGGTGCCATGGGCTTTCCCTTTGACCTCTGCTGTGTTCCCTCCAGCTGATGCAGAGGGGGCTGGGTCCATTTTCGGATGAGGAAACTGAGGCTCCAAGACTGTAGGCTGTGAGTGCTGACTCCCGGCCACCCCTGTCTGGTGGTGGGACACAGGAGGAAAGCGGCTCCTGCTTGTCATAAAATGGGCCACCGGCCTGCCTCTGGCTGAGAGAGACAAAGGGGACGGGGTTTGAGGTCCAGGGTTCCAGTGAGACCGGTGGTAGAGAATCAGCAGAGAAGCTGCTGGAACGCAGGCCCCTCGGTGGACAGTGTCAGGAGCCTTGAGGAGGGCTCTGTCGTGGTGTGTCACTGCTTTGTGACCCTGAGCAAATCACTTCATTTCTCTGGGCCTCTCATTTCCTTGACTCCAGGTTAGCTGAACCATCTGCAAAGCCCCCTTTGGGCTCAGACCTTGCCGACTTCTGTCCCTCGCGCATACTTTCCTGTCGGTGCTGTGACAAATTCTCACAAACAGAGTAGCTTAACACGCACCAGCTAGCTCTCTAAGTCAAGGGCTTCCCCTTTGGTTCAGCAGCCAAGAATCCACACACCGACGCAGGAGATGCAAGAGACCCGGGGTCGATCCCTCCTTCCTGGGGGAGGGGATGGCAACTCTCTCCAGTACTCTTGCCTGGGATAGCCCATGGACAGAGGAGCCTGCTGGGCTACAGTCCATGGGGTCGCAAGGAGTTGGAGATGACTGAGCGACCGAGCACGTCTGAGTCAGAAGTCTGGGGCAAGTCCACGGGGCTAAAGCCAAGGGCCGAGTTCCCTTCTGCAGGCGCTCGTGGAAAATCTGAGTCCCTGCGTTTTCCAGCTCCTAGAAGCGGCCGTGGTTCTCACAGGCCCATCCTCGGTCTTCAGGTCAGCTGTTGAGCATCCTTCAGGCCAGCTGCAACCTCCGCTCCCCTTTGCCACACAACCTAACATAATCAGAGACTCAGGGGTTAGAATATGAGTGTCTTTGGGTGGCTGCTCTTCTGCACCCCATACCTGGCGAGGGTTTGGGGCCGGCTCTGGGCAGCTGTTTCTTCTTTCTGGACCTCAGCTTCCTTTATTTTGAAATGGGGTGATCACTGCAACCCTCCCATCCATGTACGGGATAGCTGCTTTGGGACCAAACTGAGGCAATGTGTGTTCAGGTGGATGAGAGAGGGTTGCTGCTCATGGGTTAGGTCTCTATTCCTGGGTTGTTTCTGCTGCTCATATCAGCTGCTGATGGGTTCTCACTGGGTACCCAGGCTTCCTATGCTCTGCTCTGAGAGGTGCAGTGGCCCCCCCACCCTAGAAAGCAAGCATAGTTCTGTCAACTGCTTCAGCTCCTGATAATCTCTGGCTTCTTTTCAGAGAACCCCAGGGGCCCCTGGGATTTCGGAGTAGGAGAATGTTACTTAAGGATGCCTATTGACTGCTGAACAATAGCCCCCATGAGGTCATGTGGCTGCTTAGCAACTGCTCAGGCCCTTAGTAACCAGCCCAGAAGGGGTGATATTTACCCAACAGAAACTTTGGACTATATGGAGAGCACCCAGTTCCTTCCAGTGAGCTGCAGGCCCGAAAAGCAAGCTCCACCCACTCCTAGCTGCTCTTTTGAGAGCAGGCGCGTGAGGGTACCGGGAACCCTGGGTTCCACCTGGCTCCATGCCTCCTGCTGTTGTTCAATCACTCGGTCATGTCCAACTCTTTGCAACACCGTGGACTGCAACACTCCAGGCCTCCCTGTCCATCACCATCCCCTGGAGTTTGCCCAAGTTCATGTCCATTGAATTGGTGATGCTATCCAACGATCTCATCCTCTGCCCTCTTCTCCTTTTGCCTTCAGTCTTTCCCAGCATGAGATTCTGGTGCCTCCTACTGGGACTTAGTTTCCCTCACAACATGGGGATCAGATGAAATGATCCGCAAATAGGGTGACCGTATGTCGTGGTTGGCCTAAAATAGTCCTGGCTTATCATGACTACCAAAAATGTCCATTTTAGTTTCAAAAGTGACCTCACCTGGAAGATCAATTTTCTGATTACCCTGAGGCCACCTCCAGCCCTTGAGTCTATTTCTCTTCCCTTTCACCCTCTCCCGCTGTCCTGAATTAATCCTGACTAGTCCAGCCAAGATTTTTTTAAGGGCTCTTTCTCTGCCATACCTAGAGCTGGGACCTGGGGAGACTGGGGCAAACCAGATACGACCCCTGCTCTCGGGGGCTTCCAGTTCTAGGAGGAATAGTGCTTAAGCATTCTGCCAAATCTAGGATTGAATCCAGAACCTTGTCATTCTCAGCCTCACTTATACTCCCCCACGAAGCTATTTTAAGTAAATAACAATACTCCTTAGTATTCGGGTGGTGTTTTGCAGTTGCTAAAGCGTTTCCCTTCCGTTCGCTCGGTTAACCCTGACCTTCTCGGAGGCTGTGACTTCAAGTCCCCATTGCACAGATGTGGTTCTGGAGGCCAGGGGTTGCAGAGGGGACGGTCAGGACAGTGTCTGGGTGGCCTTGGGAAGCAACTTAACATCTGCCCCCTCACCTGTGAGGCAGAAAGACCAGCTCCCGCTGCAGAGAAGGTAAAACATAAATGAAACAACACAGGAAGTCCTTTTAAAAAATGGCACCTGCCCCACACGTGCGCCTTCACCCAGAGCCGTCGTGGCCCAGCAGTTGCATTTCTGGACATTTATCCCACTCCCCACAGACACCCGTTTGAGAGTCTCGGAAAGTTTTCAGCACACTGGGACCATTCTGTTGGAACCCCAGCTCTGCCTCGGGGTGGCGGTGTGACGGGCTTTTAGCCTCAGCTTCCTCATTTGTAAAATGGGCATAAGAATGTATCCTTCCGAGGGTAGGCCAAGCCTTGGTAGAGCACCCAGCGCCCTGGCCGTGCGTATTTCATATTGTGTTCCTGATACGAGTGTCAGGTTGGGGGGTACTCTGGGCCCGTTCTGGAGGGAGGAGCACCCCCGATGGGACTCGCACCCCACCCCAGCCCCGCCAGCCCGGGAGCCTGTGCCACCTTGTGCTTTATGCTCTGCGTTCAGCTGCGTTGGCAGGGAGGGGTTCTGATGGAAGCTGCTCCCTAGTGCCCCACTCGCCTTGCAGGAGAGGGCAGGGCCCCCTCCCCTTTCCTTTCCAGAGCAGCTCTATGGGGGGCAAATCTGTCCAGTTCCATACTGATGCCTAAGTGGTTTCCCAGCCACACCTCTTGCCAATACTCTGAGTCACCAGCCAACACTGAGGCCGTGGGAAGGGTGTTCCCTTTCAGGCTGTAGGAGCGCTGCACAGGATTGCTCCAGAAAGCCAGAATCAGGCCCCACGATAAATCAGCTACCCTCCTTATGCAACTTTGTGACATTGTTCAAAAACAAGGCTAATGTTCTGCGCTTCCATTTGCTGAGGGCCCTAGAGAGCCGGCCCGGCCCAGCCCAGACCTCATGTCTTGCTTCCTGCAGCCAGGCAGAGCCTGGCGTCCCCACCACTGTACAGGTGGGGAACCTGGGCCGTGGCTGGGGCCACATGGCCGGGACACTCACAGACCCAGCCATCTGCACCAGCCCTCAAAACTCTCCCTCTACGGCCGGTGGGGCCCTTAGACAAAGCAAAACAGGTAACTATGATACATTTTCTTCTTTTTCAAATGCAGCGTAATGGTGAGCTGTTTTGTCCGGTTGCTGGGTTAGAAACTGGAACTCTTGATTTCTGATAAGAAGAAAGAAAAATCTATTTCTGAATACAAGCTCACATGAAATAGAAACACGTTTCAGGGGGAATGTTTCTTTATACAAAAATTCAAAACTACTTCGTACTACAGAGCTGGGCCCGTGGAGGATGCCCGTGGGGACTGAGCACTAAAGGGAAAGGACGTGGTATTAAGGAGCATACTTTGCAGGTGGCAGCCAAGGTGATCCAGGTCCTCAGAGCTGAGCTGCCCCGTCTTTACTGAGCTGCGGCATGTGGGCATCCATTCGCCTCTGCCTGGGGTGCCCAGCTGCTCAGTTGTGTCCGACTCTTTGCGACCCTATGTGAACTGTGGCCCGCCAGGCTCCTCTATCCATAGGACTCTCCAGGCAAGAATACTGGGGTGGGCTGCCATTTCCTCATCCAGGGGACCTTCCTGACCCAAGGATCAGACCCTCTGCTCCTGCGTCTCTTCCATCCTCAGGCGCTCTCTTTACCACTGAGCCACCTGGGAAGCCCCTCGCTTCTGCCTTGCCTGGTCCTAAAACCACACCACCTGCTTCTCCAGGGAGCTGTGTCTTTCCTCTTTCCCCACAGAATTCACTCACTGTTCTTCCATCGGGTACTTGACTTCCTGTCCTGTGAACTAATTAGGAGTCAGAGCTCTGTTGGGAGCTATGAGTGGGGGTGAGGGGAGAATAGAAAGTGTTTGCATAGTCACCCTGGTGACTTTGCATGTCGGCTGCCTCTGGCCGGAGTCTGCTCGATGAGAGGCTATGCTGTCTTGCTCAGTCCAGAGGGAAACAGGCATAGATGAGAGTGGAAGGGGCACACAGGGTCCACAGGCATTCCCACCAACCTCAGTCCTCTCGGAGCCTTAAACTTGCTTGACCTGGGTCGAGAAAAGCCAGACTGCCCTTTCAGCCAACGGAGCAGCAGTCTGAGTCACATCCTGCCGGTCGCCTGGCCTGATAGGAGTTTGTGCTCTGCTCTGTATCAGGTCTTGGCCTCTCTGCCTAACAGCTTCCTTCTCTCCCAGAGCAACTGTGAACATTTCCCCTTCCTTTTCACCATGACCTCACCCAGCATGGATTTCCTACTATTTAAAACTCTTCTGCAGCCCATTGGGTAGACTTCAGGGGTGACATTGATCCCTGCCAATTGAACAGCGGTGTGATGTTGGTGGCCAGACAGTTTGAGATCCTGGAATTAAGTCTTGCAAGGGTTTCTATAAAGTGAATTTCTGTATATCAATACCTGGATTCTGGTTAACTTACACTGGAGCATTTAGAATGTGTCCTTCTGGAAGGGAGAAGATTTTAAGCCCAGCAGATAAAAGATCTGCTTCTTGGAGAAGAAAGAATCTCAGAGAAATGAGAAAAATGTGCTTTCTGAAAACAAACAAAACAAAAATACGATTTTTAGAATTAGGACCTAATTTATTTCTGGGTTAAAGAGATTGTTATGTGGTTAAATTAATCTTGAGATGACTGAAAAAATTAAAAAAAAAATCATCTGTAGCAAGGTAAAATGCCCTGCATGCCAACTTATTCCTCAGTAAACTGTCTTGTCACGTTTCTACTATCTGCTTAGCTTTTAATTCTGAGAAGAAATTTATTGCTTTCGTGTTGTTCTCAACTTTTCAGTTGCTCTTACTATTGGAACTTCAGAGGCTCTATTCTCTGTGGCTGTCAGCCACGAAAGACTCGCTTGGGCTGAGTTCCCCAAGACCTAGCTCGCAATAGAAGTCATTGTTATTATTATTTCCTTGAGGCTCTTAACAGACTGTGACCACATGGAAGGATACCGGAAATCATATGAAATTTGGAATCAAGACAACCGTTTATTTGCAATGTGGCCTGAAGCAGGTGACCTGACCTTTCTGACTCTTGCAACTCCCTTCCCTTAATTGCAGTATCACTGAGCAAGGTCAAGTGCTCCACTTTCTACTCCCGTGCTGTCATGCTGGTCTTTGTCCACCTCACTGAGCTATGTGATTCCCTGGTCTACCTCCTCAATCCTTTCCGGGTCCTGAGAGCTCCATGAGAGCAGAGTCTTGTCATCTCTATGTCCCTGTGCCCAGCACTGCAGAGGGCTGGGTTTTGGGTGGATGGGGGAAAAAAAGGAAGGCAGGGGAGGGAAGGAGAGAGAGAGGAAGGAAAAGTAGGGGAAAATGCAAATTTAAACTCCTCTGGAGCTCATAGTTATTTATTTTAACCACCAACTGGCCTAAGTGATAAGACACGCTAAGAAAACAGTCATATTACTGTCACATATCACTGCTCAGTGTCCAGTGCTAACAGACACGTGTGCCTGCTTCCTCTCCCAACAAGCCTGGTGGCTTAGCTGGTAAAGAATCCACCTGCATCACAGGAGAACTGGGTTCAACCTCTGGGTTGGGAAGAACCTTTGGAGAAGAAAATGACTACCCATTCCAGTAGCCGTGGACAGAGGAGCCTGGTGGGCTGCAGTCTGCAGGGTCACAAAGCGTCAGACACAACTTTCACCAGAATCCTCCATTGGTTGAATCACTTGCCCGTGTCACACAGCTGGCACGTGCTTGGAACCTGGGCTTGAGCCCAGGCCCCCAGAACTCCAGAGCAGGTGCACTTCACTGGTGTGCCCTCAGCACCCAGTCCAGGACATGACAAATGAAAGATCGAGTGAGCAAATGAATGTCCTTCCGTAGCCATTCTCTCACTAGGGCTTCAGCTCACTCTTAGCTCTTTCTTCCTGGCATGTGTGGTGATTAGAACAAAGCACCTGAGGCTACACAGTCCTGGATTCAGATAAGAGCTTTCCACATCACTCTAGGAAAATCACCACCATCCCAGTACCCATCTCTAGATTACCCCCACAGCCTCCTCTCCTCAAAGGATTCTCCCACCATCCCTGGAGGCTGCATCTTCGTCTGAGAAGCCCCCATCAGCCCGACTCCACCAAGGGTCAGAGGAGGGAAGGCAGGAGGGCTTACCACATCCCCTGCCTTCCAGCTTTCAGCTGAAGGCCAAAGACCCTCTCAGAGTGCCCCGTGTCCACCTCAGCCCGACCCCTGTGGGGCTGCGAGTGTCATCTCTGAGATTAACATTATTATCATGGTTGTTGATGTTGGTAGGAATGGCGTGACCTTGGGCCAGCCGGTCCCTCTCTCTAAGAATCCTCTCTCCTCCCTGCTGGCTGCTGTCGACCCCAAAGGACCAGGAATGGGCAGGCAGCGTCCAGAAGACCTGCAGCCATAGAATATGACCTTGTCAAGCCTAAGAAGAACCAAATGACCCAACCTCTTGTAGTGGGGAAACTGAGACTCAGTGGAGGGCAGAGGGCTTGCCTGAGGATACCCAGCCTCAGTGGTGGTCAGCATTGACTGTGGAATGCTGATACACAGCCCACAGCTCTACCCCCACCATCTGCTGAGGACTGTGCCTGCCCTGGCCCCTCTGCCACCTACCCTGCCCCAAGGCCCTCTCCCCTCCCTGGCCCCCAGCCAGGGCAGCTCACTGTTCAGTTCTGACTGCGCCATGGGAGTGCGCCCTCTCTGCAGCAAGCCAGTATTCCTGCTGCAGAGTTGGTGCGGCAGATGGCACAGCAGAACTGAGTGTCGGTTTATTTTTGACTCGAAGAGGACATCTCACAAGTGCACGGCGCTTGCTGGTAGGGGCCGTGGGTCTGGCACGTGGGGCAACAGAATCTACTGGCATTGAGAGCCACGCACGCAGCCTGGGATCAAATCCCAGTCGGCCACCTTTTGCTATGTGCCCTCAGATACCCAGCCTTCCCTCTGAGAGCCTCCACCTCCCCACTTGTCAAACAGAGCAGTGAGGCTCAGAGGCCGTCCCTCATCAATTTCACGGGCTTCATTGAGGGGGGAGATGCACACGTGGAGAAGGACTTTGGGGGCTGGTTTCCATCTCTAGGGAGGGGGCGTGATGGGAAAGTGGAGGCCTGCCTTTGGGACCTGGAGCTGAGCCGTCCCAGGTGTTGGCACCATATGGGGGCGGGGTGGGCCAGTGGCCGGGGCAGAGCCAGGAAACCCTGGGGACCTGGTCCGTCCTCTGTTCCCTGTAGGTAGCTCTGGACAGAGGAACTAGGTAGGGTGGGCCTAGGGAAGAAGGAAGGGTCAGACTGAAGTGGGCGAGGCATACCGAGGTCTTTGGTCTTTAGCAAGGAGGCTGAAGCCTAGAGGGAAGGGATGTGATGAGGCCTCCTGCTCTCCCTCCTCTGCCCCTTGGTGGAGTCAGGCTGATGGGGGCGTCTCAGACTAATAAGCTCCAGGAGACAGTGGGATATCATTTGAGGGGAGGGGGCTGTGAGGGAGCTGCAGAATGGGTAAGCCCATTAGTCTGGGCAAGCCCTTCTTCCTGACTCCTGTACGTGCAAGCTTACAGGGCTCCCAGACCGGGATCTGCTGCATTTTAACCACTGGACCGCCAGGGAAGTCCCTAGAATAAGTTCTCAAGAAGCAAAATGACTGAGTATGAAGCTGAACATGTTTTCCTCCATGTATGTTTACTAAAGAAAACAGGGAAATAGAGATCATAGAAAAACCAAAACCTTAAGCCCCACAGTGTTGACGTTTGAGAAAAATCATATCTTTAAACATTACTATTTCTTTTCTAGGTTATAAACATAATAAATTGCTTGTTGTAGGTCATAAAAATCAAGATCTTGTTTTATTTCTGTTCCCTACTCTGCATGTTTCACTTCAGGTTATGAAGCTATTTTCCTAGGCCATTAAAAAGTATTTGGAAACGTGATTTTTTTTTGATAGATGCATAATATTCTGACCAACAACTTCCCAGTAACTTACGTAACTAACCTTCTAGATTAGAAATTTAGATTGTGTCCAGATTATTGCCATGATTTAAAAAGAAAAACATCATGATCAGCATCGATATGGTTGAAATATTTTTGCATTTCCAAGTACTTCCATTAGAGTAAGTTCTTTTTTATTTTTATTTTTTAATTTTTTGGCTGTGCTGGGTCTTTGTTACCGCGGACGGGTTTTCTCTAGCTGCAGTGAGCATAGACTACGCTCTCTAGTTGCGGTGTGCGGGCTTCTCATTGCAGTGGCTTCTCTCGTTGTAGAGGACAGGCTCTAGGGCCCATGGGCCTCAGTGGTTATGGCATATGGGCTTAGTTGCCCCCAGGCATGTGGAATCTTGCCAGACCAGGGATCGAACCTGGGTCTCCTACGTTAGCAGGCAGATTATTAACCACTGTACCACCAGGAAAATCCCTGGAATAAGTTCTTAAGAAGCAAAATGATTGGGTAAGAAGCTGAGCGTATTTTCCTTTGTTTATTTAGTGTTATATTTGTTGCATACAGAGGAAATTATGTGGCATATATGTCAATTTAGTAATGCAATGTATATTGTGGACTTAGAATGTTACCAGTAATTTTTATATTCTTGTGTGAGTTGTACCCACCCTGACCCCCCTGCCTTATCCAGAGGAAATGACCATACTGTGTTTATCATTTCCTTGCCTTTTTTTTTCTATAGACTGTATTTTTTAGAGAAGTTTTAGGTTCACAGAAAAATTGAACAGAAAGTACAGAGAATTCCCATATGCTTTTTTTTTTTAATTTTTTTATCTTATATATGTATGCTCTAGTGTCTGTTGTTTAGCTCGGCTTTAGTCCTTTAAAATGGCCTTGTGTGGCGTGTAACCTGCTGAATCTCGCTTATTTGGGAGATATTGTGCTTCTCAGGTTTGTCTCTGTGGCTGCAGTGCCTGGAGTTGGTGCTTTTACATGGCTGTATAATATTCCCTGGTGTGGGATATCACAGTCTGCTGGTTCGTTCTTCTGGTGAACATATGGGTTGTCTCCAGAGAGCTCTTGCAATCAGTGTTGCTGGAAACATGCTTGGCGATGGCACTGTCACCTAGAAAAGTAATAGAGGAGTTTAAAACAGATTTGGGAGGAGGTGAAATTCAGAGTGGAACAAGCACAAGATTGAACTGAGGCTTCCACAGACCGTGAACTGACTTGGTTTTGGAGGAGGGCTACCCAGAGCATCTTGAAGGCTTGCTCGAGCTAGAATGTGCTGTTTCTCATCTCTCAAACTCAGCTGCCAAGGTCAGTGTTTTGGGCTTGGGATCAAGAGTAGAACCCCCTCCCCCACGTGCCTTCAAGGAGGCAGAAGCACTATTTGTGGCAGGAACCGCTGCCCCTACCTGTCAGCCTCAATGCCATTAAATCTGAGCATCACCAAGCGTAGAGTGTATACCTTTGACGGTACCGAAGAGGATACTGCTGCTGCTAAGTCACTTCAGTCGTGTCCGACTCTGTGCGACCCCATAGACAGTAGCCCACCAGGCTCCCCCGTCCCTGGGATTCTCAGTATGAAATAACAGCCCATCACCTGGTGAGAAAACTCATCCATTTCCAGTTTTCTTTCAGTCCTCCAGGCCACCTCAAGGCAAAAGTTTCTTTCTGGAACTAAGGTATCTTTACACCACTCCCTTCCCAGGAGTCTCAGTGGTGAAGAACCCGCCTGCCAATGCAGGAGGCGTGGGTTCAACCCCTGGTTCAGGAAGATCCCCTGGAGGGGGAAATGGTAACCCACCCAGGATTCTTGCCTGGAGAATCCCATGGACAGAGGGGCCTGGTGGGCTACAGTTCATAGGGTCACAAAGAGTCAGACACAACTGAGCATGCACACACCCCACCTGAATACTGGCTAAACTCTATGTAGACAGCAAACAGATTTTGGACTTAGAGTACTGGGCAGGCAATAGAATCCACTAAACATTAAGACATCCTGTTAAAATTTTTCTGTTGTGGTTGTCTTTTATTTTGGTGAGTGCCCCTGGTTTTCCTTTTAAAATAACTGTGTTTAAGTTTTAATCAAGCAAGCTATTAAGAAAAAATGAGATTGATTAAAGGAGAGATAGTAATCATCTTGACAGTCATGTCTGATTGACATAATTGGGGAAAGACTGACCTCAATCAGCCATTCTCAAACTTTCTGTCTCAGGACCTTTTGCATTCTTAAAAATGACTGAGGACCTCCAAGAGTTGTGATTACATGAATATTGTCTCTCCATATTTACCATATTTGAAGTCAAAATGGAGATAGTAATGATACTTATGTATTAATTCTTTTAAAAATAGCAATAGTAAATGCATTATGATAACATACTTTATGAAAAATAACTGTATTTTCAAAAAAAACCCTAGAAGAGTAGCATTGCGTTATGTTTTTGTCTCTTTAATGACTTAATTGAAGACAGCTGGATTTTTATCTGCTTATGCATTCAGTCTGTTGCCATAGGATGTTTTGGTTACTATGAAGAAATTCCAGCCTCACAGAGATATGTTGTGGGAAAGGGAGGAGGATTCTAATAGCTGTTCAGATAATTGTAGATCTTCTCTTTTGATACTACACCCAAACTCAACAAGTGATATCATGTTAGTTACAGCTGGTATCCAACCAAACTTGGCCCCACTCATCCGCACACAGTTAATAAGCCAGTCTATGGACACCAGGTTGCGTACAAGCAAGTATAGCTTTTATTGCAAGACACCAAGTGAAAGTGAAAGGGAAAGTGAAGTCGCTCAGTCATGTCCAACTCTTTGGGACCTCGTGGACTGTAGCCCACCAGGCTCCTCCGTCCATGGGATTCTCCAGGCAAGAATACTGGAGTGGGTTGCCATTTCCTTCTCCAGGGGATCTTCCCAACCCAGGGATCGAACCCGGGTCTCCCTCATTGCAGGCAGATGCTTTAACCTCTGAGCCACCAGGGAAGCCCTACAAGACCCCCAGTGCAGCGCCAAAAATAAAGGAGAATGGGTGGCTCATGTTCAAAAGCTCTGAACCCTCAGTGGCTTTTGGCAAAGGGTTTTGAAAGTCATTATTAAGGGTGAGGGTTGTAGGTAGATCAGCTCATGGACATTCTTCTGATTAGACAGTGGTGAGATAATACGGTGGTTTTTCAGGAGGTAACCTCATCATCCTTCTGGTTCCAAGTGGCCTGGGGTCTGGGTACTGATGGCCAACATACAGTTAGCTTCTTCTACCTGGAGAAGATTTTATTGTCTGCAAAACAGCCCAAGGGTATGGCTCAGAATATCACCTAGACCCCTTGAAGAAGAATTAAAGGTCTTGGACTTGGTATTATGGCTGAACTATTATTTTGTCTTGCTTGACTGTTTTCCTTTGTGGCTGCCTTATCTTACTTCTCTGATTGAATCTGTTCCTTGGAACTTGGTGAAGGCCTAAGAAACTAAAGCTTTTTGATAAGTAAGGGTAGGGGAACATGGTAGGGGTGTCTGTCCCCAAGAAGGCCCTGCAGGATCTTGCTCAGTTACAAGGCTGCTGTAACCAAACAACACACATTGAAGGACTTCAACAACAGAAACGTGTTTTTGCATAGTTATGGCAGCTAAAAGTCCAAGATCAAGGCATGCTGGCCTCTCTTCTTGGCTTGCAGATGTCTGTCTTCTTGCTATATCCCCACAGGGTCCTTCCTCTGCTTGGATAGCCCTGGTGTCTCTCTGTGTGTCCAAATTCCCTCTTCTTATAAGGACACTAATCAGATTGGATTAGGGCCCATTTAATGTTTTCATTTTAACTTGTATTGTTCAGCCACTGAATCATGTCCAACTGTGTGCGACTTCATAGACTGTAGCAAGCCAAGCTCCTCTGTCCTCCACATCTGGAGTTTTCTCAAATTCTTGTCGATTGAGTCAGTGATGTTATCTAACCATCTCATCCTCTGTCGTCCCCTTCTCCTCCTGCCTTCAGTCTTTCCCAGGATCATCGTCTTTTCCAGTGAAGCAGCTCTTCACATTAGGTGGCCAAAGTATTGGAGCTTCAGCAACAGTCCTTCCAATGAATATCAGGATTCTTTCCTTTAGGATTGACTGGTTTGATCTCCTTGCAGTCTAAGGGGAACTTAACATTTTAACTTCAGTTCAGTTCAGTCGCCCAATCATGTCCAACTCTTTGCGACCCCATGAATTGCAGCACACCAGTACTCCCTGTCTATCACCAACTCCCGGAGTTTACTCAGACTCACGTCCATTGAGTCAGTGATGCCATCCAGCCATCTCATCCTCTGTTGTCCTCTTCTCCTCCTGCCCCAAATCCCTCCCAGCATCAGAGTCTTTTCCAGTGAGTCAACTCTTCACATGAGGTGGCCAAAGTATTGGAGTTTCAGCTTCAGCATCAGTCCTTCCAAAGAAATCCCAGGACTGATCTCCTTTAGGATGGACTGGTTGGATCTCCTTGTAGTCCTAGGGACTCTCAAGAGTCTTCTCCAACACCACAGTTCAAAAGCATCAATTCTTCAGCTCTCAGCTTTCTTCACAGTCCAACTCTCACATCCATACATGACTATTGGAAAAACCATAGCCTTGACTAGACGGACCTTAGTCGGCAAAGTAATGTCTCTGCTTTTGAATGTGCTATCTAGGTTGGTCATAACTTTTCTTCCAAGGAGTAAGAGTCTTTTAATTTCATGGCTGCAATCACCATCTGCAGTGATTTTGGAGACCCCCAAAAATGAAGTCTGACACTGTTTCCACTGTTTCCGCATCTATCTGCCATGAAGTGATGGGACCAGATGCCATGATCTTAGTTTTCTGAATGTTGAGTTTTAAGCCACGTTTTTCACTCTCCTCTTTCACTTTCATCAAGAGGCTTTTTAGTTCCTCTTCACTTTTTGCCACAAGGGTGGTTTCATCCTCATATCTGAGGTTATTGATATTTCTCCTGGCAATCTTGATTCCAGCTTGTGCTTCTTCCAGCCCAGTGTTTCTCATGATGGACTCTGCATATAAGTTAAATAAGCAAGGTGACAGTATACAGCCTTGACGTACTCCTTTTCCTATTTGGAGCCAGTCTGTTGTTCCATGTCCATTCTAACTGTTGCTTCCTGACCTGCATATAGGTTTCTCAAGAGGCAGGTCAGGTGGTCCGATATTCCCATCTCTTTCAGAATTTTCCACAGTTTATTGTGATCCACACAGTCAAAGGCTTTGGCATAGTCAGTAAAGCAGAAATAAATGTTTTTCTGGAACTCTCTTGCTTTCTCGATCCAGCGGATGTTGACAGTTTGATCTCTGGTTCCTCTGACTTCTCTAAAACCAGCTTGAACATCTGGAAGTTCATGGTTCATGTATTGCTGAAGCCTGGCTTGGAGAATTTTGAGCATTACTTAATGCTTAAACATTAAGCATTAACATTTTAACTTATCCCTCTTTAAAGGGCCCTGTCGCCAAATACAGTTATATTCTGAGGTACTGGGAGGTAAAGACTGCAAAATATAAACTTTAGGAGGGACACAATTCAACTCAGAATCTTAAAAATTAGTTGCCATGAAGAATCTGAAGCAATGTCAATGAACTTTTCGTATTATACATTCTAATCCATTTTTCTTACACTTTGATTAATTCTTTTTTACTCATGCATGGTTTTTTACTCCTGCATTGGTCATTTAGAAAATATTGGCTCAATGAGTTATGCAGATCTTCCAAATGTTTGCACATTTCATTATACAATATCAAAAGAGAACATTTTTTTGTCCTACCACTGACCTCATCAGAAATATCTCTTGGTAGCAGGGAGCTGTCAAGTTCATGATGGCACACATAAGCCTTCCACAATTCTAATTTTCACTTTGGAAGCTCACATTTTATCATTGGCAACATATACTGCCAGTTGTTTTCCTTGAAGTGATAGGCTCACTTTGTTTGCTTTTGAGAAAATGTCTGCCAAATACCCAAGTCTGAATAACCATCATGTTTCTGTTGCTTGGTTTTTTTCTGTTTTAAAAAAAATGGCATTTGGTGAAAATAGGCAATTTCAGCTCATAACACAAATGCTCACATGACAGCCTCTCCTCCAACAGATGTCATACTTGGGTTACAATGTAAGGGCTTTGCAAATATTTCCCTTTCCGTGTTCTTGCAAGAGTTAATAAAGTTAGTCAATTTTACCGCTTCATCTCGGACATTCCAGGATGAAGCTGGCATTTTTTACTGCCCACATGTGGTGATGAGAAATACAATGACAACCTGTACAATTTGGTGCCACTCCCTGGATTCCTGCTAGGACACCAGCAGTTTTACTCACTCCTGCCTTTGCACCAGAAGTGCAAATATCAACCCAGTGAAAGTGGTAAATAAGATCTAAGTGTTACTTGGAAGATGGTTTTGATCTCTCAGCACCCCCTGTAAGAATCTTGGGGGAACCCTTGGGCACGTGGACCATACTTTGAGAACCATTTTGACTTAGATAAAAAAAAATACAGAGAAGATTTGGGGCCTGGAAAATGACCTTGGTGCCAGAGTCACAAGACCTGGGTGTGAGCCTGGCTCTGTCAGTATGGAACTAAGCAGTCCTGGGTAGGTCCCTGACCTCTGAAAGCCAGGCACTTAGGACATCAAGGGTAGTGGGTGTTTGCTGCCTCCCAGAGCTGGGTAGAGAAGGAAATCAGGTGCAGACTTGAGAGCCTCTTGTAAAAGGTAATACACAGTCCTGGAGGGAGGAGTCAGCCATGGTGGGGAATGAGACAAAGTTATGAACTTTTAACACCCTGGCTTAAGTCATTTTTGATTACTGACACTGCCCAGATTCCTGCATTCCCCTGAAAAGACCTCACTAGATTGTACCTGGAGACCCTGAAACAGATTACCTAACTGGATTTCTAGTTTTCACAACCATCTTTGGGACTCTGCTCCAAGTCACCCATTGCCACCTACAGCTTTGAAAGGAAAGGCCTCCTAAAAGCCTAGAGTTCTTGTCCTGACTGGACAGGTGGGCATTCACCTGGGTCAGATAGAAAGCTGGGAGTCCATGGAAAACAACAGGCGTCTTAGAATATCTGATCTGTTTAGCTGTGTTAAGAAGATAGAGGTGGTCCTGGAAAACTCCAGAGAGCTAAAAGCACTTGTTAAGAGGGTCAGGTAGGCTCCTGCTTCTTGGAGAGTGGAATAGAGGTACTTGTCCCTAGGCACAACTGAGAACCCTAGACATTTATATAAAATAAACACAAGAACACTCTAAAAGATAGAGAGAAGGCAGACCTGCTTCTTGGGACATGGGGACCCAAGAAACAGTGTAGTGATGAGGTCCTGGTGAATGAGGAGTTTCTTTTTGCCTTATACAGCCCAGAGTTGGAGCTGAAGAAGCTAGAAATGAGGAAATGCTAATGGGCAGGCAAAAAGCAAAGATACAAACAAAAGTGCCCTGACAGAAACCTGGTTTCTTTAGCTGAAAAGGCGAGGAAAGGGCAGCCTAGCAGAACAGCTGTGCATATGTGCTAAGTCACTTCAGTTGCATCCAACTCTGTTACCCTTGGACTGCAGCCCTCCAGGCTCCTCTCTCAGTGGGATTTTGCGGGGAAGAATACTGGAGTGGGTTCCCATGCCACCCTCCAGGGGATCTTCCAGACCCAGGGCTTGAATTCGTGTCTCTTAAGTCCCTTGCATTGGTAGGCAGGTTCTTTAACCACTAGTGCCACCTGGAAAGCCCCGGCAGAACAGATACTTATCAACAAAAACTGCTCTGCTCTAACCAAACACCACAGAAAACACTGAGGCTCCACCCACACCGGCAAAGATCCAGTGGGGAGATTAGACTTTCCCCTTCACCAGACTGCAGTGAAGCATCTCCAGTGCTCCATGGGGTGGTGTCAGAGAAGGCCAGGTAGGGATCCAGGACTTTCAGTCCCCACTGTGTGGTATCAAGACCTCACCCCAGTCCCTGTCATGCTGGTGGAGAGACCACACTGGAAACTTTAAGAAGGCAGACCTACCCCTTTCAGCCATGGAGGTGTCAGTGGGGGCCTGATGGGAGCTTGATTTCCCCTTTCTCAGTTGGAGTGGTGTCAGAGGTAGCCAGCTAAATCAAAGTTTAAGTGAGATCCAGAGTCTGGATGCCCAAGTCTCAATAGAATAATAATGCCCCAAATGCCCAAGTATCATAGAAATCCACTTATAACAAGAATGAGGACGATCTCAAACTGAATAAAAAAAAAAAAAGACAATCAATAGAAGGCAACACCAATATGACAGAGATGTTGGAATTAACTGACAAAGATTTTAAAGCAGTCGTCATAAAAACGCTCCAAGGAACAGCTAGGAACACACTGGAAACAAATGAAAAAAAAAATTACAGTGTATCAGCAAAGAAAAATAAAGATGGGGAAGGACTGAAGGGAAATTTTAGAGCTGAAAACTATGAAAACTGAAATTTAAAAGAAAAAAAATCAGTGGATGCGCTTAATTGAGGGCTGGAGGGGTCAGAGGAGAGAATCACTGAATGGGAATATAGGACGGTAGAAATCATCTGAATTACCTAATCTGAATAATCAAGAGAAAATAGACACAAGAGAAATGAAAAACACAGCCTCAGAGACTTGGGAGGCTATAACAGAAGATCTAATGTTTGTGTCATTCGACTACTGGAAGCAAACAAGAGAAGAAATGGAACTGCGAAAAAACAACAACAACAACTTGAAGAAACAGTGGCTGAAAATGTCCCAGATTTTGCAAATAACATGAATCTACAGGTTTGTGAGGCTGAGCAAAACTCCAAAGAGAATAAACTCAGTAAAATCCACACCAAGATACAAAATTGTTGAACTTCCGAAACTAAAAACAGAACAACAACAAAAAGTCTTAAAAGCAGTGAGAGAAAAATGACACGTCCTCTGTAAGGGGGAAACAATTCAAGTGACAGTGACTTTCTCATCAGAAGCCACGGGGGCCAGAAGGAAGTGACCCCACTGTTTTCAAATGCTGAAAGGAAAGAACTGTCAGTTCAGAACCTGATATGCAGGGGAAATACTCTTCAAGAATAAAGGGGAAATCAAGACATTCTCAGAATTAAGAAAAACAGAGAATTTCTTGCCAGAAGACCCACCCTAAAAGAATGCTAAAAGAAGGTTTCCAAACAGAAAGGAAATGATAAAAAGTGAACCTTTGAATATCAGGAAAGAAAAAGAATATGGTAAACAAAAATGTGGGTAAATGCAATTGGCCCTTTCTTTCCCTTCTCAACTTTTCTAAATTATATTCGATGACTAAAACAAAAATTGTCACACTTTCTGATGTGGTTTTAAGTGTATGTAGAAAGAACAAATGGAGAAGGCAATGGCACCTCACTCCAATACTCTTGCCTGGAAAATCTCATGGACAGAGGAGCCTGGTGGGCTGCAGTCCATGGGGTTGCTAAGAGTCGGACATGACTGAGCGACTTCACTTTCACGTTTCACTTTCATGCATTGGAGAAGGAAATGGCAACTCACTCCAGTGTTCTTGCCTGGAGAATCCCAGGGATGGGGGAGCCTGGTGGGCTACCGTCTATGGGGTCGCACAGAGTCAGACACGACTGAAGTGACTTAGCAGAAAGAACAAATAAGAAGCAAAAGTTAAAATTGTACACCTAAACTTAGCACATCAATAATGGTATGAAACGTCAACAGTTTAAGTACACCAATTAAAAGATGGATATTGACAAAGTGGTTTGAAAATCATGACCTGACTATATACTATCAATAAAAAACTCACTTCAAATATAATGATACAGACAGGTTAAGGGGAGTTTCCCAGGTGGTGCTAGTGGTAAAGAATCTGCCTGCCAGTGCAAGAGATGCAAGAGACGTGTGTTTGATCCCTGGGTCAGGAAGATGCTCTAGAGTAGGAAATGGAAACCTGCTCCAGTATTCTTGCCTGGAAAATTCCATGAATAGAGGATTCTGGCAGGCTGCAGTCTGTGGGGTCTCAAAGAGTCAGACACAACTGAGCACACATATGGACACATACACACACACAGGCAGGTTGAAAGTAAAAGAATAAAGAAAATATCTATCATACCAACATTAATCAAATGAGAGTAGGAGTAACTATGTAAAAATCAGATACTGTAGATCTCAGAGCAAGGAAAATTACTAGAATTGGGAAGGGATGTTATATAATGATAAAGAGTCCAACCACCAAGAAGATATAACAATTCTAAATATATAGCACTAAACAATGGAGCTGTAAAATATGTGAAGAAACAAAACTGATGAAACTGACCACAATTATAGCTGGAGACTTCAACACCTCTCTCTCAATAATGGACAGAGCAATTAGACAGAATGTCAGAGCAAGGATATAGAACTCAACAACATCATCAACCAACAGGATCAAATCAACATTTATAGAACTCGTTATTTTCACTGTCCAAAGAACATACACCATATAGACCATATGCTGGGACATGAAACAAACCTTAGCAAAATTAGAATTTATATCGAAAGGATGTGTTCTCCAACTGCAAGAAAATCAAGCTAGAAATCAGTAACAGAAAGAAAACATAAAAATCTCCCAACTACTTGGAAATTAAATAATGCACATCTAAGTAATCCATGAGTCAATGATAAAGTATAATTTGAAATTTTTAAACTATTTTGAACTGAATTAAAATAAAAATATCACAGGAGACTTTACTGGCAGTCCAGTGGTTAAGACTCTGTGCATCCAATGCAGTGGGCACAGGTTTGATCCCTGGTCAGGAAACTAAGATTCCACATGGTGTGCAGCCAGAGTTAATAAAAAATAAAATTTAAAAATCATATGTCAAAATGTCTGTGACATACCTAAGTGGTACTGAGAGGGAAATTTATAGTACTAGATGCATAGTCAGCAAAGAGAAAAGCCTCAAATCAGTGATTTAAGTTCCCATCTTGACAAGCTAGAAAAGGAAAAGCCAAATAAACCCAAATCAAGAAGGAGGAAGGAAATAATAGAGATAACAGCAGAAATCAATAAAATTGAAAACAGAAAATGAATAGAGAAAAATCAGTAAAGCTGAAGACTTGTATCTTTGAAAATATCAATAACATTGGCAAAACTTTAGCAAGACTTAATAGGCAAAAAAGAGAGGGAAAGAGAGAAATTACCAAAATTGAAAATGAAACATGACATCACTTTAGACCTTGCAGATATACAGTTGGAGGGTAAGGGAATACTGTGAATAACTCTATGCACAGGACTTTGACAACTAAATGAGATGGACCAATTTCTCAAAAAATGAAAACTACTACAATTTACCCAATATGAAACAGATAATTTGAGTAGCACTATAATTATTATAGAAATTGAATTTAAAAATTTTAAATATCCTAAAAAAAAAACCCCAGATCAGATAGTTTTACTGGAGAATTTTACCAAATGCTTTAAAAATTAACACCAATTCTACACAGTGTCTTCCAGTAAGTAGCAGAGGAAGGAACACTTTCAATTCATTTTTTGGAGCTAGAATGACCCCGATATCAAAAACAGACAAATAAAATACAACACACACACACACACACACACACACACAAAAGACTAGGGTCCAACATTCCTCATCAATGTAGATGTGAAAATCTTTAAAGAAACTTTAGCAAATAAAATTCAGTGATATATGTAAAAGCAATTATGCATCATGACCAAGTAGGGTTTATTCCAGGAAGGCAAAGTTGCCTCAACATTTATAAATCAATTAACTCCCAGCTACACCTCTGTGTTTAGGATTTAAATTGCAAACAGTAACTGAATCTACTTTGCTAGTATTAAGTATATCTGATATGCGTTAATGATTATGTAATGGCTTTCCTCTTCACGGCTGCGCTTTGCTGGAGCAGCCGTGAAGAGAAACCCCATGTCCAAGGTAAGAGAAACTTAGGTAAGACAGTAGGCACTGAGAGAGGGGATCAGTGGGGCAGACAGACTGAAACCACAATCACAGACAACTAGCCAATCTGATCACATGGACCACAGGCTTATCTAACTCAGTGAAACTAAGCCATGCTGTGTGGGGCCACCCAAGATGGACGGGTCATGGTGGAGAGGTCTAATAGAATGTGGTCCACTGGAGAAGGGAATGGCAAACCACTTGAGTATTCTTGCCTTGAGAACCCCATGAACAGTATGAAAAGACAAAAAGATAGGACACTGAAAGATGAACTCCCCAGGTCCGTAGGTGCACAATATGCTACTGGAGGTCAGTGGAGAAATAACTCCAGAAAGAATGAAGGGATGGAGCCAGAGCAAAAACAATACCCAGTTGTGAATGGGACTGGTGATAGAAGCAAGATTCAATGCTGTAAAGAGCAATATTGCATAGGAACCTGGAATGTTAGGTCCATGAATCAAGGCAAATTGGATGTGGTCAAACAGGAGATGACAAGAGTGAAAATCAACATTTTAGGAATCAGTGAACTAAGATGGACTGGAATGGATGAATTTAACTCAGATGACCATTATATCTACTACTG
>SJXQ01003925.1:558565-583809 GCA_006408695.1 Aepyceros melampus | reverse complement strand
CCATCATGAGAAACACTGGGCTGGAAGAAACACAAGCTGGAATCAAGATTGCCGGGAGAAATATCAATAAGCTCAGATATGCAGATGACACTACCCTTATGGCAGAAAGTGAAGAGGAACTAAAGAGCCTCTTGATGAAAGTGAAAGAGGAGAGTGAAAAAGTTGGCTTAAAGCTCAACATTCAGAAAACTAAGATCATGGCATCTGGTCCCATCACTTCATGGCAGATAGATGGGGAAACAGTGGAAACAGTTGTTGACTTTAGTTTTCTGGGCTCCAAAATCCCTGCAGATGGCGATTGCAGCAATGAAATTAAAAGACGCTTACTCCTTGGAAGGAAAGTTATGGCCAACCTAGATGACATATTTAAAAGCAGAAACATTACTTTGCCAACAAAGGTCCGTCTAGTCAAGGCTATGATTTTTCCAGTAGTCATGTATGGATGTGAGAGTTGGACTATACAGAAATCTGAGTGCCAAAGAATTGATGCTTTTGAACTGTGGTGTTGGAGAAGGCTCTTGAGAGTCCCTTGGACTGCAAGGAAATCCAATCAGTCCATCCTAAAGGAGATCAGTCCTGAGTGTTCATTGGAAGAACTGATGTTGAGGCTGAAACTCCACTACTTTGGCCGCCTCATGCAAAGAGCTGACTCATTGGAAAAGACTCTGATGCTGGGAAAGATTGAAGGCAGGAGGAGAAAGGGATGACAGAGGATGAGATGGTTGGATGGCATCATTGGCTCAATGGACATGGGTTTGGGTGGACTCTGGGAGTTGGGGATGGACAGGGAGGCCTGGCATGCTGCGGTTCATCGGGTGGCAAAGAGTCGGACACGACTGAGCGACTGAACTGAACTGAATGGCTTCCTATGTAATAAGGGCTTCCCTTGTGTCTCAGCTGGTAAAGAATCCACCTGCAATGACGGAGACCTGGGTTCAGTCCCTGGGTTGGAAAGATCCCTTGGAGAAGGGAAAGGCTACACTCCAGTATTCCGGGCCTGGATAATTCCATGGACTGTATAGTCCATGGGGTCGCAAAAGAGTTGGACACAACTGAGCAACTTTCACCTTCACCACCTTCCTATGTATTAAACTCAGAGCCAAAGTTTCATGTTAAATAATTTCCCAAAGGAATTTTCTGAATTATGTTTGCTTACTGCGTACAAATAAACTTGTTCTTGGGTTACAGCAAAGATCAGTGACATGTTACTTTGTACCAGTTTATCAATGAATTGTCGCCTGTTGAATATTCCTAAAATTTAACACATGGATTTTAAGTATCTTAACAAAAGTATGTAAAATAAAAATATTTCTTTCAAAAATAAGAAATCAATTAACATAATCTACCAGGCGAATGGTCTAAAGAAAAATCACACAGTTCATCTACTAATGCAGGGAAAGCATTTGATAACATTCAACAGCCACTCATGGTATAATGCTCAGAAACACAGGAATAGAAGGGATTTTGCTCAACGTGATAAAGAACATCTGCAAACAATTAAGCTAATGTTATGTCAATGGTTAAAGACTGAATGACTTCTCGTGAAACAGAATAAGGCAAGGATGTCAGCTCTCACCACTTACATGCAAATAGTGCTGTAAATTTTAGCCAATGCAGTAAGACAAGACAAGACAAGGAATACAAGTTGGACAGGAAGAAATAAATTGTCCCCATTTGTGATAACTTCATTGTCTGCATGAAAAATCCCAAAGAATATATCAAAGGGAAAACAAGAAAAACCTCCTGGAACTAATGAGTGATTTCAGGAAGGTCACAGGGTACTAGATAAACATGCAAAAATCTATTGTATTTCTGTATACCAGCAGGGAACATGCGTGTACCATAATTAAAAATGCAGTGCCATTTACAGTAACTCAGAAGCGAGATAATTAGGTATAAATTTAACAAAACATACAAGATTTGTATGCTGAGAAATAATTTTTTTAAAAAATCTGAAATCAAAGAAGATATAGATAAATGAAGTGACATATATGTTCATGGATTGGAAGCCTCACCACAGTAAAAATGTTAGTCTCTGCAATTCCTATTAAGATCCCAACAAAATTTTTATAGATGTAGAAAAGATTATTCTAAAACTTATATGGAAGAGCAGAGAAGCTGGAATAGCTGAAACAATTTTGAAAAAGAAGAATAAGAAGAGTCAGTCTACCTGATTTCAAGATTTATTATATAGAAATCAAGACTTTATGGTATCAACAGAGAGATGACATGTAGGTCAATGGAGGGAATAAAAGATTGAGAAATAGACACGTGCAAACAAGCCTAACTGATTTTTGACAAAGATACAAAAGCAATTCAATGGAGGAAAGAGGATAACTTTTTCAACAAGTGATGCTGAAACAATTGGACTTCAGGGCCGGACACGACTGAAGTGACTTAGTAGCAGCAGCAGCATCAGGCAGAAAAAAGAAAAGAAAAATCCTATCTAAGTCTCTCACCTTATAGAAAAGTAACTCAGAATGGATCATGGTCTTAAATATAGAATGTAAAACTATAAAACTTTTGGGGAAAAATGTAAGAGGGAAATCTCCAGGATCTAGGACTAAACACTTACTAAACTTGACACCAAAGCATGACCCATAAAAGAAAAAAAAAAAGATAACTGAGACTTCACAAAATGAAAAGCTCACGATCTGCAAAAACAAACAAAAAACTTGTTAAGAAGATGATGAAAAGCTACAGACTGGGAGAAAATATTTGCAAACCACAGAATCTAACAAAGTACTGATATCTAATAAGTGTAAAAATACTCTCCAAATTCAACCATTAAAAGAATCCAATTAGAAAATGGATAAAAGTCGTAGAGAGACATTTCTGTGAAGAGAAGAGAATATACAGATGGAAAACATGCACATGAAAAGATGTTCAACATCATTAGCCATCAAAGATAGGCAAATTAAAACCACAGTGAGATATTATTACACACCTATCAGAACAGCTAAAGTAAAAAGTGATCACACCAACTGCTGATGAGAATGCAGAGAAACTGGATCACTCATACATTGTAGATGAGAATGTAAAATGGTACAACCACCCTAAAAAAGAGTTTGGAAGTCTCTTTAAAACAAACAAACAAAAACCTAAATATAGAACTACCGTATGACCCGATAATTGTCCTATTGAGCATTCATGCCAAATAAATGTAAACTTATGTTCACACAAAAACTCTATACACAAAGGTTTATAGCAGCTTGACTCATATTAATCAAAAACTGGAAGTAACCCAGATGTCCTTTAGTGGTTGATTAAGCTACCCATGGTCCCCCCACATCATGGGTGGTAGTCACCTAAAAAGCACTGAACTGTCTATACATACAACCTGACGAATCTCCACAGACCCGTGCTGCATGGAAAAAGCCATCCCCGAAGGTCACAGGTGGCATGATTATAGACATCTTTGAAGAAACAATATTGTAGAGATTCATGACTGCCAGGAGTTAGGGGTGCAGGGGGCTACCTGGTGGCTCAGTGCTGAAGCTGAAGCTCCACTACTCTGAGCACCTGGTGTTAGGAGCCAATTCATTGGCAAAGACCCTGATGCTGGAAAAGACTGAAGGCAAAAGGAGAAGGGCGTGGCAGAGGATGAGATGGTTAGACAGTATCACCTACTCCGTGGACTTGAATTTGAGCAAACCAGGACTGCAGTCCATGGGGTTGCAAAAAGTCGGAGACGACTCAGCAACTGAACAAGGGATGCAGGTGGGTGGGGGTGGCTCCAGCGGGGCGGCCCAAGGAAGCTTACGTGACAGAACAGCTCTGTTTCTTGATTGTGACTGTGCTTACGTAACACGACACATGGGGTAAAACTGCTCACACACATCGCCCATGAATGCACATGAAAATAGCTATTATTATCTCTGCCCTGCAGATGGGGAAACAGAGGCTTGGAAAAGTCCAGCCACCAGCCCCAGGGCCTCTGTCCTTCTTGTGAGCACAGGCCTATGACCACTCTGCCTCACTTCCTCTGCCCTCGCAGGCCACAGCAGCCATCAGACAGAGGACAGGGAGACCTCACCCTAACACTCTCCTGGCGGGTAGACTGGTTCCCCTGAGATGGGACCTGGGAGGGGGTGAAGTCCACCCAAGCGAGTCCTGATGGAGAAGGCAGGGGCGGAGTCCTCCTGATTCTCTCCCATGCCAGCCCCCTGACCCTGGCACTAGCCCAGTGCTGGCACATAGGGACACGCCCCACCACTGTTCCCTTCCCGCTCCTTCCTGACTTGAGTCCCCGTGGGGTCACCCGCCCCTAACCAATGCCTTCTCCCCTTTTCCAGAGCTGAACTTCGTCACCCAGTCCCCAGAGGCGGCAAGACATGGGCCCCATTTTCCACACCCTGATGCCTTTCATTTAACCGAATACATGGAGGGGTGAGTTGGCGACTGGGGTTTTGCGGGAGCTGGGGGTGGGGGAGGCCTGGGAGGACAGCGGTGGTGCAGGGGTGCTGACGGAGGGTCCGCTGATCAGGAAAGCAGTGATGACAGCAGCCGCCTTCCCTCCGCCGCTCTGGGGGGGACACGTGAATTAGTGATGCACCACGGTGCAGGTGTGGGAAACTCCCCCTCACGTCTTTGCGTTTGAATGGAGAGCAGAGTGAGAAGGCCTCATGGAAGGAAGGCAGGATCCCTGCACATAGTGAACCGAGTCTCGGGTCCCTCGGGCGGCAGCCGCGTTTCCTTCTTGTCGAGGTCAAGCAGAGATGATCCATGTGAAGTGCTTAGCAGGGTAGCTGGAAGATGGCAGGTGCTCCGCTGAATGGAGAGATGCCTGGTTGTCGAGTGCCTGTTAGTTAGATGGGCAGCTGTCTCTCCAGGGTCACAGTGCCGTCCGGCCTTCCAGAGCCAGCCCTGTGGCAGCTCTGTGAGGCTTCTCTGGCTCCTAGCTGGGATTCACATCTTCTGTTTCCCAAATCCCTTTCTTTGGGCTTCTGTTAACGCCTTGCTTGCTCTGCCTTGCATTATATACCTGCGGACCTCAAAGTCCATGCCTGTTCCCCGAGACCCACACCTGTCAGGGGCCAGAGGTCATGCTGCTCATCTGCGAGCATCCGGCCCAGCTTACTTTCCGAAAGAACAGCCTCTGAGCCGGAGCTCAAGTCAGCATCTCCTCTGACCTCAGAAGGTGTCATCAGCCCCTTTCACAGGTGAGAAGACTGAGACCCAGAGAGAAGTAACTACCAGCCAGGAGTTGGGAGATCCAGGGTGCAACTCAGAGATTCTGAGCTCACTTCCTACTTACCCCACCCTCCCTGCACTAAGGAAGATGAGTGAGTCCAGACCCCAACAGGGGAAGGAGTAGACAGGCAGCTGAGCCACGTGCCTCTGTCCTCAACCCTTGGAGATCACCCAGCTCTCTCGCCCCGCTGAAGTTCTGTTTCTTGCCCAAGCACTTTGGGACCAACCAGATTGTTTCCAAACACATTACATAATCATGCACATATTTATTTAATGCCATCTCTTGAATATTAAACAATCAATAATGTGGAACAGAAACATGGGTGATTAAACCCAGCAGCTTTGATAGGCGTGGGTGCAGAAGGAGGCTGAGGAGCGCCACCTGTGAGCCAGCCACAGGGACAGGGGGTGACACCCACCCCTCCTCCTCCTCCTGAGACAGGTTGAAAAGCTTCCAAGGCTCACAAGGTTGGCAAAGATTTAGTGTTTTCACCACTGGGGCTCAACCTCTTTTATTATATGATACCAAAGATGCATGAGCTCTTCATCGGAAAAGACCCTGATGTGGGAGAAAGACCTAGGAAAGACTGAGGGCAAGAGGAGAACGGAACGACAGAGGATGAGATGGTTGGAGGCGTCAGCAACTCAGTGGACGTGAGTTTGAGTGAGTCCTGGGAGATGGTGAAGGACAGGGAAGCCTAGAATGCTGCAGTCCATGGGGTCGCAGAGTGGGACACAACTTAGTGACACAACAAAACAACAAAGGATGCTTGGGGGCAGGGCTTGCTCAACCACCTCTTTATCTGTTTACGAGTGTTTATTGAGCATCTTCTACATGCAGTCTCTGTTATGCTCTGATTCACCTTGGGGTACCCTTGAGAATGAAACACACGAGACCCGCTCCTCATACAGTTGACCAAATAAATACAAAAGATGGCTTCTGACATGACTAGCACTGAATAAAACGAAGCAGGACTGCAGGGTGGGAGTGCTGGGCAGCCCCTAAGGAGGGGACTTCGAGCCAGAGGTCCCTATGGTGGAAGCAGCCAGCCACGCAGAGGTCTGGGGCAAGGCACGGGGGTGGTGAGGGGGACAGGTTCAGGGAGAGCATTCTGAGCAGATGAGGGTGGGGACAAGGGGCAAGTGGCCCTGATGGAGCTAAGGAAGAATGAGGAAGACAGTGGGCTGGGGACGGGTGAGTGAGGCCCCCAGATGGGCTATGCAGGCAGGGGGATACCTCTTCAGCAGGGCCCTTGGGGCCAGGCCTGGAGGACCCCCAGGAGGAGTCTAAATCGCAGTCGACATGCAGTGGCTCCGCTGTTGGAGGGCTCTAGCAATCTGATGAGTGTTAGGAAAACACCCCTCTGCAGCCAGGAGAGGACTGGGGAGCGGCGGCATGCTGGGAAGGGCAGGGTCCAAGTTCTGGGTCTGGAGTGCTGGGGGTGGGCAGAGAGAACCCAAGGAGGGGCTGAGGGGCCCCCAAGTGCTGTGGATCTGTCTAAGGTGATGCTGAGCTCCTCCCGGGCAGCTGCGGAGGGCCTGGCCCGACCCGGCAGAAGTCGCGGTGCCTCGGACAGCGATGATAATGATAGTGCCTAGGATTCACTAGGCACTTGCTGTGGGCCAGGCACTAGTCTGAGCCTCTTAGCCTCACCCCAGCCTGTTACATCTGTATGTTCATTATCTCCATTTCACAGAAGAGGGAGGGGACCAAGGCACAGAGCAGTTAAGTGAAATCCCCAGGGTCGCTCAGCGAGTTAATGGCAAAGCTGGGGTTTGAACCCCGTCCATCTGACTCCATATACACGGCCCTCCGTCCACGGTGCTGAGGGAAATGATAACAGTAGCAATGCTAACAGTGATGAGAGCGGCTGCTTAACACAGTGCTGGCTACATGCCAGGCCCTGCTCCAAATGCTTTAACAAATGCTAACTGGGGGCTTCCCTGGTGGTCCAGCGGTTGAGACCTCGCCTTCCAGTTCAGAAGGTGGGAGCTTGATCCCTCGTTGGGGAGCTAAGATCACACGCACCTTGAGGTCAAAAAACCAAAGCATAAAACAGAAACAAGGAAGGTTGTAACAAATTCAGTAAAGACTTTTAAAGTGATCCTCATTTAAAAAAATCTAATCATTTAGTCTTCACAACAGCCTATAAGGCAGACATGACCTTTATCCCCATCTTTCAGAAGGAGACACTGAAGCACAGAGCTTTCCCTAGCCAAGATTTGAACCCAGGAGTTCTAGCTCCAGAGTCCAGGCTTTTCACAAAATGCAGTGTAAGTTGGGGGGACGTCGACCGCCTACAATCTAACCTGGCTCTGTCTGCATTTCCAAGTCTGGGGCCAAGCCTTGGCTGGGTCAGAGTCCCAGCCATGTTGGGGAATTGGGCAGGCACTCCAGGAGCCGTGAGAAATCACAAAGGGCTGGACTATCTGCTCCAGAGCCCGCTGGCTCTTCAGTGGCCAAAGCAGAGGGCCTCCCAGAGCCTGACCCACCTGTAGAAGCAGAGACGAGCCAACGCGGGCAGGCTCAGCTCCTTGACATCACTGTGGAGACATCCCACCACCCTCTCTGCTGACAAGAGCATCCAGAGAGAAGTGAACCAAGAGGGAGGGGTTCATCAAGTCAGATCACATCCATGAGAAATGTCTACCCCAAGTCTGCTCAGAAACAACCCCCAAACAGTCCCAGCAGAAGTTCTTTTAAGCAAAAACTATAGGCATCCTTCTCTATAAATAAATCCAACTGGCAGACTTTCCACACCCAAGCAATGTCTTAGGCCATAGGAACTAACACTAGTTTACAAAGCAAGTCAGCCCTTCTACAGAGGTGGGTGGCAGTTCCTGTCTGAGGGGCAGTGCTGGCACCAGGGGACAGTGCGTGCAGAACTGCCGTGTGATACGTGAAAACATGTGCATGCGAGGGCTGGAACAGTACTCAACATGTTTCTATAAGTCTTTTGCCTCTCTTTTGTTGTTAGGTTGTTCGTCTTATTGGTTGGACTTCCCAGGTGGCTCAGTGGTGAAGAATCCACCTGCAATGCAGGAGATGTGGGTTCGATCCCTGGGTCAGGAAGATTCCCTGGAGAAGGAAGTGGCAACCCGCTCCAGTATTCTTGCCAGGAAAACCCCATGGACAGAGGAGCCTAACAGGGTACAGTCCATGGGGTCGCAAAGAGATGGACATGACTTAGCAACTAAACACCAGAATTGCCTTAGTGAGTTCTTTATAGTATATGTTTTCTATGAATGCCTCCTTTGTTATCTGAAAAGTGAAAGCATTAGTCTCTCAGTCGAGTCAGACTCTTTGTGACCCCCATAGACTGTAGCCCGCCAGGCTCCTCTGTTCATGGAATTCCCCAGGCCAGAATGCTGGAGTGGATAGCCATTCCTTTCTCCGGGGATCTTCCTGACCCAGAGATTGAACCTGGGTCTCCTGCATTGCAGACAGATTCTTTACTTTCTAAGCCACCTCTTTATAGTATGTATTGTGTATGAATATATCCTTTGTTATCCATATGATTGCAAATATTTTCTCCTAGTTCGTGACTTGCCTTCCCCTGGCCGGGCAGTCTGAGAGTCTGGAATGCCAGGGATGGAGCAAAGAGGTTGGGGCCGTGCACTCCACACCCCAAGGCTGCTCAGCACAGGTTCTGTCTGGGGAGGCGGGCACGGTGAGAACTGCCAGGCTGCACAGTTCTCCACTGGTGGTTTCGGGTCCCAGTTGTGCAGTCTTTAGCATGGTGTTTAAATTTCTGCCACCTCAGTTTTGTCTTTAAAATGGGAGTAAGAAGCCCTCCACGTTGATACTGTTGAAAGAATTGGGTGGGAGAGGACATTTCAGGGCGTGGAGTGTCACCAGCTGCCCCGTGGGTCTCTGGTCCCGGTGGCCCCAGTGGGAACAATTGCCCGCTGTCAGACGCCTTGGGTGCCTGGGGTTCAGGGCGTCCTTCCCCAGGGTCAGTGGGAGAACTAAAAAGGGACCCGTCTTCCTTCACTAGGAAAGAATAATAAAATTCGTAACATGTTATTACTAGAAGGAACCAAAGAACTCCTCCACAATCCCGCCCTGTGACTGGCACCTTTTCAAAATGTCTTGCTGATTACCTCCAGGGACAGGGACCTCACCACCTGTTCTGTGGCCAAGAGCAGAGATGACTCCCAGTTCATGCAGCTCGTTCTGGGGCATTTTACGCATAAATAAACCCAGCGCTCCTCACTCAGGGCATCGTGGCTCTTCCTTTACACAGTTTTAACCACACGAGCTATGTGGTTTCTTAAGTCTGAGAATGGAAGACCCTGCTCACATTTCACCTCTTCTGGAACCATCCCCCGTGGAAGTCAATCACTCTCCTCGTTCTCTGCAGCTCTTCAGATACGCCTCTTCTGTGGTAGAAGTTATCCTGTTATGTTTTATTTGGTTGTTCAGTTAGAGCTCTCTCACTAGACTTTAAAGTCTCCAAGAGTAGGGGTTAGTGGAAAGAGCTTGCTTGGGCCTGAGAGTCAAATAGGTCTGACTTTCATGCCTTATTCCCTGCTGGCTGTGTGACCCAGAGGAAGTGACCCACCTCTCTGAGTACATGGATCACGCTCACTCCCTGTATGTGCCTGTATACTTAGTCACCCAGTCGTGTCCGACTCTCTGCGACCCCATGGACTGTAACCCACCAGGCTCCTCTGTCCATGAGATATCCCAGGCAAGAATACTGGAGTGGATTGCCACTCCTTCTTCAGGGTATCTTCTCGACCCAGGGATCAAACCCAGGTCTCCTGAATTGCAGGCAGATTCTTTACCACTGGAGTCACCAGGGAATCCCCTCCCTGAGCAGAGGCCGTGTCTGTTTATCTGTGTATCCCTAGTCCCTGACCCACAGTGGGCGCTGAGCCCTTGTGGAATAGAGGAAGTGCCAGGAGGCTGTGAGTGCAGGGGAGGAGTTTGCTGCTAGAAGTGTACAGTGCTGAAGCCAAGAGACAAAACAGGAAAATAAGATTCAAGGACCAGACATGGGCAGCGGTCCAGGGCTCCTTAGCGAAGGGCCAGCAGAGGGAAGCACACTCACACCACCACCCAGGAGCCAGCCGCGGGAACCGCCAGCACCGCGGTCCCCGTGCCAGGGAAGTGCTCGCCTGGGACCTGCGCGACTTAACCTGTGTTTTAAAAAGCAAAAGCCTGGGAAGCAAAGGAAGTCGCTGGGTTGACTAAATAATATGTTTGCCACACAGATGTTCTACTGTTTGTCAAATAGGAGCTGTTGCAATCAGCAAAATATCAATTCACGTAAAAAAGAGAAAAACAGAGTCAAGGGCAAGTTCCTTACACCTGAAATGTTTAAAATAAAGGAGACAGTCAGCAAGAGAAGGGGACAATGACAGGAGCTGGGTGGGCACTCGAGTGGAAGTGTTCCTTCTCCGGAGACACTGGTGAAAATCTGTCTCTCTGCCCATCAGGAAACACACGTGTTTTCTTCCTGCTCTCTGTCAACAGACAGAAAGGAATCTGGCACATTATAAGGGGACAAGCAAGGAGTATCGTGGGGACATGAGACAGGATGAGTGAGGGGCGGTGTCATCTTTTTTTCCCTTTAATCGAGAAAGCCTTCCTGGGGGAGGCAAGATCCAGGCTGTTTGATCCAGGCCCTCCCCACTATCTGGCCTCTCCCCAGCGCTCACACTCATGCGGCCGCTTCATTGACAGCCTCTGTGCCCAGGATCTGGCCAGATGCACAGATGGTGGCCACCCTTTCCGACAATCCCAAGGCCACTCGATACCAGCCGGTCGTACCGGGAGTCCTCAGAACAAAAGGACTTCCAGGTAACAGGACTGGAGCCAGCGCGCTGCTGATAGGATCAGAAGCCTCAAGCGAACAGCAGCCCAGGAGGAAGCTGGGGCCACAGAGAAGCGCCCACCACCCGCACTGCTTTTGGCAGAGGTGCTGTTTCGGCAAGCACAGGCGCTGGGGAGGCCGGCCATGCTCCCCCGCCCCTCCTCATCCTGGCCTGCTCCTGGCTGGTCCCGAGACCAGAAAGGCAGGTCTCAGCCCTGCTGGCAGCTGGACTGGCCACCTCATAGGGTGTAACCACAGGCTGGAGACTTCTGCAGCGGGGGCCATCCGTGCTGAAGCCAAGAGATCAGGGTAGAGGTTTGTGTCCCGGTATGCGGGGGGGACCCTTGGGGATTGTCCATCATCTCCAGCTCGGGTGTGGGTGGGTCGTTCACCAGCACTGCCCATGGTCCTGCACTGCCTGGGCCCCTCAAGGGTCTGGGTCTCCAGGGCCAGGGGGTCACTGAGATGGAGGCGACTCAGTGTGGAGGAGGGACCTCGAGCCTGTGAGTCCTGGGCCCGGAGGGAGGCTGCAGGGCAGGCACGCCCTTTGCAAGTTGATGAGGAGCCCCGAGGGGTCGGTCTCTGGCCTCACTCAACTCTCTGGGCACCCTTCCTGCAGAGAACAGCTGACTCAAGTGAGAGCGTGAGAGATAGCCCAGGTTCAAATCCAGGTCCCTGTGAGACTGCACGTTTACCAGTGCCTCAGTTTCCCGCCCTGTAAAATGGGGGTGTGATAGCAGGACCGAGTTCATAAGGTTCTTGTGAGGATCAAGCGAGACGGCAGATGCAGCCCCATAGCTCTGAGCATCTCCGCTGCCTGCCCCTCAGTACTCCCCGAACATGGGGCACACCTTCAGAGCCCACAGGGTCAGCGCTGGAAGGGACATGAAGAGACCTGGAGGCTACTTGCCCATTTCACAGGCGCAACTGCAGAGGAGATGATTAGGTCATGGCCCCGGACCCCAAGCCAGAGAGGCCATGGATTGCATCCTGTGTCTGCAGACCTTTCAGCTGGAAGCTGTGAACAAGTTCTTGACCCTCTGACCCTCATTTTTCAATATGTGAAGTGGACATGATTGTAGTGGATATACTTCATGGGGGTATCTGTGAGGATTGAAATCATGCCTCACACATAAAAGGCGTATCCTGTACTTCATCCAAAGATTGGGAGCCACCAGCAGCAGCACCAGCACCATCGCCGTGGTTACTGTTGTTGTTGAGAATGATGTTGTTGTGAGGAAAGTGAAACTCAGAGAGGGAGAGGGACTTGCTGGCAGTCGCACAGCAAGTCGGAGGGCAAGACAGGTCCAGCCCTGGCCTCCGAGCCCCTAGGCCCTGTTCCTCCTGCTTCCCTCTTCATCTCGTGGGTCTTTGCCGCCTCTCAGTCCATCCTGCCTAGAGCTTGGTTTCCCCTTGCAAGAGGCCCCCCCTGAAGCATCTGAGACCTGCCTCTTGCTGACTTTGTTGCTTCTGGGCACAGATTTGGGGTCACCACACAGGGGAAGCTGACATCCCCCGAGACAAGAGGCTGGGCCATCAGCGTGCTGCCAAGGCTACCTTCTCCCTGTGCTTTCTGCAGTGCCCATCCAAAAGCCCACAGCTTCCCTGCTGTCCTCAGGGATCCCTGGCCAGGGGGACCCCTGAAGGGATCAGGATGCAGCTTTCGGGCGCTGACTCCTTTGTTCCCCAAGAGGCTCCTTAGGGAGGGGAGGATTGGGACCCCACCAAAGTTTCCCTGCATGTTGGGGTCAGATCCAGGGTCCTCCTCAGGGGTTTCCTGGCTCCTGAGCCAGCCTGGGCCACCTGTGCAGGCTTGCCTCTGTCTCGCTACCTTCCAGCCATCAGAGCTCGGCTGTTCCTGGCATGGAGGGACAGAGACACAAGAAGAGGCTGAGGAGGGAGAGGATGGAATTTGCTTTAAGGAGAAACAGGAGTTATGTACTTGTTTTAATAATATAAATACTATTGAACAATAATAACTATTATGATTCCCACATATTGAACGCTTACTATGCACCAGACGGGCTTCCCAGGTGGCACTAGTGGTAAAGAACCCACCTGCTAATGCAGGAAGTGTTAGAGTTGTGGGTTCGATCCCTGGTTCAGGAAGATCCCCGGAGGAGGGCATGGCAACCCAGTCCAGTGCTCTTGCCTGGAGAGGCCATGGAGAGAGGAGCCTGGCAGGCTGCAGTCCACGGGGGCGCCGAGAATCGGACACGACTGAAGTGACTGAGCAGGCAGACACGCACGCTCACTGAGGTGGGCAGAGAGCACTCATCTTAGCTGTACCATCTGACGACCTTTACACATATTTATGCCTCCCAAATAAAAACACGTACAGAATATTTCTAGTACCCCAAACATTGCTTCTCAGGCATACGCTTTTTTTTTTTTTTTAATTCTGCAAAGCTATCACAGCCAAGAGGCACCTAAGGAAACATGATGACTAAAATATACTGTGATTTCCTGGATGGGATCCTGGAAAAGAAACAGGACTGGAGGTGAAAACGAAAGAAATGTGAAACAAGTATGGGCTTTAGTTAATATTAGCATATCAGTATTGATTCATTAATTGTGAAAAATACATGGTACTAATGTGAACGGTTAATAATAAGGGAAACTGGAAGTGGGGTAGGTGAGAACTCCCTGTACTATTCCTAGCAATTTTTTGGTAAACCTAAAACTGTTCTAAAACAAAAAGTTTATTAAAAAAAAAAAAAAAAAGGCGTTCTGTAGATATTTAAGCAAAATACATCCATGGACTGGGTCTGGCTGTGTTTGAGCTTGCCCATTTGTGACCTCCAGTGGTCTAATGTCCTTACTTTACAGATGAGGAACCTGGGGCCCCCAACAGGGAGGGCGCTCGTCCAGGGCCCCACAGGGGGCCAGTGGCTGAGGCTGGTCCGTGCTCCAGCTGTAAGGGAGGGGCTTGGGGCGCGGGTGCAGGGCGGCCGGGGTCTCTCTGGGTCCTGGGTCCTGGCTGGGGGCTGCCCTGCCGGAAGCTGCCAGGTGCCACTGGCTTCCTCCCGGGCTCTCCAGGGCTGTCAGTTGGAAACCAGTTTTCCCACTGGCCTCAGCCCCAGAGGGAGTGGTCACGAGCAGTTCCTGTTCTGGGAGCAGGGTGTCGTCTTCCCACTCCCGCCCGTCTCCATGCACCTGAGAGGTGTCCCCATGGCCAGCCCGGGGCCTCGGTTGAGTGTTTGTTGGACAGATGGGTGAGTGAAGACGTGGAGGAGGGAAGAAACGGACGGCAGGGGTGGGTGGCTATTTGGGAGAGGGAGGCAGGGGAGAGGGGGCCGAGAGTGCAGACCCTGCAGCCAGATGGCCCGGGTCAGACGCCGGCCCTGCCGCTCCAGCCGCAACACCTTGGACAAGTCATTGAACCTGTCTGTACCTCAAACTTCTCATCAGATGGCGGAGCTGATGGTGGCTCCTGTGCCCTACAGGAGTGTGCGGAGGGTTAAAGGAGTCAACTGACATACCAGGGGAGGGAGGGACGCGATAAATAGAGGCCAGGAGAGAAGGAGGGTGGGGGGAGGGGTGATAAGTTTGTTTTCATATTGAGATGTGGGAACCTGGACGAAGCCACAGGACTGGCCACTGACCCAGAGAAGAGGTTTGGTAGCTTCACATGGTGATCAGAGCACAGATTCGTGAGCCGGTCTGCCGGGAGTCCAGGCCCAAGGCCCCCCCTTACTGTTATAGCCGTGTAGCCTTGGGCAAGACCGTTAACCTCCGCGTGCGCCCGTGTCTTCATCTGTAAAACAGATGCGATTACTGCAGTACTTGCTTCATGAGATTGCCATGAGAATTAAGTAGTTGTCTGGTTACGTGTGTACCCCCTGGGACTGTACCCTGGTGTGTTTAAAACAGCCTCTAGCATATAATGTTAGTTGCTTAGTAGTGTCTGATTCTTTGCGACCCCATGGGCTGTAGCTCCCCCAGGCTCCTCTGTCCCTGTGATTCTCCAGGCAAGTATACTGGAGTGGGTTGCCATTCCCTTCTCCAGGGATCTTCTTGAACCATGTATCGAACCCAGGTCTCCTGCGTTGCAGGCGAACTCTTTACCATCTGAGCCACCAGAGGAGCCCCTGGCATATGACTTGTATTTGTTAAATAACTGGGAGAGGTTTTATACCAGAAACCCACTCCCTTCTCTGGAGGGCATTGACTCACTCGAGAGATGGAGCTTCCGGCGTTGTGAATTCTCTTACCTCTTGAATTCAGGCAGGCAACTGCCCTTCACAAAGCCAGACATGGTTAGGGCCGAACTGCAGACCAGCTTCCCGTCGCTATGGCCTCCACCACCTCCGGCCAACCCCGGGGTGAGCAATGCTTGCCATGTTTTCAGAGAAGCCAGAAATCTGGATTCTACGCACAAGTCCCTAGTTTTTAAACATTGGCACTTGGTTCAACTTTATTTTAAGCTCTGAGCCAAACAAACAAATGTATTTTAAGCTGGCTGCTCTCCTGAGCGGTTGGTTTGCAGCTTCCACCCCAGTCTAGTCCTGCCAGCTGGCTTTCTTCTATTATTTTTGCCCTGTGTTTTAGAGAAAAGGAAACTGAGGCACAGAGAGACACACTGGGACTTGTGTATCTGACTACTCAATGGAGGCCCCAGGCAGTCTCCTCATTCCCTTCTCCTGGTTGCAAGCAACTCGGGACTCCCCAGGGAATCCACCAGGCTTTAAGGCAATGGCAACCCACTCCGGTACTCTTGCCTGGAAAATCCCATGGACAGAAGAGCCTGGTAGGCTACAGTCCATGGGGTCATGACTGAGCGACTTCACTTTCACTTTTCACTTTCATGCACTGGAGAAGGAAATGGCAACCCATTCCATTATTCTTGCCTGGAGAGTCCCAGGGATGGGAGCCTGGTGGGCCGCCGTCTGTGGGGTCGCACAGAGTCGGACACGACTGATGTGACTTAGTAGTAGTAGTAGTAGTTGCAGCAGGTGAGGGAACATGACTCCAGAGGGAATTTCCCCCAGCCTGGGCTCTTCCAGGGGCATATTTGAACTCTGATGTCTGTGACCACATGCCAGCTGGGCCATGCCTTTGGGAGAAGCTGACATGAAGCAGAGTTTCCTGACTTCCAAAGCCATCGCAAAGATTAGGGATGCCAGGATCCCCATATTTGCATCCAGCACTGACCCAGCAGATGGGAAGCCGCGATTCCAAGGGGTTCCTGACCCTCAGGCTTTGGGAAAGAGCTAGCAATATACTCCATAGTAAAGAGTCGCTCAGTGAGAACTCATGGGGTTGAGGAAAGACCCGAGGCATGTTCTAAAGTCTTGGAGGGGTAATTTTTTTGTTTGCAATTGATTTGCAGGCCTGTTATACTCTGAGCTTGAGTCTTTTTCCTTTTTTTCCTTTTCTGTTAAAAAGCTGCTCTTTGGTTTCCACTTACTTAACCTGTCTGCGCCTCCATTCCCTCGGCTATAAAATGGGGATAAACATTGTCCTGATCTCCTGCAGCTTGTGATAAGAATGCAACGAGACACGTGCCAAGGATTAAGCAGTAGAAGCCAGCGAGGTTGTCGCTGTTAGCTGTGGCCCGCCAGCCTACCTGCCCAGGAGCTGTCACTCTCAGCCTTCCCGTACCCCGACTCTTGATGCGTTTGCGGTCTTGGCTTTGCTTGGAGAGTTAAATGCACCCACCAGCTGTGGAGCGCCTCTTGTGGGACAGCTTCTACGCCAGGCCCTCCCCCCTGTTTTGTCTTCCTTACCTCTCAGAGCAGCCCTGGGACGCCAACAGCACCACCATCTTTGCAGATGAAGAACCTGAGGCTCTGGGAGGTCACCCCAACATGGGGACCTGACCCCGAGCATGCCCCGTTACCTGCCTGAGCCTCCAGCTTCCTTGTCTGTAAAAGGAGGTTCAGGACACCCATCCTGGGGTGCTGTGAGGATCAGTGAGGCCACAGCTTGGAGGGTGCACTGTCAGCTGCAAACCCCTGGCAGACAGGCATCAGTGGTGTGAGTCCTGCAGAGGCCTGATCCCATTCAGGATTCAGGGCTTTTGGGGAGCAAGAGCTTCAGGGAAGAGTTATCCAAATGTCTTTTCCTTGGGTAGGTTCCAAAACGCATCTCCTCTCTCCGTCTGACAAGTGCAGAGCTGGCCTCAGCAGAGGCTACACCTAAAACAAGCAGCTTCCAGTGCAGTGACCTGGGAGGCAGAGGGAGGTGGGCATAAAGGCCACAGGCCAAACAGGGTCATGCAGAAGGTCTCAGGACTATGGCGTCAGATGGACATGGGATCAAATCCTGGCTCTTCCACTTCCTAGTTGGGCGACCTTGAACCTGCTAGCTAAGCACTCTGAGCCTCACGCAGAGGATGGTTACTGAGGGGGAGCTGAGCCCGGGTGCCGACAAGCACAGCGCGAGGACCCACTGACATCTCAGGAGACAAGTATCAGGTCCAAGGCTGGCGCAGCAGACCTTACGGGGGATGGAGTGGGGAGGGGAGCAGGATGGAAATCAGCCACGGGCCCGGGGTGGGGAGAAGGGTCGCTCCTGAACCCAGGAAGGGAAGACAGCTCAGGCACGGTTTAGCAGGACACACACCTTGGGCAGGAACGCCAGCCAAGTAGGGCTTAGCAGGGCATGCACACTGGCCTATGAGTAGCTGCAGGGCAGGCGCTCTTCATCCCGGTGGCCTGGCTCCCAACCAGGGCACAGACTAGATTTTAGAAACTGAATTTACGCATCCAGTTTCCTTTCTGCCTCAAACCCGCCCACTTAATTCCCCGAGTCCTGCCATCTCCAACCCCATCACCCAGCTCTGTGAAGTGTGGAAGCACACAGGCTCCGGTGTCAGACAGATGGGGGTTCAGATCCACACTCTGCCCCTTCTGGCTGAGTAGCCTCGGGCGGGTACTCCCTTCTCTGACCCTCTGTTTCCTCTTCTGTAAATGGGCTGGTCCTGCCCCTGCCCCCGGCAGGGTTCACATAGGAGAGGCTGCGTGGGAAAGCACCTCACGTGGTCCCTGACACACAGTCAGCATTACGACAGTGGCAGCGGGCAGTGCTGCTATCCCTTCCCGGCGTAGCACGTGTCCGTCTACTCTGTTTTACGCAGAGTAGGAACAGAACCCCAGGGCGTTCACGATTTGTCTTTATATCTCAGATGACACAGCTCAAGCACCTAGGCTGGACAGGTCAGTGAAGAGATGTCACCCCTGTTCCCACCGTCTCTTTACACAATTTCTACCCTGCTCCAAGTGTTGATTAGACATGGTGTGCTTAACAAGGTCCATAAAACACCTCAAAAATGAGCGTCAGAGAGCAAATCACTGGAGACCAAGAGATAAACCACCCTCGGGGACTAAAGCACACATCCACAAGGGCCAACAGCATCCTCTGGCCGTGGCGATGTGAGGGTTCGTCAGGATCTGTGAACATCCTCAGGCTGAGCGTTCATGAATGTGGACTTTGTGGTCCCAGATCCGACATCTTACTCTTGAGGATGGTCTGGAAACCCTGCCGCGTTGCTCCGCTGTCTCTCGATGGGTCCTTCTCTTGCATGTCCTGGTCAGGCTGCCTTCCTGAAAGGTGGCGCTGGCTCTGATCCCCACAGCAGGAAGCCCACGGAGCTGCGGCCAGTGAGGGCTGGACCCAGAGAGGGGCCCCTACCCATCTGGGCTGTGTGTGCCCTTGAGGCCGGAAGCTGGCAAGGGTCTCGGGCCAGACTCTGTGCATGCCTGGCTCACGCGCACTTACCCTGCATGCAGGGTAGACCCTGTTCTGTGAGCCTCCCCCTCAGAGCTGGGAACAGGGCTCGCCCTGTCACTACCTGGGAAATCCTGCTTGAACACCTGGCACTGTTGGAGGAGCCCCGTGGCCACCAGCAAGGGCCTAGAAGAGATTATCTGCAGCCCCTGGGCCTCGGTGCCAACCCTGAGCCCCTGGTGATGTGTTACTTGGAAAAGTCACCACACAGTTTGGTCCAGTGTAATCACAGCATAGCTGGTATCAGGTTCCATCAGTTCAGTTCAGTTCAGTCACTCAGTCGTGTCCGACTCTTTGCGACCCCACGAACTGCAGCATGCCAGGCCTCCCTGTCCATCACCAACTCCCAGAGCTTGCTCAGACTCAGTCCATTGAGTCAGTGATGCCATCTAACCATCTCATCCTCTGCCGTCGCCTTCTCCTCCTGCCTTCAATCTTTCCCAGCATCAGGGTCTTTTCCAGTGAGTCAGCTCTTCACATCAGGTGGCCAAAGGATTGGAGCTTCAGCTTCAGCATCAGTCATAGGCAAAAATCATTCTGCAACCATCATTTTGGGGCTTCCCTGGTGGCTCAGACAGGAAAAATCTGCCTACAGTGCAGGAGACCAGGGTTTGATCCCTGGGTCGAGAAGATCCCCTGGAGATGGAAATGGCAACCCACTCCCGTATTCTTGCCGGGGGCATTCCATGGGCAGAGGAGCTTGGTGGGCTAGAGTGCATGGGGTTGCAAAAGAGACATGACTGAGGAACTAACGCTTTCCACTTCGAGTCGCAACGTTAAGGCACAGTCCCTACCCCACTCTTGGCCCCTCCAGCCCATCTCTCTCCGTGTGTTACTTTGGGTTTCTCTCCACTCACCTCCCACGGGCATCCAGGGGCTCACCCGACCCCCATCACCTGCACAGCTGGGCATCCAAGCTTGCAGCCGACCCCCACCCCCTCTCACTGCCTGCACCAGCCCTGGCTCCCGCACCCAGCCTCTCCCTCCGGGCCCCCGAGCTAATTACAGGCTTCCCTCGATCATTCTAAGGAAAAGCTAATTAAATCAGGGTCGGCCATCAATTTCCCGGCTAAGGACAACCCAAGCCCTCTTCACCCTTCCAGGATTCCGCAGACTCTGATTCTGATCTGACTCTGCTCCATGGCAGTGGCTTTAGCTTGAGTCTGAGAACGGGGTTCACCTCTCAGGGCTGATGCAGGACAGGACACCTCCCCCTTGCTCCTCTGCCCCAGGTCAGGGTGCCATGGCAGGAGCAGGTCAGGGCGGGGTGGCCTGAAGGACTGGGGTGCAGCCAGAGCTGAGGAGGTGAGGCGGGTGACAGTGTCTCACAGGTAACATAAAGCGGCCGTTGTGGAGCAGGGGCTAAGCCAACGTCTGTTGAATGAAGGGTGACTACAGAGGGCCTGGCCCAGTGCCGCTTCCAGAGCAAACACAGAATGATAGTCGTTCTCTTGTCCTTCCTGGAAAGCCCTCGTTTGTAACTATACACACTCGTGGGGAAAGGTGGCTAGGTTCCTCAAACCTTGGTGTGAATACACTTATTGAGCGTGTTCCCCCTTTGACATGAGAGGGTGAGAGAGGGCAGAGGTACATAGTGGCTGTAGGGATGGAACTGAGGGGTCTTCTCCCATCACCTGAGCTTCCTGTGTCTGGACCTCAGCATCCCCTCTGTAGAGAGGGCCCCTGGACTCGAGTCCCACCTGTGATCCCCAGCCCCATCCTGCTTTGTCTCCTAGTTAGCCATGTCCTCCTAACCTCTCAGGGCCTCGGTATCCAGGACCAGCACGTGGCCATCATTACTTGTTTACTCAGTGGCCACTTGACTGCAGACAGTGAGGGACACGCTCAGCTAACTAAGGAGGCCCCCAAAGGCAGGTAACGCTTGGGGGCTAAGGACCCACGTCACATGCCAAGCTCAGCAGAGCGCTGGGGGACACAGGCTCTAGAGTCTGGTTTGAATCCCAGCGAGCTGTGTGATCTCGGGCAGTTACCTAACCTTGCTGTGCTTCCGTTTCCTCCTCTGCGAAATGGGCATGATAGAGTAACGCCCTTCACCGGGTTGTCATAAAGACTTTAGATGGGTTCGCTGAATGCGCATCAAAGCCCAGCCTGGTCTGTATGATGGCACCTGGTTTATAGATGAGGGTCGGGGAGGAGGAACTCCCCGGCCCCGGTCGCCCACAGTGAGGTCCCAGCTCCCTGGCTCTGTCCAAAGAGGGAAGGTCTGACAGCGCCTGTCGGGACCGGCAGAGCTGGGGCAGCACAGAGGTGCTGAGAGAGGAGCCAGGCCTCCCTCAGAGGCGCAAGCTGCGTCCAGAGGTAGCTATAAATACGAGAGGCAAGGGGCTTTCTAACTAGGCCAGGAATGTGTGCTAATCATTGAGGTCACCCGGGCCGCAGCAGCTCGCTTTGGAAAAAGGTGTTTCCAGGAGTGAGTTGTTCCCGAGAGTGGAGCTGAGGAGAGGGAGGGTAACAAGTGTGTCCCAGCGAGGGGCTTGCTGGCACCCGGCTTTTGTCATGCAGTGGGGCCGACCCCAGGAATGCCTCTCTTCCCCCTTGTGATCCTCGAAAAACCCTCCTGTAACTCAGATCAGATTGACTGCCTCAAACCCACCCGCTGGCCGAGGCCACAGCTGCGGTTCACCAAGGGCAGGTCCAGGCCGCTTTCTGGGGAGTGGGCACTTATTTTATTGTGTTTGGGGAAAAACACAAGTGGCCAAGCCATGATCTCATGGCTGAGAATGCCTAAGGTTGTAGCGAGAAGGTTGTGTGTGTGTGTGTCAACTGTGTTGACTCTTTGTGACCCTGTGGACTATAGCCCGCCAGGCTCCTCTGTCCTGGGGTTCCCCAGGCAAGAATAGTGGAGCTGGTTACCATTCCTTTTTCCAGGCAATCTTTCTGACCCAGGGATCAAACTCAGGTCTCCTGCACTGCAGGCAGATTCTTTCCCATCTGATCCACTAGGGAAGCCCAAGAAGTTGTATACTTTTTAAAAAGGGAGTTGATTTAAAGAACAATGTGAAGTGTGTGCTAAAACCCATGGAGCTGGCAAGCATCATTCCTGACAGGTGCAGGCTCTGGTCCTCAGGCAGACTGCTAACCTCCCCCACAGCCCAGCCCTGCCCACCCCAAACATCCCAGGTACTTGCACCCAGCCCCACCTCCAGTCTCACTGTACCCGCTGCTTGGAGTGCCTCTCCCACCCACTTTTCCTGGTGAGGACCAGGAGAAATGAGGTCTTCCCTGGGACCTCCCCCAGGCTGCTATAAACCCTTGTCCATCCACAGCCATTCCCTGCCTGTGTGAGAGTCACCGAGGCTGGGACCATGGCTCCCCCAGCGATGGGGAAAGTGGTCTCTAAGGGGTTTCTGTCCTGCCTGCCCTTCCCAGCTGACTGCCTGGAGCCGACCCAGGAGGGAGACACAGGTCACACCGGCCTCCCTCAGGGCCTGGTGCCAGTCCGTGTCCCCGTCAGGTGGGGACCCCAACTGTCCTTCTCCTGCTAGGTGACGGCTAGGGCATGGAGTCGAGTTCCCTCCATGTAAGGGCACATGCCTGCCACGTTGTCACCACTCCACAAACACTGCCCTGATTATTAGCATCCTCAGCACAACTGACATCACCAGGGGCCAATGGCTATTCAGTAAGGGCGTCCACGCTGGTACAGGGTGGAAGGGAAGGAGACAGGAACAGGGGGTCTTTGCACTTTGGATTGGGGCTTCCCAGGTGGCATTAGTGGTAAAGAACCCACCTGCCAATGCAGGCAGATGTAAGAGACATGGGTTCAATCCCTGGGTTGGGAAGATCCTCTGGAGGAGGACATGGCAACCCGCTCTAGTATTCTTGCCTTGGAGAATCCTATGGACAGAGAAGCCTGGCGGGCTTCAGTCTATACGTCCGTACAGAGTCGAACCCAGGTGAAGTGACTTAGCACGCATGCACTTAGGATCAGAGGAAAGTTCTCAGCACCTACTGACTCTGCCTCTCTCGTTTTGAACACGGGCAAACTGAGACCCTGGAACCAGGGCCCAATCTCCTGCTGCTCCACCGCCGTCTCCCTCCCCGGGGCTGGGGAAGGCGGTGACTGCAGCTGGGCAGGCTCACCTGCCCAGTGAGACACCGCAGGCCTCCCGAGCTGCCCAGCAAGACCCAGGGAGGAATTCCAGGGTCTGCGGCAGCATGATTTTCACTTCACCCGGGCAGTGAATCAAAAGCCTCGGTCTTTGAAGACTCCTCCGATAGGTAGGAGCAGATGTGACCTTTGTCATTTGTTATTTTTAGCCGAGCAGGCAGGGAACGATAAAAACCTGTACGGGAGCTGACTATAAATAATCTGCCTGTGACGTGTTTTTTGTTTTTCGTTTTTTCCTTAACACATCTAAAAACTGTAGATCTCAACAAGCGTTGCCCTTCAAAGCAAAATCACAGTGTTAGCATGGCGCTTTACAACTAGGCCGGTCTCAACCCCAGCTAAGGCTGGGGATCACAGTGAAAGTCCCCGGGGCAAACCCTTCTCTCCTCCCATCCTGCAGATGAGGGGACAAGAATGAGCCAGGCCACGGGAGCCGTGGGCATGTGCCTGACCCGTGACGAGAGCCTGATTTGTATTGCCGCCCTCGGCAAGGGGCCTCCGAGAGGCCGAGTAGCTTGTCCAAGGTCACGGGGAAAGGGTCTGGGCCAGAACCACGTCGGGGCCACCTGGCTCCAGACGCAGTATTCACTGGCTGCTAGTTGGCCTCACGGGGCTGGAGGAAGAAATGGTTGTGCAGGGATCAGAGGAGTGGGTGCCGGGTGTCATGGAATGAAAATTCTGAGCGAGAAGGTGGTGGCCGGGGTGCTGGAGGCTGAGAAGAAGGCTGTGAAGGTTCAGAAAAGGTGGCGAGGAAGAGAGAAGGTAACTAGCCACCAGCCGCGTAGGGCTGGACCTCACCAGGCTCCCCTCACCTGACGCTGAGGTCCCTTTGGGCAGAGCGGCCATCCTCGGCCAGCCCTGCGGCAGAGAGCGAGAGACCCAAGAGCAGGTCGCCAGCACTGGGGTGCATGAGGGCGGCCAGGTGGCGGGCCAGGAGCAGGCGGTAGGGAACCAGGGCAGAAGGGGGTCCCGAGACCCCGAAGGAGCGCACTAAAGGCAAGCAGCGTGGCGTCCTGGCCTGGGCCTGGGGGTGAACTGGGAAACATTCTAGACCGGCTCACAGGGAGGCAGGTGCCCTGCTGTGCAGTGCTTGCTGGTGTCTGTGGGGCAGAGGCAGACTGCAGACGACCAGCGTGCGGTGGCCATACACACACTTGGTCCATGAGCCAGTCCCAGTGATTCCAGAGCACCCTGGGCGAGACTGCTCCATGCCAACCCACAGGGTGAGATATGTATGCCCCGCTTGCTTCAAGGAAAGAGAGGGGGCCTTGTGCACCCTTTTAAGCTACAGTTAACTGTGGGTGGGTGATGTGTTTTACACTCAGTATCTCAGTAAATTCTCAGACAATCCTCTGAGCTCGACATTATCTCTATCTGATGAAGAAACTGGGGCTCAGAGAGGTGAAGTGACTTGCCCAAGGTCACACAGCCAGTGAGTTATGGTGTCTGGGTTTGAACCCAGGGGTGCGTGAATTCAGAGCCCATACCCCAGCCGGAAACAGCTCGGTCTCCAGCCCCTGGGGTAGTTCTGGGAGCTGAGTCGGGGTTGGATTTTCAGGCAGCAGGTTATGGGGTTCCTGTGTGGGGCTGGCAGCTGAGAGTCCTAACCAAGGCCCAGAGGAGATGGTTGCTACCCTTGGGGTAGTGTCCTGGGACAGGACCACCCCTTGGGGGAGGTCTTGAGAGGCTGGAGACAGCCCCACGTGGGTAGGGCCCTAAGTAACCCTCACTAGGGCAGAGGTACCACTCAGCACCCAGGACTCCGCAGACCCTTCCTCCCCGCTTCCTTCCTTTCCATCTGCCCCAGGAGGCCGTCATCATGCCAGCAGGCATGTGGTACATGCTCAGTTCACGCTGAAGAAGTAAGCCAGTGATACCTTCCGGTTCCCTCATTTTGTTTGACATCAATCACCAGACTTCCTGTGGCCTAAAATTGGTATCACCTTGCAGGAAAGAGACGGAGAAGCAAGCCAGGTTTTGCTGAGCACCTACTATGTTCCACAAGCATACATGTTAGTCATTCATGCTTCCCAACACTCTCACAATTGCAAGAATTGGTATTCCCATTTCACACGTGTAGAAACTGAGGTTCAGATTGGTCAAATGACTAACTCAAAGCTGCCCACCAGCAAGTGGAAGTGCTGGGGTTCAACCCCATGTCTTGACCCCCAAGCCTCTAATCCACTCTTCTCTGCTGTGCTGTGACCACCACCCCCCCCAACCCCACCAAGAAAGAAACAGCATCCCTCGTCCAAGAAGTTGGTTACAGTTTGTCAAGACTGGTCTATTTTCTTCTTGTATTTTTCTTCATGGCAAAGTGGCCCCTGGGGTTAGCAGGGCAGGAGGCTGGGGGAGAGGAGGGCGGG
>SJXQ01003925.1:531810-549462 GCA_006408695.1 Aepyceros melampus | reverse complement strand
GGATGCCCGGGATCTCAGGCAGATTCTGGCCGCCTCTGGGCAGCAAATGCACCTAATGGATGTTACGCAAGGGCCGGCCGGCAGGCAGTGGGGGGCAAGGTTCTTTTCCTTCTGAGCTTCGTCCCAGGGAAACGCAGAGGACCGGAGGGTGCCCCCTGCCCGCCGCAGCCAGAGTCCCGGGAAAGAGGCAGAGGGAGGCCCCCGGGGAGGGTCCCCTCGGTGGGGTGGGCTGCTGCGGAGTGCTGGGGAGCACCCCCACCCTCTGCCCCCAGCCCCGGGTCAGGCCAGCTGGGCGTGTGGTGGCAGGGGCAAGTCCCCCGAGTTCCTGAGACAGCCTGGTGAGGAGCAGGAGTGGGATGGCCAGCCGTTTTGCAGCAGTCATGCTGGGTGGTGGAGTTGGCACTTTCACCCCAAAGCCCCAGCCAGCCTTGGTGGCCTCTGGCTGAGCCCTAGGCATTGGGCAGGGGGGCTCCTCCCTGCCCCCAGGCAGGGTCAAGGTTGGGAAATCCAGCAGGGGGCCTCTGCATGCCCCAAGGATGAGCTGCCGTGGGCAGCCACCCGTTCTAGCCCATGGCCGGTCCACGCCACGGCTGTCCTCTGCTCACCCAGGTCGTGTGGGGAGGGGTCGGCCCAGCCTGGCTCGACCTTCAGAAGGGTAATGAGCAGGCAAGCTTGACTAGCAGAGAGTCTAGGTGCGACGCTGAAGCCCCCTTGCCCGGCATGGAGCGGGCTCCTCTCCTTGCCTGCATTGCTCTCCAGGTCGCTGGGAGGAGGCAGAGCTGACGTTTGGGGCATCTCCAGGAGCGGCAGGCGCCATCCGGAGAAATTCTCCTTTGACGTGTGTGGGAGGAGGGGGCTTGGAGCACAGGCCCCAGAGCCCTCTGCCTGTTAACTTCGCTGGAAGAGCAGAGGCAGGGAGGGGGCTGTGTCTCTGGGGGAACCCTGCTGGTGAGGGGGGTGGTGTCCAGGAAAGAGGCGGGTGGCCCATATTATTCAGCCACCTCCATACTCCCCCCTAGTCCCACTCTCATCAAGGCACACATACATCCACAGATCCGCACCGATGCACAGATGCAAATATAGTACACAGAGAAGTGCATCGTATGTGTTCAAATTGTACACACACATATGGTGTGCGGGGCCCCCAGATACACCCCAGCACATGTGAGTACAGTTCCCAGCCCCGAATGCCACCTGCTCACCTGCAGAATGCAGCATGCACACGGCTGCAGCACGCATGTGCCTGCACGCGCGTGCACACACACACTCACACCTGTGAGGGCAGCATGCCCTCACAGGCACACGAGTAGCACCAACACAGAAATGCCGTAGGCTGCCCGCGGGTGAGTCGGCCCACACGCCACGAGGCCCCATAGCAGCCGTGACTGTAGCTTGTGCCCCGGTGAAGGCTGGCCCCTGTGAGAGTGACAGGCTCGCACATGTGGCGTCCTGAGTGCCATCTGCATGCCTGTCCACGCATTGGCAGGTGCAGGGCCTGCTGGAGCGTACCCACAGGTGACTGTGTGTTGCACGGGTACTAAGAAGGCCCAGGCAGAGATGTAGCACACACTCGCCCCTCAACGGGCAGGCATCTCCGTGGGAGTGCAGGTACCTCCCTGTGCGCTGGGGAGGGGATCGCGCCTCAGGGGACTGCCTGTGGGGACAGAGGGACTCCAGCCCCTACACAGGCCTGAGGGGAGGGCCAGCCCACATTCCCTGGAAGCCGGGCCTGTGCTCAGCAAGGCCCTCTTGGCTTCCCGGTGCTCTGCAGAAGCACCTGGAATTGGAAAGGAAACAGAGGAGGAGGTGGGTGGGGGGCCCTCTGCCCACGACCCAGACCACCAGGAGCCCGGACTAGCCCCGCCACTGCCTTCTCTGGGCACCCAAAAACCGGCACACTGGTGTGGGGTCTTTGAGAGCTGGGGCGTGGGACGCCTCCAGCAGCCTCCAAAGTCCTCTTCAAACCAAAAGTAAGAAAAGCTGCCCGTGGCTGATCCCCTCCCTCTGTTTTCCCACTGACCGCCCCCCCACCCCCTCTCTCTCTCCACCCAGGACAGGTGCAGGTCAAGGACACCGGGGCAGATGATAATAAGCCTGCTAGCCTTCACTGAACTAATGACTCCATGGTTGGCATTTCAGTGAGGCCTCCCATAGCCTTCTTATCCTCACATCCCAGATGAAGAAGCTGCACAGAGAAGTGAAGGCACTTACCCAAGGTCACACAGCTGGAAGGTGGCAGAAGTGGGGTGTAGGCTAGGCCACCAGGATCCCTGTCTGCTCCCTGAGACCCCTCCTCCTCTCCCCTCCTGTGCAAGGCCAGCTCCAATTTGGGCTGCCAGCCTCTTGAGTGCCAGCCAGCCAAGATCTTAGGGTCTGGGGGTGAGGCTCTGAGAAAGAGTCCAGAGGGTCTCCTGTGGGTGAAGGCAGAACCCTCCCCAGGCTGGTGTGGCCCTGTCCTGGGCAGCTGGATACCTCTGCTGCCCCACAACCCCATGGAATTGACACCTACACCCAGCCAGGGGAAGGGACTTGTCCAAGGTCATACTGTGCTCAGTGGAGAGTGGGGAGTCTTGCCAGCCCCACTCTGGTCCCAGGCACCCAGCAGCAGAGGCCTGTTGGGCCACTGGTTTCCCCAGGATGTTTGAGTCTAAGGTAAAAGGCTGCCCACGCCAGGCCCAGGCTCCATCCCTGGGCAGCAGTGTGACCTTGGGCAAGTCTCTCTGTCTCAGCATCTCAATGTCTTCACGTGTGGCCAGGGCAGACCTGTCCCTGCCCTGCCTGGCCCACAGCTGGCCGGGGCCCTGGCCTCCTGCAGAGGGCTGTGTACAGAGCCATGCCTGGAGTCAGGGCCGGGAGCTGGGGCAGCAGAGCACCTTGCTGCTGTGATCGGCCAAGGTCAGGAGCAGAGACAAGGATGGGAACCTAAAGAATCACCTGTGGGGGCAGATCTTTGGGTCCCCCAGTACGTCAGGAGGCCCTGGGGACTGACTCTTCATCGAAGCCCCTGCGTTCTCATCTCTTCGGCTCTGAGCCCCTGGGGGGAGCCAAGGGGCCTGAGAATGAGCTTTTGGAGCTCACAGACTCTCCGAGCTGGGGGTGCCTGGCAAGTTGGCGGCAGGAGACTGAACCTTGGCTCTTCCCCCTCCAGCCCTCTGTCCGCCCCTAGACCCTGACTTCCACATGCACAGTTAAATCAGGCCTTTCCGGGAGCCGGGCAAGCTTCAGGTCCCGTGTGGCTGGGAGGAGGGCTCCAAGGAGACTGCCTGGGCCTTGGCCCTGAGCCCTGGGGATGCCTCACCCCAGCCGTGTCCTGACAGTGGTGACGAGGCTCCTCTCTGTAACTCGACTCTGCCCTTCTCTAGAACAGAGATAGTTTTAAAGTAGGGCTGCTTAACTCAGGGCTTCCCGGGTGGCTCAGAGGTAGAGAACCCGCCTGCCAGTGCAGGACACGTGGGTTCAATCCCTGGGTCGGAAAGATCCCCTGGAAGAGGAAATGGCAGCCCGCTCCAATATTCCTGCCCGGAGAATCCCGTGGACAGAGGAGCCTGCCGGTCTGCAGTCCATGGGGTGGCAAAGAGCTGGGCACGACTGAGCACACACGGTTTATTCAGATCAGTATTAAAGAGCAGCTGGCGTGAGTAGGTGCACGGTCAAGGCTGGGGCTGTGGAGGAGCCTGGGCTACAGAGTGCGGCTGCTCTCAGCCTCCTTAGTTCCCAGAGGGCTGCCGGAGAGGTGTCTGGGGTGCAGGATCCGGGTGCCACGCGCACACACGATGCAGGGGGTGGACAGGCGCCTCCTCGGCCCTGCCTGGAGCACACAGTGCAGACTGGGAGGCCAGGGCAGGCCTCAGGCCTGGAATCTCCACCTCACCCCCACCAGCCCATCCTGCTCTCTCCACAGTCTGAATATTGAACCTGCGGTAATTCATCCCTGCCTCCCTGTAGGAGCCTGAAACAAAATATTTAGAGAGAAGGTTCTCCTGGGTGGAGACAACTGGGTGCCTGGCTTTACCCCTCTTTGAGAGGCTTCCCTGGTGGCTCAGAGGGTAAAGCATCTGCCTGTAATGCAGGTAGACCTAGGTTCAATCACTGGGTGGGGAAGATCCTCTGGAGAAGGAAATAGCAACCCTCTCCAGTTATTCTTGCCTGGAAAACCCCATGGACGGAGAAGTCCATGGGGTCGCAAAGAGTCGGACACGACTGAGCGACTTCACTTTGTCACTCTTTGAGAGCTGAAAGTAAACAGAGGTGGTGTGTCCTGGCGTTCCAGGTGACCACCATTGCAGGTCACTCATCTGTGGAGTGGATGACAATGGTACCCACGTCCCAGGCCGTGGTAAAGCGCGAGTGAAAGAGTGCTGGGCTCAGGATGTGGCTTGTATGCATGGCTTAGTGAATGGAAACTGTGGAGATTGAGAACCAGACGGTGTGAGCTTACAGCCTGCCTCCGCTGCTTCCGAGTGCCCTTGTCTCAGCCCTGCCACCTCTTGGAGCCTTGGTTTTGGATCTGTAAAGTGGGGCTGTGTTTCCCAGTCTGCTCACTTCATAGGATTGCAGGGTGACAGCAATTAAAAAATAATAATAATAATGTGATTGCCGGGTGACGTGTTGCGGGCGTCACCCTGCCCTCCAGCCCTCAGAAGCATCTTGCACAACCCAGAAGCCTCTGCAGGATCCCATGCAGGGCGAGATGGCCGGGCCAGATGTGGTCAGGGGAAGGGACCCCAGGACTGGGGTCCCTGAGGCTACAGAGGTCCCTGGGTGTGGGGGAGACGACCTTGGTCTGAGGATTGAGTGACCGGGTTTCCAGGCCCACCTCTGGCACGGATCGGTGACCTTGGGCAAGTTGTGATGGCGCCCCGGTCCCATGCTCCCTGCTGGAAGGCGAGGACCGTGATCCCGCCCGCTTCATGTCCTCAGTGGGAGCAGATTCTCCTGCCAGCCGGCCCTCGGGGTGAAGAGGCTGAGCCAGGGCGAGTCGGAGGCGTGACCAACCGCAGCAGTTATAACTGCTATGTGTGTTTGCTGTGGCCACCGTTGCAAATGACCACAAACTATTTGATGGCTTAAAACAATAAAAGTTATTTTCTCACAGTTCTGGAGGCTGGAAGTCTGAAATCAAGGTGTTGGCAGGGCCAGTTCCCCCTAAAGCCCTGAGGGAGGCGATAGAAGGCGTTCCTGGGTTTGCAGCCGTGTTCCTCCCTCTCAAATCCATGTTCATCTCACCCTGTGTCCTCTCTCCTTTTACCTCCTCTTTACAGTCATTGAATACAGGGCCCACCCTAAGTCCAGGATGACTGAGATTTACAAAGACCCCCTTTCGAAATAAGGGCACCTGCTGAGGTGCCAAGTAGGCTTGAATTTGGGGAGACACGGTGCAGCCCACTGCAGTCGTGAATGGAGCCAGCCGCTGTGGTGCAGGCGTGTGGCCCGCAGATGGAGGGCCTCCTGGAAGAGCCGTGGGCGTCCCGGGTTTCTGCGTTTGCGGGGGGTCTTGGGACGGCTGTGTTTGTTGAGCGTTTACTGCTATGTGTGTGTGAGTCACTCAGTCGTGTCCAACTCTTTGTGACCCCGTGGACTGTAGTCCGCCAGGCTCCTCTGTCCATGAGATTCTCCAGGCAAGAATACTGCAGTGGGTTGCCATTTCCTTCTCCAGGGGATCTTCCCAACCCAGGAATCGACCCAGGTCCGCATTGCAGGCAGATGCTTTACCGTCTGAGCTACTAGAAAGCCCCTTTACTGCCAATGAATCCAACTCACCTTGCTGCATTTCCTCACTGTTACCCATTTTACAGACAAAGGGACTGAGGCCTAGGGAGTTCAGAAGTGCCCAAGTCACTCAGCAAATTAGGGGCAGAGCTGAGAATGTACCTAGGTCTCCGGTGTGCTTTCTTCTTCCTCCCTTGGTACAGCTGCTGAACGGAGGCTCCACATAGCCAGGAACCCACAGGGCAAGACCTCCAGCTAGCCCTGTGTTCACCCAGAGCCTGCAGGGCCTTGGGGAGAGAAGAGCTAAGAGTGGGCAGAGTAGCTGGGGAGAGGGGCGTAAGAGAGCACTGCTGGCCCCTGAAGACCAGTGCAGGGCAGAAGGTTGAGAGCCCACAGTCCCCTCCTATCTGCCAGAACTCTCTGTGAACCTCAGTGTTCTCTTCTGGAGAATGGGACAGCAGCCACTCAGTCTGTGGGATCATAGCCAAGTTCTAAAATGCTAATCCTAATAGTCATTTCTAATAGTTAAAATGTATCCTCAAGCATTTTACAAATATTTTTTTAACTTAATGTGTGGGAGGGTAATTGCTTAATCCAAGCCATATGCTGACAAGTGGCTCCACTGTGAAATAGCTGTGCGTGGTTGAACCAGTGACTTAACCTCAGTTTACTCCTCCATTAAGTGGGGGTAATATCAGTAGCCACCTTCTCAGTCGTTGTGAGAGGCAAATCAGTTTCAAATCAAGTGCCTGCCTGGTGGTGTGGTGCAGTTGAGGGCCCAGAGGACGTCTCTTCATCTGTAAGATGGGGAGTAATAAAAGTGTTGTTGATATTATTATGCTCTTGCTTGTGGGAGAATTTGGTGGAGTAATGCAGAGGGAGCACTCAGCTCAGGGCCTGCCCAGAGGTCAGTATTAAAGTAGTCTCCTCTTGTGCCATCAGCTAGACTTGAATTGAAATCCTAATGCCAGAGTTTGCTGCTGTGTGACCCTGATCACTAGCTTTGCCTCCCTGAGCCTGAAGAACCCTATCTCTCGCACGTATCTGTGCACGATGTGACGGACAGAAAGCTGTTGCAAGTGAGGCCCCCAGAGCATCAGATGTTTGAAAGACGTTGCATTTCTGTCCTGCTTTGGGGAAGGGCCCCCAGAGGGCTTCCTTAAAGATATTTGGAGAGGGGGCAAATCCTGGTCCCAGGGCTGGAGTGGGTTTGATTTTCAAAGACTCAGAGATGTTGTGCTGTAGTGAAGCCTGGGGTTGGAAGAGCTTGTGAGGGGAAGCCGTGAGTGGATGACCCTGTTTGGGGTCCAGTAGCCTTGTAGCTCCTGGGAAAGGAAGCGAGTCTCTCCAGGCTTCTCCTGCCACTGCAAGGGAAGTTGTCTACAAAGGTCTGGACTTCTCCACGCCAGCCCAGGCCGCTTCACCCATCCACGCCTGGCTGCCCAGGGCTCGCGCTGCAGGAGCTGTGGGCAGTTTGGTCCAGAGGCATCGCTGCAGCCTGGCCTCCCTAGACTGAGTGCCAGCTCCAGGGTAGCTCGGGAGCTGAGCTGCCACCACTTCCTGTCCAGGCCGGGCAGGGCAGGAGGATCCTGGGGAGGCTGTTGGGGAAACAAGGGGCTCTGGGCTCCAGCTGCCCGAGTCTGCTCCTCACCCTGATGCGCCAGGGGCAGAGGGGGGCAGGGGAAGGTCCCACGTGGCCGCTGAGCGGTGATGTGGACGGTGGTTCAGGACCAAATGTGGGCCCAGCTGGCCCAGCCTCAGACCCCAGGTGCCGACCAGCTGTGTGCCCTTCACCTCTGGGCCTCAGTTCCCTCAGCTGTCAAATGGGGGCAGCGCCTCACTTGTAGGGCATGGTGGTGAAAACTGAGTCTCATGGGGATGGCGTGGTGAGTCTCAGAATCAGGGCACACAGTAGACCCAGCCATGCCTCTCTCTTTCTGAAGTAGACATAAAGTAGCAATGCTTCCTCCAGCAAATGCATCTTAGCTTTACTGAAATACAGTGAATAAGATAGGTATTAAACCTAGCAAGGACTTGGACAGGGCCTCCAGGCGGGGAGAACAGAGCCATCTCCTACCTGCATGCTCAGCTCAGTCACAGTGGAATCTTGGGTGTTTCTGTGCGTCTCATGGGAGCCCTCATTTTCTCTTCTGAAGTGATCCTGGCCTCCCAGAGCTGTCGTGAGAAGTTAGCAAGCTCCTGGGTGTAGCACGTGCCCAGCAGAGCACCCGTATGCAGTAGGTGGCTAATAATTGCCAGTTCAGAGCAAACAATGAAGATGGTAGTACAGGGAGGAGTTTAAAGCCAAGACTCTAGGATTTCAGCTCCTGCTCCACCACTTCCCTGCTGTGTGACTTTGTGCCAGCTTCATAGTTTCTCTCTGCCTTAGTCCCACCATCTTAAAATGGATGTAACAGAAGTATCCAATTCATTCGATTGCTGTGAGAATTAAATAGAATTAAAGTGCCTGGGGGCAGTGCTTGACAGAAGTGTAAGCAATTATTATTCAATGAGCTTCTATTGAGTCTCTTCTAGTTCCATAAATGGTAGCGAAAATGGACATGGGGCTCAATAAAATAATAGCAAGACAGACTGCACCCATTTTACAGATGAAATGGCTGAGGTCCAAGTTTTACGTCAGTTTGCTCAAGGTCACACAGGTGGTTCCTCCCTCCCCTGGAGCAGGAACCTGACCCCAGCCCCAGGCACCAGTCTGATGTCTTCTCCTGGCCCGTGTCAGTCTGGAACTGTGTGATTCTCATGGAGAATGAGGTTCCTGCCCGGGGGAGGGTGGGTTTCAAAAAGAAACAGCAGCCAGATGCCGTGTCTTCCAGGTTGGGGTTCCTATTAGAAGTGGTTTCTTCTTCCTTTATGCCTCTGCCTGTTCCCCACGGTGCAGGGGATGGGGCTGAGCTGGGCCAAGCCCAAGGTCTCCTGCCACCCCCATCACCCTGTGGGTCTACCTGCCAGCCCTGCTGGCCTCCAAGCGCCTTCTCGGGGACTGCTGCAGAGTTGACACAGCAGAGCTCCCTCCTGGAGGAGCTAAAGCCCCACTGGCCAGCTGGTCCAGATGCCGAGCTGTGCCAGGGTCACAGAATGGATTGGGATGGGAGAGGCCAAGCAGAGACCGGGGTGCAGCTGGGCCTTGGCAGACACTCCAAGTAACCTTGGACTTGTCACGGTCCCTCCCTGGGCACCAATCTCCCATCTTTGAAACAAGGACTTTGGAGCCAGATGGGCCCCCTGGGACTTTAAATGTCTAAGATTGAAAATTTCCCAGACATTGCTGATAGTCAAGGTCACAGGGAAGGGCCGGGGCTGGAAGAGAAGGAGCTTGTGGCTCTGTGTGCACATCCTTGGGGATCTGAGGTTGGGCTTCCTGGGAGCAAGCCGGAGACAGCAGTCGCTCCTGTTCACCCCAGGATGATTCCAGAGGAGGAGGCAGGCCGAAGCTCTAACAGCCCAGCAGCTGGGGTGTAGGTGCCATAGGCTGGGGAGCAGAGTCTGCTGGCAGGGGGCGGGGGGCACCAACCGTGGCCCTGCAGTCCTGTATATTTGCAATGTGGAGGTCGCTGAGAACCAGCCTCTTCCTAGCAACTATCTGAAGGCAGGAGATTAAGAGCTCTTTAGGCCACTTCTAAATTTATCAACTTACATGACTCACTTCAGATTAAAACGAGGCCCTTCTCCCCATTCCCACCCCCAGCCAATTTCAAGTTTCCAAGCTCAGAGGGAGGATCTTGAAAAGGGAATAGAATAGAAATCGATAAAACCAATATTGGCTGAGGACTTAGCGTGTGTCAGGCTGGGTGCAGCCCCAGGTAGAAGGCAGTAGGTGAGAGCGGACGCCCAGCTGTCGGCTGGACCGTGAGTAACTTCTGTGCCCAAGGTGTGGCCTCGCCGACCATGGTCCTTGCCCCTCACTGGGCCTCAGTTTCCTCATCTATGAAATGGGGCCAGTGTTGGGAGGAGCCGTGGCTGTAGCCACCCCACACTCAGTCAGTGGGAATAGAATATAGAGTGACTGGGGGTTGGGGTCCAGGCTGGTTGTGGGTGTTTCTTGCCCTCTTGGAGGCCAGGGTCTGCCCAGACGTCTGCAGGCAGAGGGAACAGCTTCCCTCACCCTGGGACCTCCAGAAGCTTCTCCAGGAATCTCTGAGCTCCAGGGTCAGAGCTGGACAGTGGGGCCACGGCAAGTAAAGGTGAATGGAGGCTGGTGCTGACCAGTGAGCCGAGAGCTTTCCCTTGGGGGCTGCCTCGAGCCTCACTGCAGCCCGCATGGTAAGCAGATTACCAACAGCAGCGCCATTAACCAAGGGCTTCTATGCACAGCACCGTCCACACATGTGTCCCTTCACCCCTCGTGGCCGTGACGGACCCTTTACAGAGGGACACCCGGGCTGGGGGAAGTATGGCAGCTCCAGCCAGCTCTCCCAGATGAGAAGGGCACGCCTGGGAGGAAGCCAGTCCCCCTGCCCCCATCATCCTACGGTGTGCACTGGACTCAGGGGGAACCGAGGCCCAGGGCAGAGTCGCTCAAGGTTGCCCAGTGAGAGGTGGACTACCAGGACTCTGTCCATGGTACTGCCCCCCTCCAAAGCTCATAATACTGCCCCAACCCTCCAGGGGAAAGGGTGAGGCCTTGGGCCAGACATCAAGCCAGACACAGGGTCATTTACACACAACCTGTGTGCCCACTGGCACAGAGGACGTTCAGGAGACCCTGCACACTGATACCTCGGCAATGCCAGGCCTGGGCCCCAGGAGTCAAGCACGACCTGCTCTTCATTCTCACCCCCTAAGATACCCAGGTGACCCTGGTAGGGTCGGAGCCACACTGGGGCCACCTTTGGGCTAGAGCGGTGACTACTTTCCTTAAGTGCCTCCTGGGCACTTCAGACCCCAGCTTTGCCACTGACAGGCTGCGTCCCGTGGGTGGGCTGTTGCTTTCTGAGCCTCGTGGTTTTCGCCTCTGAAACGGGGAAGTGACCATAGCTGTCGTGGAGATGAGAGTAGGCGTGAGTCTCAGGCCCTGTGCATCTCCTGCTGGCTGCCTCCTAACGGGGGTATCAGCCCGGCTCAAACACGTGGTTCTCCTGTCCATCCTGTGAAGAAGGCCTTCTCGTCCTCACTTCGCAGACCAGACACACGTGTCTCTCGGAGATGTCCAGGGACTCACTCTGGTCTCGTTGATCAGCAATAGAGCCATGAGCAGGAGCTGGTCCGTTCTCGTGCTTTGAGGAGCTCGTTGGCGTATTCTCGAGGCCTCAGCAGGCAGTCAGGGGTATTGTGTGAGGGTTTTCTCTACTCAAATGTAGGGTTGTGGGATCCTAGGTGGAGAAGACAGCCAAGGGCAGTGGTTAAGAGTGGGCCCTGGAGTCTGAGCACATGGGCTTGCTTCCCAGCCCGAGTGCTTCCTCGCTGTGTGATCTTGAGCAAGTGACGTAACCTCTGTCTGCCTCAGTCGCCTTCCATGCACACTGGAGTACACTGTAGCGCCAACTTTCCTGGAGGCCTGCTGGTTCAATGAGTTAATAGGTATAAAGAGCTTAGCACAGTGCCTGACTTCAGTTCAGTTCAGTCGCTCAGTCGTGTCCGACTCTTTGCGACCCCATGAATCACAGCACACCAGGCCTCCCTGTCCATCACCATCTCCCAGAGTTCACTAAGACTCACGTCCATTGAGCCCATGATGCTATCCAGCCATCTCATCCTCGGTCGTCCCCTTCTCCTCCTGCCCCCAATCCCTCCCAGCATCAGTCTTTTCCAATGAGTCAACTCTTCGCATGAGGTGGCCAAAGTACTGGAGCTTCAGCTTTAGCATCATTCCTTCCAAAGAAATCCCAGGGTTGATCTTCTTCAGAATGGACTGATTGGATCCTCCTTGCAGTCCAAGGGACTCTCAAGAGTCTTCTCCAACACCACAGTTCAAAAGCATCAATTCTGCGCTCAGCCTTCTTTACAGTTCAACTCTCACATCCATACATGACCACAGGAAGAACCATAGCCTTGACTAGACGGACCTTAGTCGGCACAGTAATGTCTCTGTTTTGATTCCAGCTTGTGTTTCTTCCAGTCCAGCGTTTCTCATGATGTACTCTGCAGTTCAGTTCAGTTCAGTAGCGCAGTCATGTCCGACTCTTTGCAACCCCATGAATCGCAGTACGCCAGGCCTCCCTGTCCATCACCAACTCCCGGAGTTCACTCAGACTCACGTCCATTGAGTCTGTGATGCCATCCAGCCATCTCATCCTCGGTCGTCCCTTTCTCCTCCTGCCCCCAATCCCTCCCAGCATCAGGGTCTTTTCCAATGAGTCAACTCTTCGCATAAGGTGCCCAAAGTACTGGAGCTTCAGTTTTAGCATCATTCCTTCCAAAGAAATCCCAGGGTTGATCTCCTTCAGAATGGACTGGTTGGATCTCCTTGCAGTCCAAGGGACTCTCAAGAGTCTTCTCCAACACCACAGTTCAAAAGCATCAATTCTTCGGTGCTCAGCCTTCTTCACAGTCCAACTCTCACATCCATACATGACCACAGGAAAAACCATAGCCTTGACTAGACGGACCTTAGTCGGCAAAGTAATGTCTCTGCTTTTGAATATACTATCTAGGTTGGTCATAACTTTTCTTCCAAGGAGTAAGCGCCTTTTAATTTCATGGCTGCAGTCACCATCTGCAGTGATTTTGGAGCCCAAAAAAACAAAGTCTGACACTGTTTCCACTGTTTCCCCATCTATTTCCCATGAAGTGATGGGGCCAGATGCCATGATCTTCGTTTTCTGAATGTTAGCTTTAAGCCAACTTTTCCACTCTCCTCTTTCACTTTCAACAAGAGGCTTTTTAGCTCCTCCTCAGCATAGAAGTTAAATAAGCAGGGTGACAATATACAGCCTTGACGTACTCCTTTTCCTATTTGGAACCAGTCTGTTGTTCCATGTCCAGTTCTAACTGTTGCTTCCTGACCTGCATACAGATTTCTCAAGAGCCAGGTTAGGTGGTCTGACTCTTAGGAAGCTCTATAAAGTGTCAGCTATTTATTATCATTAATCATACCATCAGAGTGGGACAGGGGAGCCGGGCTTTGCCGTCAGCCCTGTCTTGCCGCCAGCCTCCTCCCTGGCCACCAGGGGGCGCTGCTCAGAATGTCCATCTGGCCAGCCACTCTCTGGGCAAAGACTCAGTGCTCCCTGTGGCCAAGCAGACGGAGCTCAGACTCCTTGGCGCCTGTTCAGCGCTACCATGACTTATCCCCCATCTACCCTTCCAGCACCTCCCTCCAGCTTCACCTTCTTCCCACTCCTCTCTCCTCAGTTAGTTATTTCATCCACCAAGTACTGGAGTCATTCAGCACAGATAGGAGTACAGCTCCTGTTCGCACCAGCGTTTCCCCACCTCTGAGCCTTTGCCCGGACGGTGTCCATCCCTGAACACCCTTCAGCCATCCTTCAAGGCCTCCTGCAATGCAGGAAGACTTCCTGCCTGTCCATTTGTTGTACGCTCCTCCTGTAAGCTCCTGGGCCTCTGGAGTCAGGCCCCAGCTAACGAGTCTTATTTGTTTCCATCTGTGTGTTTGTCTGAGATTTCATCAGAACGTTGTTGAGTAAACACGTGTGGAACCAGTGAAAGGATGACCTGCCTCACTGGTCCCCCGTATCCTCTCTTGCTCCCCACCACCACCCCAAATCATCTGTTCTCCCTGAGTGGCCAGATGGATCCTTTTAATGATGCCGACCAGATTGTGGTGCTTTCTGCTTCAGTCTCTACGGTCCTCCACCAGGCTGCACAGGATGAAACCCAGACTCCTCCCGCGCCTGTGGGCCCCTCATCACACCCCTCACTCCTCACTCGCCTCCTCTAGCTCGCTGGTCATCTTTCCAGTCCTCAAGCTCATCAGCCTCTTTCCCGCCTCAGGGCCTTTGCACACATGGTTTCCCCAATCTAGGCTGCTCATCCCCCTTCTCTTTGTATTATAGGCTCCATCTCATAGGCCCCCCAGCTGAGGTCCTCCTGATCTGTTAAAAGGGAGCTTTCCCTGTCACGGCCCTTGTCTTTTAATAGCATTTGTCACAATTCATAGTCTTTTCAGTGTTTATTCTCTTGTTTGTTGTCTGTCTCCCCCACAGCAGACGGAAGTGTATCTATCCCATTCAGTTGGGGAGGGCTCCTGTTTGGATCGGCTGTTTCGCAGGGGGAAACAGTGTCCTTACTTCGTATCGCTCTTGGCCCTCTGTATACCAGGCAGGGAGCCGTGGTCGTGGGGGTTGCCTGGGAACCTCCTGCTCACCCTGCCTGCCCTTAGTAGATCGAGCAGGGAGAGGGTGGAGAGAGAGAGTGAGCAAGAGGTGCGGCCCGAAACAAGACAAATGCAATGTGTAGCCTCCTTCTGTTCGCGTTCTAGCTGGAGAGAGGGCAGTAAACAGACCACCAGCCTTTGAATGGCCTGACACCAGGTAGCAGTGATGGTGTGAGGTGGACATAGCAGAGGACAGTGCGGGAGGAAGAGCCCCCGGCTGCCCCGTTCTCTAAGAAATCAGGCTTTGCCGCATTGTTTGTGGCTCCAGTGTGGACGTTCAGACTTGAAGAGCCTTTAATGATGGGTTTGGGGGCCAGGCCTTAATCAAGGGAAATTTCTGCTGATTAGACCCGCCTAGGACAAGCTCTGGAACGTGCATGCCTGACGCTCACCTTCCCCTTTCCAACCTTTTCCCCCCAGCAGGGAACCCAGAGCTGCCAATTAATGTGTCCCCAACCCATGAGGTGCCCGGAAAAGAAACCAGGCGGCAACTGCTCCGAAAACCAATTTCCTTTTTATAAACTGCAGTCATTTGCATTCAAAAATAATGGTTTGCTTACTGAAACAGAACGATACAGAAGGGCCTATATCTACACATCCCACAGTCACCAGATGTAACCATGGTCCGAACCCTGTTTCGTAGCTTTCGGGGTGCATAGTTTCACGGCTCTAAGAAAGGGATACGTGTTGTACATATATAGAGTTGATAACACATTATAGCTTTGTTGTCTTTCGAGTATAGTTGATTTACCATATCGCGCTGGTTTCAGGTATACACTGTAACCTGCAAAACCTGAATCATGATATAGTTTTATGCTGGAAGTTCTTTTCCTTTCTTTGTTGCTGTTAGTCTCTAAGTCCCATCCAACTCTTTGTGACCCTATGGACTGTAGCCCACCAGGCTCTTCTGTCCATGGGATTTCCCAGGCAAGAATACTGGAGTGAGTTGACATTTCCTTCTCCAGGGGGCTCTTCCCGATCCAGGTGTTGAACCTGCCTCTCCTGCATTGGCAGGTGGATTCTTTCCTGCTGAGCTACCTGGGAAGCCCTTTTTAATAGTACATGAGATTGTGGGACAGCTTACAATTTGGCTTGTGTGTGTGTTCAGTTGTTCAGTCTATCTAACTCTTTGGGACCCTGTGGACTGTAGCCCTCCAGGCTCCTCTGTCCATGGGGTTCTCCAGGCAAGGATATTGGAGTGGGTTGCATGTCTTCCTCCAGGGGATCTCCCTGCCCCAGGGATCAAACCTGCATCTCCTGTACTGGCAGGCGGATTCTTTATCACTTAGCCACCTGGGAAGCCCCCCCACCCAGTGGTACATAAGATTGGGGTACACCTTACAATTTAACTTAAGTTTGAGGAAATCTGGCAATTTGCTATTTCCCTCCCTTGCTTATATAGTCACATGCTGGTAGACACAAGTTTGGAGGGAGTTTGCTTCTTTTCTTTGGAATCGTTTTGTTGTGCCGTGGCTTTGCTTTCCCTTAGGGTGCTGTGGCCATCCTGCTGGCCGGGTGGTCTCTGAGGGGCACAGAGGCTAGTGCAGGTGGCAGGGCCTTGGCAGCTGCTCGCCCTGCCACCCACCTGCTGTGCTGAGGCATCTCTGTGCCCCCAGCGCCACATACGCACAGTGCCCATGTTTGAGGAAATCTGGCAATTTGCTATTTCCCTCCCTTGCTTATATAGTCACATGCTGGTAGACACAAGTTTGGAGGGAGTTTGCTTCTTTTCTTTGGAATCGTTTTGTTGTGCCGTGGCTTTGCTTTCCCTTAGGGTGCTGTGGCCATCCTGCTGGCTGGGTGGTCTCTGAGGGGCACAGAGGCTAGTGCAGGTGGCAGGGCCTTGGCAGCTGCTCGCCCTGCCACCCACCTGCTGTGCTGAGGCATCTCTGTGCCCCCAGCGCCACATACGCACAGTGCCCAGCGCAAGCTGGCACCAAGCGGGCCCCCGGGGATTGTGCTTCCCCCTCCCCTGCCCCACGATGTGGACAGTGTGGACTGGCAGCATCGCCCCTGCCCCAACCAGAGACGTCATTGCCCTGAGACCCAGAGGAGGGGCAGGGAGCCTGAGCTCAAATAAAAAGGTTGGATGCAAAAGGTCGGCCAAAAAAGGCCACATGCAAACAAAGGCAGGAGGTGAAATCAGAATAACAGGCACAAAGGTCAGAAGGAGAGAAAAATGAAGGGCATTAACCACAAACCTGAAAAGACGCTTCTCACCCCCAAAGCAAATAAGACACATTTTTAAAAGTCAGCTGAAGCCAGTAGAGGCTTCTTCGTAAGAAGAAGGTGATCCTCTGAGGGCAGGTACAGGTCAAGGTTATCCTCTGGTCCAGTCCCAGCCTCCACCCATGGCAGCCAGGCGCCAGGGCCCTGGGCTCCTTCCCTCCTCCGGTTTCTCCATCTGAATGCTGTCAACTGACTCACATCCAGACTCTGCTCTAAGTGCTGTGAGGGATCCGCTGAGTACAGCGTCCTTCTGGCAATCATCACCCCCACTTTCCAAAGCAGGGAGTGAGGTCCCCAGACATACAGTGACCTGCTCAAGGGCACCCAGCCAGCAGGCTGGCTCCAGTGCTCCGAGCCTAACCGTGAGGCCGGTGGCCTCCGGTCCCCGCACGCTCGGTCCACAGGGGCGCCAGTCATTGCAGACCAGTCGGTGTGCTCACAGCCCGGTGAGAGGGCAGCCGCAGGGATGCGGGGCCCAGGGAAGGCAGCCGCTTGCCGGTGCTGTGAGGGAACAGCCCCGAGAGGGCCCCACGCGGCCAGCCCCAGCCGAGCGGAAGGGTGAACGAGAGCCAGCCAGCTGGAAGGAAGGTAGGAGGTGGGGAGGGCGCCCCAGGCGAAGGCACAGCCTGAGCCGCGGAGACGCCCGCAGCGGCCAGAGCAGAAGGCAGCGGGCGGGGTGGGGAGCGCGAGAGGTGGCAGGGCCAGGCTGAGGGCAGGTGGTAAACTGGGGAGTGATGTGGCCAGATGGGCCCCTTGGGAAAATCCCATGGCCCTAGTGAGGATAACGGGTTGCAGAGAGGAGGCTGAAGGCCGGACAGGCATTTGGGCGAATAAGGGGCAGGTTCTGGGGGAAGGAGGCAGGGTGAGCTGACAAGGCTTGGGGACTTCAGGGGCAGCAAATGGGAGGTCACACTGGGTCCCCGCTGACTGTGGGGTCACTGGGGCCGATGGTGAGAGGGCAGGCATGTCAGGGAGAACATGTGGATCTGCTTAACGAGAGCTGAGAGGGCTGGTTACGAACAGACACAATCATTGGATTATGATCATTGATGAGAAGAATGCAAAAGTCCTTCATAAAGTGGAAGTCACCACCCGCACCTAAAGGCGGGCTTTCCTTCAGTCCACAAACACCGTGCAGGGCGAGCTGTGTGCCGGGCACTGCAGCGGCCACACTGGGAAGAAGCGGACCCGTTCACTGCCCCATGGTGTGTACTCGACGGGGCAGAGATAGATGGTAAACAAAGATGTGAGCGGGTGGCGTGTCGGGGAGTGGTCCATGACGGAGAGAAATAAGGCAAAGCGAGGAAGATGAAGACGGTGGTTTCAAGGATGGGGCCAGGGAAGGCCTCCCTGAGAAGGTGGCATTTGGGCAGAGTCCTGAGGGAGTTCTGTGGCTGTCTGGGGAAGCGGGAGTAGCCAGT
>SJXQ01003925.1:505419-531378 GCA_006408695.1 Aepyceros melampus | reverse complement strand
TTGGAGAGGTAATGGGGAGGGGAGGGGCACCGATCACGTAGGGCCTCGTGGGCCATTCAGGGACTTTGGGTCTTCCTCAGAGAGTGGCAGGAACCACAGGAAGGTTCTGAATACAAGAGGACTTGAGTCATCTCTGACCGTGTGTCTAGAACAGGCTGGGGTGGGGTGGGGGGATGAGAAGCAGGGAGATCAGGGAGGAGTCCTCCGCAGTGAGCACTCTGCGAGAAGACTGTGGCTCAGCCCAGGTAGAGACTGTGACGGTGATGAGACGTGGTCACATGGATGTGTTTTGAAGGTTGAGCAGATAGGATCTGCAGATCGGTATTTGGTGAAGCGGGGTTATTAAAGAGTTGAAGGTCTAGGTGAACCCCGGCACATAGCATGCTGTCTAGAATCTGGGAACCACTTATCAATGTTGCCTGAAAGGATGGATGGGGGGTGGACGTCCGGGTGGAGGAATGGAGAGAGGGAGGAAAGAGTACAGGTAGGCAGGTGGGTAGGTGGAAGGACAGAGGGATGGATAGATGGGCAGTCAGGCAGCTGGATAGATGGGCAGCTAGAGGGGAAGGATGGATGGATGGATGGATGGATGGATGCAAGCAGGGAGAGAGGAAAGGAGGCAGGCCTCGAAAGCCAGACTAAGAAATCCAAGCTTTCTCAGAGGCAGTGGGAGCCACCGCAGGTTCTCGATCAGGGGCGTGATGGGACGTGAGCACTGTTGGAGGCACCATCAGATGGCGGCCCTGGGCAGTGTCTGGCACCGGGTCCCAAGCTAGCGACCTCTGTGGACGCTGATTTATCGATCCTTTCCGTCCCCTGCTGTCCAATCCTCTGCCTTCCTTCATTTATACTTACAAGTGTTCTGTGCACACTTGCTCCCTGAGGGCACTAGGGGCCTGGTGTGAATGAACCGGACATGGTCTCTGCCCGCAGGACACGTTTTCACCCTGCACGGGACACATTTTCATGCTGCTCGGGGTGTGGAGGGAATGTCTCAGAACCGGAGAGAGGATGCAGTTACTCTTGGGGCTCAGTGGCCCCCCAGCTTCATGCTGAGAAGGAAAGGGCTGCTCTCCGCTCTTTCCAAAGACCTGGACTTCCTGCAGCCTCAGTGGGGACCCTCCAGTAAGCCAGACAAGACCTTAGCATCCTCCTTCCAGCTCAGAGTTTTCTTGTTTGAGAGTTGTGTTCTTTGGTTTCATCTGGATATTTACTTGGGGTTAAGGGGGGGTTGTGCCTGACTGTTTGAGACCCCGTGGACTGCAGCACGCCAGGGGTGTGTGTCGTGACTGAGCATGCACTTGCCTGGGAGGAAAGACTATGCTGGGAATGGGTAAAAGGAAAGGAACCAGCATGCATTTAATGCCCACGGTGTTTCAGGCTCGTTACATATTCATTCACTTTACAAGTAGTTCTTGAACTTCTGCTCCAGCCAGGCACTGTTTGAGGCATAGGGAATACAGTGGTGAGCGACACAGAGCAGGCCTCACTAATAAATGAGCGATTCAGACAGTGGTGAGGGCTACAAAGAAAATTAACAGGGCAGTTGAGGGGCCCACGTGAGCAGCTTGAGTAGGATGGTCAGGGAGACCTTCACTGAAGAGGTGACATTTGAGACGATAAATACCTGGCCGTGCCTCCATCTGGGGAAGGAGCAATCCCAGCAAAGGAGCCAGCACGTGCAAAGGCCCTGAGGCAGGAAGGAGCAAGGCATGTTCAGAGATAGAGTCGTGTTCAGAGATTGAGGCCAGGTAGCTGTGGTAGAGTATTCAGAGAGCAGAGAGGTGGATGAGGCAGAAGAAAAAGTAAGGGGCCAGATCATGGGGGCTTTATAGGTCATGGAATGGGTTTTGAATTTGATCCTTGCCCTGAAAGCAAAGAGGAACAAAAGAGCCTCTTGATGGTGAAAGAGGAGAGTTAAAAACCTGTCTTAAAACTCAACATTCAAAAAACTAAGACCATGGCACCTGGTCTCATCACTCAATGGCAAATAGATGGGGAAACAGTGGATACAGTAAGAGGCTTTCTTTCCTTAGGCTCCAAAATCACTGCAGATGGTGATTGCAGCCATGAAATTAAAAGACGCTTGCTCCTTGGAAGAAAAGCTATGATCAACCTAGAAAGCATATTAAAAAGCAGAGACATTACTTTGCCAACAAAGGTCCATCTAGTCAAGACTATGATTTTTCCAGTAGTCATGTATGGATGTGAGAGTTGGACCATAAAGAAGGCTGAGTGCCAAAGAATGGATGCTTTTGAACTGTGGTGTTGGAGAAGACTCTTGAGAGTCCCTTGGAGAGCAAGGAGATCAAACCAGTCAATCTCAAAGAAAATCAGTCCTGAATATTCATTGGAAGAACCGATGCTGAAGCTACAATACTTTGGCTACATGATGCAAAGAGCCGACTCATTGAAAAAGAGCCTGAGAATGGGAAAGATTGAGGGCAGAAGAGACAGAAGATGAGATGGTTGGATGGCGTCACTGACTCAATGGACATGAGTCTGAGCAAGCTCCGGGAGATGGTGTTGGGCAGGGAAGCCTGGCGTGCTGCAGGCCATGGGTCACAAACAGTCGGACACAACTTAGAGACTGAGCGGCTGCAGGGCCTTAAGCAGGGGAGACGCACATGCAGTCCCCTTTGGGTGCTGTATGGGAAGAGGTCCTCATTTGATTCAATCCTTGCAACAGTTCTGAGCAGTTGTTGAGGAAATTCCCATTTCACAGAGAAACTGAGTTGCACGGCTAGTAAGTGACAGAGCAGGTTTCAAACCCACGTCTGCATGACCAAGTCCCGCACGTGATCGGTGGGCACTCACAGAAGGACCCTGGATGGGGAAAGGGTGGCGTGAGATGGGATCGCAGGGCGCTGATGTGGCCCCTGCCCTGTGTGTCTTTGTGCTCCCCCATCTCATTCACCACCTCTCAGCCCCATTTCCAGAGGAGGCAGATTCTGCCAGAAGCTTCTGCAAAGGCCTTCCCCTGCCATTGGCACACAGCACCCTTGCAGACTGATCGCCCAACTCCCGGGCTCTGAGGGCTGATCCTGGGCTAAGGGACTGGCCCGGGGACCAGGAGAGCAAGCAGGCCAAGACAGGGGGTCCACAAGCCAGCCTCTGTGACTCTATGGAGTGGGCAGTGGGGATGGGCAACCCTTTTCTTCCCAACCCCACTCCACCCTCATCCCTGTCCACCCCTGGAGAAAATGTGGAGACAGGCAGAGTAAATTTGGTTTCTCTGCTGTAATCACAAGGGCCTGCTTTAGACACAAGGAGACGAGCTGAAACCAAAAGGGGCTGGAGGTAGGAGAGGAGCCTGCTGAAGGAGGGGGCTGCGCCAGGTGCACTCAGCTTGCCCTGAGCAGCCGCCGGGGAAGGGGGCACAAAACCATCACTTGCCTCCTCTTTTAAGCCCACTGCTCCCCACCTGCACCCTCCTCAGTGCACAGCTCAAGGCCCTGGCCGTGTCACCCACCAGCAGGTGGCCTCACCCCTCTGAACCTAGTTTCAGCAGCTGTAAAACGAGCTGATAAACCTTTCCAGGCAGGACTTTAGTGAGGGAGCTGCAAGAAGCCCTAACCTCAGAGCCTGGCATGTATGTGGCCCCTTGGATTGCAGCCCACCAGGCTCCCCCATCCATGGGATCCTCCAGCCAAGCATATTGGAGTGGGGAGCCATCTCCTCCTCCAGGGGATCTTCCCGACCCAGGGATCGAACCTGTGTCTCTTGCATCTCCTGCACTGGCAGGAGGGTTCTTTACTGCTACCGCCACCTGGGAAGCCCAGCACATACCAAGTGCTCAGTTTAAAAAGCAGAGAGTGCTTCTGTGATGGCAGGGACGACAATGGCCACCCAGCCTCCTAACACCTCCCCCGTCTCACCTCACCACCCCACCGCCTCGTCTAACTGGGTTCTGACCCAGACGCTTTCAGAGGGGGTCCACCTGGGTCAGGTCTGCCTAGGGCCTGCTCCAGGCCAGCCTCTGGGCCCAGCGCTGCCAGCTCATTCTCATTGCCACCCTCAGGACGACAGTGGAAGGGCCGGGGCTGCACCCCCACTGCATGGCTGAGAAAATAGACTCTGAGCTGTGAAGGCGTCCACCTAGGGGGCCAGAAACCCAGGTCTGCTCGGGAAGTCGCCACTGCCCCTAACCTGCAGGGTTTCTTCCTAGCCTGTTCGTGGAGGCTGTGGTCCCTGATCGGCCTTGATGTGTAAGGGGGTTTCCTGCATTGGGAGGAGAGGTTGCAGGCAGTGGGAGGGAGAGGTGATCCTCTCGGCCATTGCCCCTTCTTCTACTGTACCTAGCAAGGAGTTGGGGCCCTGGGGGCCTCTGCAGGACAGGGTGAGGGCCTGGTCAGCCCAGCAAAGGAGTGAGGTCTGAGCAGGGAGTGGGGCACCCAGGGACAGCGGGCAGGAACCACCAAGGCAGCAGCAGGTAGCGGCTGCAGTGGGTGGGTGTGTAGAGCTCAGAATGCCACCGAGACCCCCAGGGATGGCTGTGGCGAGGGTCGTATCCCCAAGTTCCTCACCTTTGTCCAGAGCCCCCTGTCTGTCCCTTCCTTTCACAGAAGGCAGCTGGGCAAACCACGTGCCCATGGGAGAGGCAGAGAGTGGCTGGGTGGTGAGGAGGCTGTGATCTCACCCACGAGCTCCCACCCTCCAGGACCTGTGGGCCCTTTTTCTCCCTCTGGGCCCTTTAGATTGCTCAGGTCCCATGAGTTCAGTCTCTCTGCTCCCTTCCTGGCCTCAGAACTCAGGAGACCCAGTGTCAGAGCCAGCCACACGTCACCATGTGTTTCAGACCTTAAAGAGCTGCCCACCCCCTGCCTCCTTTCCCAGGGGAGGAACTGGGCTCAGAGAGGTCTAGTAACTGCTCAAGGTCACACAGCGAGTGGGTGGCAGAGAAAACGGACTCCAGGCTTGTGGCTGGCTCCCGGGGAAGTGACTGCTTTGTTCTTCCACACATCCCTCCAAGAGAGGAAAAGCTCCCCGTTTTTCCTTGAGCCCTGGGCCTCTGGTGCCCAGCTCCACGCTGGGGGGGCCGATGCCCACACGCTGGCCCGGGGCCCTACCGTGGGTGGCTCCAGTGTCTGCCAGGACTGCAGCGGGCCCAGTCCAGCCATTTGGGTTTGGAAGTTTTTTCAGGAGAGGTGTTTGGAGAGTAGCCAGCAGGTCTTTTCCACCACCGTGGAAATTTCCAACGATGGAATTATGAAAACCTCCCGTGGCCCTTCTCCGGCCCACTTTGTTATGAAAAAAAAAACAACTCCTTGGCGGCCAGGCAGGGGGAGAGCAGATTAGATCTCAGAATGAAGAACTCTCCAATGAGAGACTCCCAAGTAGATCACTGGGAGGACCCAGGAGATGGTGGTTCGAAGTCCGGGCAGCCTCTCCGGAGGGGGTTTCCAGCTGTTCTGCGCCGGGAGCTGGGGTTGGTGTCGACATCACTGTCGGTCAGTGAACGCTGATTGGTGGTGAGACGGGTGCATAGGTGGGTGGGGAGGGCGAAAGGAAAGGAGGGAGGAAGCCATTTGGTAGGATGGGCTTCCCTAGGAAACATCCAGACCATGGGACCTTAGTCAGTCCCTTCACTCCAGTGCTGTCTGACTTCGAAAACATGGACACGATTGTAGCTACCACTCCTGGAGAAGTGGACCATGGCAACCCACTCCAGTACTCTTGCCTGGAGGACTCCATGGACAGAGGAGTCTGGCGGGCTACAGTCCAAGGGGTCGCGAAGAGTCACACACAGCTGGGCGACTAAACAGCAGACGTACCTACCACACACGCAAAGTGGAAATGAGAACCAGCGTGTGGGAAACGCCCGGCTGTGAACAGCAGAGACTCAGCTCATCTCCATCACAGAATAGATAGGTAACGCGTGAGCTTGGGATACAGCCCCGACTCTGTCTCTCTGAGCTGTGTCGCCTGGGGTAGGTGACTTCGCCTCTCTGGGCCTCAATTTCCTCATCCACGAAATGGGGATGAGAAAGAGCTCCCATCACCAGGGTTGCCTGCAGGGACCAGATGAGAGCTCCGTTGGCCTGGGGAAAGCATCACCCCACCCCTCAATGTTGTTCCCCTGATTCTGATGGTGAGTTGGGAGGCAGGGAGGGCAGCAAGTCTATGATGGCAGAGGGGCCATTCTATTGACTGTGGTGGGAAGGAGGCTTTAATTAGGCTCCGGTGGGTGGGCAGAAGACAGGCTTTTCCAGCTCAGTCATAGGGCTGAGGACCAGCTGCAAAGGCAGCTGTGATTGACAGGCCCGCAGAAAGCCAGGGGGTTCTGGACCAGAAATGCCTGGGGACACACAGGTCGGGCAGCAGTCCCCACACGCTGGGGGTTCTGGCCTCAGGGCAGCTCGAGTCCAGCCCCTGCACTGCCCAGTCTCTCCTTCCTCTCACCACCAGCCTGGCCGACAGCAGGTTGCCCTTGGGTTAGTTCTCACTCCCCCTGGGTAGGGCGAGGTGAGGGCTTGAGCTGCTCTGGGCCCAAACATGGCTGAGGCTGAGGGTCAGTTGGCATCAGTGGAGCAAGCTGTGACGGGGGGTGTGCACAGCAACACAGTGACGGGCTTGACTTTCAGATGGATTCCAGTCCTGCTTCCCCAGCTTTGTGGCCTGGGCAAGGTCCCCAAGCCTCAGGCTCCTCGTCCGTAAAATGGGGACAATAGAGCCCACCTCCCAGGCTGGCCATGAGGATGAAACCAAAGAGTGCGCATAAGCACAGCGTGGCACCGCCTGGCCCAGGGCTGGCATTCATTTACCCACTCAGCTGTGTACTGATCATCTGCGTGTGCCAGCCCTGGTCTGAGGAGGGGGGTTTATAGGAAACCAACTGAGCAGTCACGGGTGATCAAATTGTCCAAGACAGTCTGGCCTTAGAAACAGAAGTCCTCATCTCAGAAACCAACCCCCCCCCCACCCCAGCATTCTGAAGCTAATCAGGACAGTGGGACGTCCTAACAGTCTCGGCCCTCGTGGTGTTTAAAGCTTAGTGGAGGGAGACAGTAAGTAAACACATAATGTTAATGGTAGTTGAAAGAGTTATTTTTTAAAATAACCCGGAGTAAGGGAGTGGAGGGTGATGATCAGGCTTGTCACTGTTGCTGGGGTGGGAAGGGCAGGCCTCCCTAAGGAGGTGGCATTTGAGCAGGGACCTGCGGGGTGAGACATCTGGGAGAACAGCGAACTACGTGGGCAGAAGCCCTGAGGTGGGGGCGCTGGTGCGTCGGAGGAGCAGAAGAGGAGATGGGAGAGTCAGGTGAGGAAGGGCTGGCCTTGAATTAATTGGGGCTCCTTTCAGGAGCAAGTAGTATAAATGTCAACTCAAGTTAAGAAAAAAAAAAAAAGACGTGTTGACTTCAGGTGTGGCTGTATCCTGGTGCTCAGACGACTGTCGCTCGTCATCTCTGCTTGCACCTGTGTTATCGTCATTCTCAAGAAGGTCGCAGCAGCCCCAGCGAGATGACCTATGTGTCTGTAACTGCAAAAAAAAAAAAGATGCTCTGCTATAAGGTCCAGTGTGGCAGATGGGAGCAGGCTGGGCGGAGATCATGAGAGAGAATATGCGGGAGGGGAAGGGAACCATCTGCAGAGCCAGAGCACTTGGGTCCAGTCTTGAAGAGTCTGGACTTTGAGCTTCATTCTGAGTGTGCTGGAAGCCCTGCTGCTGCTGCTGCTAAGTCGCTTCAGTCGTGTCCGACTCTGTGTGACCCCATAGACGGCAGCCCACCAGGCTCCCCCATCCCTGGGATTCTCCGGGCAAGAACACTGGAGTGGGCTGCCATTTCCTTCTCCAATGCATGAAAGTGAAACGTGAAAGTGAAGTCGCTCAGTCGTGTCCGACCCTTAGCGACCCCATGGACTGCAGCCTACCAGGCTCCTCCGTCCATGGGGTTTTCCAGGCAAGAGTACTGGAGTGGGGTGCCATTGCCTTCTCCACTGGAAGTCATAGAAGGTTTTAAACAGGGAAGTGACCTGATCCAGTTTACGTTTTAGGAAGTGTGAGTCTCGTTGTGGTGTGGTGAAGGAATTGTCAGAGCAAGGGATTAGCAGAGAAATCGATGAGGAGGCTAGTGTGGTCACTCAGGTGGGACTTCATGATGAATGTAGAGGCGGAGGGAAGGAGATGGACCAGGAGTTGGGGAGGGGAGCACTGGGAAGAGAGCCTGGACAAACCTGAGGTTGAGATGGGAGTAGGGTCACTGGGAGAGACTTGGAAGAGTCTCATCCCTGAAGGGACTGGGGTATGGGAGGGAGCTCTGTGTCAGGGACAAGATGACAGGCAGCCCCTAGAGATGGGGCCTGTTTCCCCAGATGGCATGAGCCCCCTGAGCAGGAGGAGTCCTTCTGGACTCCTCTCCCAGTTAGGGGCCCACTGAGCCTGGAGCCCCCTTCCTCAGCTTGAGGAAAGGAGAGTTGAGGGGGGCAGGCAGCCCACCCAGCAGGCAGCAGGAGGCGCAGAATTGAGGAAGCCCCTACTTCAGCCACAGCCATTCATTGTCCCTTCCTTCACTGCGGGGTCCACGGCAGGATGTATCCTCTGTGAGCAGCATCAGGGTCCTAGGTAGGCCCCAGAGCTTCTCGGACCTGGCCTGGCCTCCTCTTGGTGCCTAAGCGCAGCTCAGGGGGTCTGCCCTGCCTACCGGGGGGCTCGCTCAAGTCACATGCGAGAGAAGAGTCGCCCAGCATCTAGGCTTACAGTGGGAGTGAGCCCAGGGTAGGTCCACCGCCTCTGACTCACCAGGCTGGAGTAAGTCTCGTGCCATTTCCAAGCTTTCAACAAGAAACAAAACAAATGTTCAAGCAGATGAGTCATGAGGACTTTTTCTAAGGTTTCTGCTCTTACTGGGCTTCAGGTATGGCTAGATCAAAGTGTATCTGAGTTAAGCCTCCCAGGCCCGTACCTGAGGGCAATTCCCAGAGACTGCCTGCCTCAGAAGGGGCTTGGGTCTCCTTGTATCATTCTAGGGATGTGTCCATGCCCACATCTGGCAACTAATGCAGTGAAGAGACGCCACAAAGAAGCGAGGGGAGTGGCTGGATCTGGGGGCATGGCTGGGCTCGGGGTCGTCTACAGAGCGTTCGTTTGGGGCTCAGCACTTTCACATACGTCATCTCTTGTAATATGACAGTCTTTGAAGGGAATGTTGTAATGCTCACTCTATGGATAAGGAAACTGAGGCTGAGAAAGGGCCTGCATGCGTTTGTCACGCATAATAAGTTCAAAGTGAGTGCTCCCCCCTGCCCTCCAGAAATGATGAGTATCATAGCTTCCCATCTTAGAAAGAATCTTGTAAAGCAAGGCAATCAATCTTTTCACTCCAAGCATCCACCCTCCTTCCCTCCCTCCCTTCCTTCTTTCTTTCCTTTATTCCTAAGTGATTTACAGATGACCTACTACAAACTCACACTGTGCGAGGCCTTAGGAGTGTGTAACAGTGATTAAGAAACAGACACGGGCCCTGCTCCCAGTGGTCTAGTGGGATCATTAATCCAGCAGTCACACGAATACGTATAAAGCACAACCAGAGTACATCGTAGGTGAGTCCAGGAAGGGCCCCACGAGGAGGTGAGATTGAGCAGAGTATAGGATGAGTAGGAGTTTCTGGGTGCTTCTGGAGCAGGAACAGCATTAGCATTCAGGCCAGGGAACAGAACAGACAAGGGCCTGGTGGGGAGAGTGAGCAGCCTGGCTGGAACAGAGAGGGAAGGAATGGGGTGTTGGGTGGGGCTGGTGGACCTGGGGTGAGCCACCTGGGGCTTTGAAGATCACAGTGAGGACTTTTGTCTTTATCCTAAGAACGAGATGAGGATGTGGTATAAACAGACTTGCTTTTCCAAGTGGAAGGAGAGAGGCCAGTTAAGGAGCTTCTGCACTCACCCAGCAAGAGATGAGAAAGTCTTAGAGCAGGGGCTGTGGAGACGCAGCGCGGGGAGTGGCTTCAAGGAAATGTGCATGCTAACTTGCTACAGTTGTGTCTGACTCTCTGCGACCCCATGGACTGTATACCCCCAAGCTCCTCTGTCCAAGGGATTCTCCAGGCAAGAATACTGGAAGGGGAAAAACCGACAGGACTTGGATGATGGAGAGGAAGGTGACAGGGTGACTCTTGCGTTCTGAGCTGCCCACCTGGAGAGAAGACGAGGCCTTTCATGGGGACAGTGAACCCTACGGGAGAATGAGGTGAGGGTGGAGAAGTTTAAGGCTTGGATTTCGGATAGGAACTCCTATCTCACACCATGCACACACTGAACTGAGGGAGAAGAAAACAGAGTGTGTGGAGGGGGGTGGTTTTGGCAATTATTTCTTAGTTCCAAAACAAAAGCATAAGCAACAAAAGAAAAAAACTGGTTAAACTGGACTTCACCAAACTCAAAAAGTTTTATGCAGCAAAGCATACTATCAACAGAGTGACAAAATGATCCGTGGAATAAGAGAAGATACCTGCAAATCATATCTGTGATAAGGGATTTATATTAAAAACTCCTGCAACTCAACCAAAAAAAAAAAAAAAAAGCCAAACAAGCCAAATCGAAAATGAGCAAAGGACTTGAACAGACATTTCTCCAAAGATGATATGCAAATGGCCAATAAATACATGAAAAGATGCTCAACATCACTAATCATAGGGACACGCAAATCAAAACCACCGTGAGATGTCACTTCGCACCCATTAGGATGGCTGTTAAAACAAAACAGAAAATAACAAGTATGGCAAGGATGTAGAGAAATTGGGACCCTCGTGCACTGTTGGTGGAAATGTAAAGTTGTATAACTGCTATAAGAAATTGTATGGTGGTTCCCCAAAAGATTAAACATGAGAGTAACCGTACAATCCAGCAATTCTGCTCCTGGATATATACCCCAAAGAACTGAAAGCTGATATTTTCACATCCATGTCCATAGCAGCATTATTCACAATAGCCAAAAGGGGGAAGCTGCCCACATGTCCACCAACAGAAGAAAGGATAAACAAAATATTGTTTATACATATGATGGAATATTATTCAGCCTTAAAAGGAAGGAAAGTCTGACACATGCTGGAGCATGGATGAACCTTGAAGACGTCACGCCAAGTGAAATACAGCACAAAAGGGCAAATACTGTGCGATTCCACATGCATGAGGTCCCTAGCATAGTCAAAATCGCAGAGACAGAAAGTTCAATGGTGATGTCAGGGGCTGGTGGGGAGGAGGGAGTGGGGAGACAGTGTTTGATGGGCACAGAGTTGCAGTTGGGAAAGATGAAAAAGTTCTAGAAACAGATGGTGGAGATGGTTGTACAACAGTGTGACTTACTTAATGCCACTGACCTGTACAATTCAAAATGGTTAGAATGGAAACTTCTGCGTTACGGAGATTTCATCGTGACAGGAAGAAGAGTAGACGAGAAACACTGAGATGACACACAGATCTGAATGGAAAAGCTGCGACTCTAAGACCTCTGGAAGGAGACGTAGGAGAACATCTTCACCACCTCGGAATAAGGAATAACTTTCAGAAAAGACGCAGAAAAGTGTTTATCATAAGAGAAGAAACTGACAAGCTGGACTCGAGATGGGTTGGGTGTGACGTTGTGGGGACATCGGGATAGTGGGGCCAGGTACGAAGCTGGTTGTCGTTTGTAATGAGACCTGGGCGGCAGGAACACACGTGAGACCCCCGCAGTCAGCTGATATTTCCAGCTCAGTCTGCCCTTGAGGGCCCCAGTGGGGTCACCCGTGCTGTGACCCGCCAGTCTAGAGTAAGTGCCTGTGGGCCACTTCTGGAATGGGTCTAGCTGTGGATGTCCAAGCAGATGAACCCCTGAGTATTTTCTCAAGGTATCTTCTCTGAGTGCCACCTCACTGGGCTGTGGCTTATACCATCCGTCTGCTTCTCTGGCCAAATTTGGGGTGCATCTGTGACAAGAGCTCTCTGCACTGCACTGCCACCTTCACGCCCATCCCCGGGGCTGATGGAGGAGTCAGATGAAATCTCATTTCCTCGAACTAGAGGCTGATCAATTAAGGTGACAGGAACTTGCTGATCTGGAAGAATTAGCTTTGTGTCTTGCTTGGGTAAGACCAGTATCTGAGCTCTTTCTGCTCAATCCATGCTGGCGTGATTCTCAAGTAGCCTTGCCTTGCCGAGGGCCCCCCAAACCTGGGGTCCCAGCCTCAAATCTTGCTCTCTCTAACCATGCCCAGGCCCCTGAATTTCCTGGCTCTGCCATCTTGATACTGTTCCTACATGGCATTCATTGGCAAACCAGGGAGTTGACTTGGTCCCACCACATAGTGATTCCAGCTGGGTATTTGTGGGACAGAGGGGTCAGGGACTGCTTTGAGAAGCTGGTGAAAGCTGCAGGCTTCCTCTTCGGGGGAAAAAAATGTAAATCTACACAGACCTTTACAAATGACCTTTATATGGACCTCAGCTAAAGGCAGCCTGATTGGGACTCCCTGCAAGGGTGCCAAGGCTACCCTAATACTTTTCTGCTTTGCCCTCTGGTTATCTTCAGGGGGAGACATAATTTATGCAAATTTTGCAGCTGGAGAAACTGAGATTCAGAGGAGTAACCCTAACTGCTTGCCTGGTCCTGGAAGGAGTAACTGGGCTTGTGAGCTGGGAATTCCCAAACTATTTCTCCTCGGTACAGTTGAGAGTTCCTACCCCACCCTTTCATACCAGTTTCTCTAAGCGGGAAGAAAGGGTATGAAGTAGTTGGTGGTGGGAGGCTTGACCCCCAGAGGGTGGAGCTTTTGCCTGAATCACCTTTGAGTCCCCAGCATCCAACTCACAGCCCCAGAACCTACCGACTGAATGACAAGTAAGAGAATGCATGGGGCATTGCAGAGGGAGGGGCCTTTGGCCTTGGAGACAGAGATGCTCCTAGTCATCAGTGCTGTCCATCCTAGCTCTGTGATCTGGGCCTCTCTCAGCCTCAGTTTCCCTGTCTGTGAAATGGGAGCATCGACGCTCCTCTGACAGCTGTTGGGAAGATGAAAGGAGACGGTTGTGGGACAGGGACTCCGCTCGATGTGCCATAGCCGTTGTCACATGTTCCCTCCCCTAAAGCCTGGGCACACACATGGAAATGTCCCCATCTTGTAGACGAAGAAACGGAGGCCCAGAGCAAGGCAACGATGTGGCCAAGGCCATGTAGAAGTAGCTGGTCTCGAATCAGAGTCCAGGTCTGTGCCCTTGAACAAACGCATGGTGCCTGACACCTACCAGGTGGTCAGTGAATGGCCAAGGTGCCCCTCCCCCGACCCCAGCCCACCAGCTAGAGGCGGCTTTCTGCAGGAGTCTGTGGGTGGTGACATCAGACACAAGACAGAATAACAGGGGCCTTGGAGCACGCAGGGGGCTTCCCTCGGGGCTCAGCAGTAAGGAATCTGCCTGCAATGCAGGAGATTCAGGGGACTCGGGTTAAATCCCTGGGTTGGGAAGATCCCTTGAAGGAGGGCATGGCAACTCCAGAATACCACTCCAGTATTCATGCCTGGGGGCTTCCCTGGTGGCTCAGAGGTTAAAGCATCTGCCTCTAATACGGGAGACCTGGGTTCGATCCCTGAGTTGGGAAGATCCCCTGGAGAAGGAAATGGCAACCCGCTCCAGTGTTCTTGCCTGGAGAATCCCTTGGATGGAGGAGCCTGGTGGGCTACAGTCCATGGGGTCGCAAAGAGTCGGACACGATTGAGCTACTTACTTATTCTTGCCTGGAGAATCCCATGGCCAGAGGAGCCTGGCAGCTACAGTCCACAGGGTCGCAAAGCATCAGACTTTACTCGACTGCTCAGGGAGTGTGCGGAAGCGTTGTCGGGACCCCTCCAGACCACGCCCCGCCCCCAAGGCCTCTCTGATTTCCTGCATAGTCAAGTCTCTAGTCCTGGGCCGAGGCAGCATTGGGGACAGTGAACCTGATTGCTCCTCGCTCCGATTTTGTCTTTTCACTTTTTCCCTTTGCTGCTATGACAGCTGGTGGGAGGCCCGGCGAGTGCCCAGCGGCCGCCCCTCATTCTCACGCCCACTCACCTCCGCCCTGTGTGCAGCTTCCTTCCTGTGAGTCTGTTCGGAGCCACAGCCCAGGCTCAGGGCGGAAAGGATGGGATGAAGTCCACGTTCTCAGCGACCCCTTTCACCCCCTGTCTCCACCGCCGCAGCTCAGATGCACTCCTGCGACTCCTGTGTGACGCAGGGATGGGTGCTTAGCGCAGGGCGGCTCTCTGTGAGCCTCGGGCGTGCTGAGCCCCAGAGACGCAGGATGGACCAGCCCCCGCCCCCTCGCCCAAAGGGCTCCCAGAGAGACAGTGATAATGTAGTGTGTCCAGAAGGCCATAGAAACACAGAGGCGGGGTGGCAAAGAAGTCTGCCCGGGAGGTTAGAGGATGCTTTAGAAGAGCAAGAGTTAGAATTAGCCTTTGCGCAAAGGAGGACGTAGGCGTGGGAGCTGCCCGAACTGAAGCCTGGAGGTGCGAAGCTTCACAGGGTGCTTCTTATGATTGGGAGGAAGGCTCTGAGGGAGGGGCTGGAGGACATGAGGGCGGAGAAGTCGGCAGGACCCATGTGTGTCAAACTACAGGTGACGAACCTTGCCCTGAGGGCAGTAGGGACCCACTGACGGCTTTGAGCAAGGGGTCACCCAACGGGTCAGCCAGCAGGCTGCGTGGCTCTGTCCTCCTCCCTTGGTGATCTCATCCAGCCCCATGGCTTTAAATACCATCTTTAAGTGCTGATGCCCATATTTCTATCTTCAGCCTGCATCTCTCTTCTGCACTCCCAGCTCATCATCCAACTGGCCACTTGGCACCTCTACTTGGACATCTCACAAGCATCTCAAAGTTAACAAGTCCAAAAAGAATTCTTGATCGTGCCCACTCACCCTCCCCCCCCCACCCAAGAAAAAACACTCGCTCCTTCCCCAGCTTCCCGTCCCAGTAAACGGCACCGTCACCTAGCCTCATGCTGCAGGCAGAGCCCTTATCGGCCAGGCTCCTCCGCCTCCGCCTCCTCGGCTCATCCTCTGGGTTCTTCTTCCTATCTGCCACCTGCCCACGTGTCCTCAGCAGCTCTGCCGCCCCTACAGCCGGCGCCCCATCCCCGCCCGCCTGGATGACACAATAGCTGCTCTTTCTTCCCGCTCTCACCCCGACGTTGTCGCCTCCAAAGGATGGTGGGTTTTACAAAAAGCAAAGGCTTGTGCTCACCTGCCACCTAAAAGTCTTCAGAGGTATCCCTCTGCACCTGGAATAAAATCCAGCCTCTTTACCTTTGCCATGAAGCTTCACACAGTCTGGCCCCTGCCCTTTCCTGAGCTCGCCTCACTCACAAGTCTCAGCCATGCTTTGGGTGGTTAAAAGCACGTCCCACCCCACGTGCTGCCTCAGGGTCTTTGTCTCCGCTGTCCCCTCTGCCTGGCACCCGCTGGCCCCAACCCCTTGCCTGTCTACTTGGCAAAATAAGTTCCCCGGCAGTTGGTCGTAATGTGGTCATCACTTCATAGTGCTTTTCACAACCTGTCTTTTCCTACAGAAGCAAGTTATGATGCGCCTGGCACACAGTAGGTGCTCACTAAATAAATCTTGAGTTAGTAAATCAGAAAAGGCCAGAGCAGAAGCGGGCCGAGAAGCAGCAGGCCAGGGCAGAGAGGACCTGAGAGGATGGTTAAAGGACAACAGAGGAAGGGAACTAGCACCCGGCGGGACGTTCACATTTGATCTGAGAGGCACTGGGGAGCCATGGAAGGATCCGGGCCAAGCCCTGGGAGTGAAGTGACCCCTGGAGCCGGGGAGGCTGTGTGCCAGGTGGCCATGTGACTGGGATCTGAAATCAGACTGCCTGGGCTCAAACCTTGGTTCCACAGCTTCCAGACGTGAAACCGCAGCAAACCCCTCAGCCTCTCTGTGCCTCGGTTTCTTCCTCGATTACCCAGGGCCTCTTCCTGAAGCCTCGGTGTCGAGCAGCTGAGAGGCTCCGTGGGAGGCCGCGTGTGCATGTCTTCTTGCTCAGCAGACATGGAGCTCACAGTCTGATGGGGAGACCGGCAGGTGCACCCCGACCGGGGGGCCCCAGGATGAGCGCTGGACCGGGTGGACCAGCCAGGGCCTGTGCGAGCAGAGAATTTCATCTGGGAGGTCAGGGAAGGCCTCCTGGCAGAAGTGACATTGGATTTGGGGGAGACAGTTTCCTTGAGAGAATATTTTTGAGTCAGCAGCCACTGGCCCGTGAACAAGGGAGGAGGGGGTGGGTTCTGACTCCTCAGCTCCCAGAATAACCCGGATCCGAGGGCGGACAGCCCGCAAGCCCCAGGAACCGCTACCAGCCCTCCCCTGGCTGGGCTCCGGCGACCTTGGAGCAGCCCTTGCCCTGGCCTGGGCCCCCAGCTGGCCGGGGGCTGGAGGAGGGATGCCCACGCCAGAGACGGGGCCCCAGGCCGAGGGGGCCGGGCGGTCAGTGTGGGCACGTGGCCCAGGCCCCGCTCCTCGATACAGGACCCGGAGCCGCCCCGTGAGAGCGGTCATGTTTGCGTTTCGGCTTCTGGGACGGCTGCTCAGCCACCGGGGCAGAGAGGACGCAGGCCCGGTCCTCCCTCTCCTTCCGCGCTGTGTCGCCCGTCGTCCCAGTTTCTCTGAGTCTCTGCGTCAGTCCTTTTGGCTCCGTGTCCGTCTGTCCGTGTCCCTCCCTCCCTCTCTCTCCTTCTCTTCCTTCCTCCTCCTGGCCACCTCCCGGCCCCCTCCTTCCTCTCTCTCTCTCACTCTCTCTCCTTCGCTACATTCACTTTATCTGCTCTGAAGTCCACCTCTGTTCCTCTCCCTTCCCCCACCTCCCCTCCTTCCCTGGTCCCTCCCACCCCAGCCTCTCAAGTTCCTCTCTGCCTTACAGCTTCTCTTTCTCCCCTTTCTTCCCCCTCCACCCCAGCCGCTCCTCCCCCTCCAGTGGGAGGCATCCTGGAACACACACGCACACACGAACACACACGTACTTGCACACACACACATACTTGCACACAAACACGCACTTGCACACACACACACACACACACATACACACTTGCACACACACACGCACTTGCACACATGCTCTTGAGCCCAGCACTCTGCTGCAATCTCCCACACTGGCCAAGCCTGGTGCAGCACACAGAGATGGGGCAGGGCTGGCCAGATGGGTGGGTGTCGAGGCTAAGGAGGCAGTAGGGGAGAGGTCCCGGCCTCCCCCACTTCCCTCAGCCCTGCGCTCAGAGCTGGGGGCTGGGGGTGGGGTAGTGGGGTGGAGGTTCCTGAGCTGTTTCCTCCCCTCTGTGCAGCTGTGGGCTTCCCGGCCCTTGGACAGCAGGTCAAGTCATTGGGCCCATTCAGCAGAACTATAAATAGCAGCGTGTGCCCGGACCGGCCCACAGAGCAGCCCCGGCCGCCACAGGGCCCCCAGGCCCCCGGTCCTCCGCCCTCCAGCCATCCCTCTGAGGCCAGGCCTCCCCCTCCCCTGCGCTGCCGGCGGGTCCCCAGGTCAGTATCCGATGTGCTGTCGCCATGGCAACCCGCCTGTCTCCATCCAGCCCAGGCTCAGGTTGCTGGAGGTGGGGGGTGTGGGCCACTGAAAAAAAGAGGTCTGCTGGCCTGGAATCGAAGGTCACGGCTCAGTGCTGGGGCTTGCTGGCTCTCTTGCGGGCTGGAAAATGGGGTCCTGTCCCCCAGAAATCTCACGCTGTCAGGGAGGGGTGGAGCAGAGGTGGCTGAGGCTGGGAGGCCTGGCAGCAGGGTGCTGCCAGTGAACTGGGCCAAGTGGGTCAGCCGGGGCCTGAAGCCAGAGGGATGTGGGTTCAAATCCTGCTTGTCTACCTACTACCTAGGTCACCTGGGGACCATCGCTTAGATCTCTGAGTTCAGCGTCCTCAGAGTTGGGTCGGGAAGACTATCACGCCTCTCTCTCCGGGGTCTGCTGAAGAGATCAGGGACCACCCGCTGGAAGCGGGTCCCTCTGTCCTCACCCGCCCTCTCCTTCATCCTCCTAAGCACCAGTGGGAGCAGAGCCTGCAGATTTCAGAATCACTCTGACTGGCCTCTGTCATTCACCAGCTTGATGGTTTCCAGCAGGCTGCACAGTCTCTCTGAGCCTCGTTTTCTCCATCTGCAAAATGGGCATGCAAACAAGCATCTGCCCCTCACTGTTGTGTTGAGGTTGAGCTGGGCTGCGGTGGGAGAGGCCACTGGCACGCTGCCAGGCGCACAGGCAGTGCCCTGCGCATGGCAGCTGCATTTGCCATCACTTTCTGAATTGTTGCTTGTCTTCTAGTCTTCTCAGCGAGATGATCCTGCCTTCTTCACTAACTCACTGCTCACTTCAGGCAACTCCCTTTCCCTCCCAGGGTTCAGTCTCTCCATCTGCAGAATGGCCACAGGACTACCCCGGCCCTGCCCATGTCTGAGATTTGTGTATCTCAAGCGGCTACGCTAGGCTGGGCCATGTCTATTATTATTAACTGATGCCCTCACCCTAGCCCTGTCCTCAGACCCCGAAACCTAAGCTGCCTAGCTGCCTGGCAACCAAGGCCCAAGCCAGGGAGGCTTGGGTGTCAGGGTGTCCAGCTGCAGCCCCCTCCCTGAGGGACTGGAGCCCCGTCACTGTGGTCGCTGTGTGGCTGGGAAGTGGGGGGACTCAGGGCTGGGACCTTGGGCCAGGGCCGTCTGGGAGTGGCCTCCTGTTGCTCTCATACCTGCCCAGGGCCAGCCTGTCTCAGAGCCCACTTTGCTCGGGGTGAAAGGCGCCATGGGCCTGGGATATTTTTATAGGCGGGGCGCGTGGTCAGACTCAGAGAGGGAGAATCGGAGCCTCCTTGCACTGCTAACTGATACGGCGGCTGCCACCGTCACCCTCTGCTTGGAAGCCTGCAGCCCAAGTTTGCCCAAAAGCACAGTTGGTTCCCTGACCTGCTCCTAGCCCCGCCCTCAGGAGGCCTGATGCTGCTTCCTGGAGCTCTGAGGCACTTTGCACTTCGCCCGTCTGTTGTCTAGGCCTCCCGCATGGCCTCCCCTGTATCTTCGTTCATTCACCCAACAAACCTTTTTACTGAACTCGCCTCCCAGCTCTACTGTGTTCTGCCCAAGTGATCTTGGGCAAGTTACTTTACAAACTCTCTTTGCTTCATTTTTCTTTTCTGCAAAATGGGATAATGAGAATACCTGCCTCAGAGCTGTGATGGGGATCCAGTGAGGTGCTGCTGTTCAGCCGCTAGGTTGTGTCCAACTTTGCGATCTCATGGACGGCACCATGCCAGACCTCCCTATCCTTCACTGTCTTCCAGAGTTTGCTCAAACTCATGTCCATTGAGTCAATGATGCCATCCAACTATCTTATCCTCTATCCCCTTCTCCTCCTGCCCTCCATCTTTCCAAGCATCAGGTCTATTCCAATGAGTAGGCTCTTCGCATCAGGGGGCCAATGTATTGGAACTTCCGCTTCAGCATCAGTCCTTCCAATAAATATTCAGGGCTAATTTCCTTTAGCCTTGACTGGTTTCATCTCTTTGCTGTCCAAGGAACTCTCAAGAGTTTTCTCCAGCACCACAATTCGGAAGCATCAGTTCTTCGGTGCTCAGCTTTCTTTATGGTCCAACTCTTACATCCGTACATGACTACTGGAAAAACCATAGCTTTGACTATACGGACCTTTGTCAGCAAACTGGTGTCTCTGCTTTTTGATACACTGTCTAGGTTTGTCATAGCTTTGCTTCCAGGGAGTAAGCGTCTTTTAATTTCGTGGATGCAGTCACCATCCGCAATGACTTTGGAGCCCAGTGAGATGATGTGTATAAAATACTTAGCACAGAGCTTGGCACATAGAAGCGCTGCCTAGACGCTAGCTTCTCATGATTATCTGTAAGAAACTGTGCAGGCACCACGCCGCACAGGGAGAGAACACCACCAGCTTTTCTGAGAACAGGGCTGGGTCCTGTTCCTCACCATCCACATCGCATCTCACAGGTCCAGGCACGTAGCGGACCCAGAGCAAAAGTTTGCGAAATGAGTGGAAGTGAGAAATGAGCTGTTTGCTCCCAAATCCCCTGCTGCTCAGGGAACTGGTTGCTGAGACATCGGCTTCAAACCTCTTCTATAATTCTTGGTTCTTCTATAATTCTGGTTCTTCTATAATTCTGGGTTCTTCTATAATTCTGGTTCTTCTATAATTCTGGTTCTTCTTAGAATCTGTTATGTTTGGCTGCAGCATCCACGAAGTTGCCAAAGTGGGTTTGCAGTCTCTCTGTGGATTTTCAGTCTCTGCCCTGTGTTTGCTGTGGGGGTAGGGCAGGGAGATGCATGGCTAATTCAGGTGGTCTTGAACTGCAGGGCAGACAGTTAGCAGAGCAGTGGGAACCTGAGAGCAAACGCTGCCTTGCACTTTGCACCCTGGGGGCCTCCTCTGCCTCACCACCACCCCAGCACTGTGTCTCAGGGGCCTGTGTAAGAAGTTGCTTGTCTTCTTGAGCCTCAGTCTCCTCATCTTTAAAATGGGCACCCTGCTTCCTCTGCCCCAGGGTCACGAGCGAGACCAAGGGTATTGTACCATTAAGAACTCCTTCCAGCAACAGTCCTGAATTATGAGATAGTGATGCTGTCCATGGAAAAAGGCTGGGCTGGTGCCTCCCCAGGCCTCCCATTCGTCAGCAGACCCACATTGAGTGGCCGCCAGCCCCTTGGCCCGGGGGCGGTTTCTAACAGCAGGTGACGCGGTCAAGCTAGCTGCTCCAGGATTTCACCCTTGACTTCTTCCAAACACAGGAAGGGACGGCCATCTGCTTCCTAGCCCCTCACACTCAGCCTGCCGGGTCAGCCAAAGACCCTGCCTTGCACCTGTCAGCAATGGAATGGCCAGAATCCCACTGGGGGTTTCCTTATGGATGCTGAAGTTGGCAAAGCCTAAGGGCCTCCTCCCAGCCCTCAGCCCGCAGCCCACCTGGAGGCCAGGCACTGTGTCCTCCTCCTTGAGGTGGGGGAACAGGGTGGCCCCAGCTTTCTCTCTCCCTGCAGAACAACACATTCCACTCCTGTGACATCCACTGGGTCCAGGTCTGGGAGTCTGTTGCATGCCAAGGTCAAGAGTATAGCTTTGGGAATCAGACCCTAGTGCAGAACTCAGCGTGACCTTAGCCAGAAACCCCACCATCTGAACCTCAGTGTCCTCCTCTGTAGAGTAAAGGAAATCAGAATTCTGACCTTGGAGGCTGTTGTGGGTGTGAGCAAGGTTGTGCATAGAAAAAATTAAATATAAGGAGCAGCACTCACTAGTAATAAAATTAGGCTTCCCTGGTGGCTCAGATGGTAAAGAATCCACCTGCAGTGCAGGAGACCCGGGTTCAATCCCTGGGTCAGGAAGATCCCCTGGAGGAAGAAATGGCCCCCGCTCCAGTATTCTTGCCTGGAGAATCCCATGGATGGGCTATAGGCCATGGGGTCACAGAGAGTCAGACTTGATTCTTTCCATTGCTGTTACTGCTGCTCTGATGCCTTGATTACTGCGGCCACCTCCCCACCAGGGAGGTGATCTCATTTCCTCTAGTTAGGCTGCAGGAGCCATCCTTCCTGGAGGCACCATCCAGTGACAGGCACACAGTAGGTTCTCAGGGCATGCTCTCTGCCTTTGCTCAAAAGCGAGCCCCTGTGGAAGGAGTGGATGAGCCCAGGTCCCAGGCGCTCTGGGTCTCTGTTTCCAAGGTCAAGCTGCGGGTTTCTGTGGTCAGTCAGCAAGCCTCTGTTAGACACTGACCCTGTCAGATATGCTGGGGACCCGGAGAGGGGTGAACATAGTCCCCTGGTGTGAATGGTCAAGCCCAGTGGACAGATCAACTGATTCTGCCTGGAGAGTGGGCTCAGCATAGTGTTCACTGAGGAAGGGCTCTCTTGAGGGGGCCCTGCAGGGGGAATAGGAGTCTAGCAGACAGAGCAGAAGCAGGTCGGGGAAAGAGCCTGTGCTAAACCAGGACGGATTTTTCACAAGGCAGCATCGAGTGGATTTTTAAAATTTTTTACAGCAGAAAATTTCCCCACCACCATAGATGTCCCAGTGTCCAGAGATGACTCTGGCCAACCTGAAGGCAAACATGCCCATTGGGGAGGGGATTCCAGAACCACAGAGGGCCCCCTCCCTGGGCCTGATCCAGGGTCCAAGACGTAGCACAAGCCGGCACACGAGGGTCTCTTAGAAGCCGTCTAGTCTGACCTCCTCATTTTACAGATGGAGAAACTCAGGTTCAAAGAGGTTAGACCAGTGGCACAGTTACAGCTAAGGGCAGACCTCCCAAGGCCCATCCACCGTGGCTGGGGGTGACCAGCCCTGGCATTGTATGTTCTGTGCAGGATTCTGAGCCCCTAGGTTCCCCCCGGAGACATCACTCTCTGCCAGGGCCCCCACCACAGGCGCCTGTGTCTTTCTCGTCTTTATTCTTGAAATATGAAGGATCGGTGGATTCTTTGTGAACCTCAAGCTGGAAAGCATCTGTGGCCGCTCTTATATAAATGGTATTTTGCCCTCACTGTCGTTTTGTTCAGGGTAACGACAGAGTTCCCTGAGAGATGAAGTCATCTGGTGACATGCTGTGGGGTTCAGGGGTTCAGGGCCACCTTGCAGTTGGCCGTGGAGGCAGTGACAAGGCCTCTGCTGCAGGTTGGCCTTCTGTCCTGTTCTGGAACCTTTGCAGGTGCCCCCTCTCACCACCCACCCATCTCCTAAACTGGGAGGCTAAGGTAATCTCAAGGTAGTAATAAAACTCTTTGCCATGACTCATGACTCCCCAACAGCCCCCTATACCTAAAGTCTTATTTTTTCCAAAATACATACATTTCTGCACGTCCCAGCACAGCCCGCACTCAGACATGTTCAAACAAGTTTATACACACCATTGTGCAACCTACATGTTGCTCCCCACCCTGGCATGCACAGACACACACCTGTCTGTATATTCAGGATTGCACAGCCACTCACACGTTCTGCCCTGGCACACACACATGTATGCGCCCATGGTTATGAATGTCCAAAGGAGAAGAGGGAGCAGGGTTACTGTGTGTGAGTCCATGAACCATAAAACAGGCAAACAAAAAATGTTAGCAAGATTTCAGCTCGACCGAAGGAATTTAGGAATTAACCAGCATTGGTGGTGGTGTTTAGTCACTAAATCCAATCAGTTTTTTGCGACCGCCATGGACTGTAGCCTGTTGGCTCCTCTGTCCATGGGATTTCCCAGACAAGAATACTGGAATGGGTTGCCATTTCCTCCTGCAGGGAGTTTTTCCCGACCCAAGGATCGAACCTGGGTCTCCCGGTTGGCAGGTGGGTTCTTTCCTGCTGAGCCATGTGGGAAGCCCCAGGTGGAAGGAGAGAGTGAAACCCCTGTCAAGGGAGGCATGCAAGCACAAGCGGGACTTTACATACGTGCTCTGAAGGGGCTTGGGTGTCACAGGGATTTTGCCCTCTGAGGCCCTCCTGATCCCTGGATTCAAGTAAGCTTGGGGAATCAGAGCCTCTTCCGGCCTTCCCTCAGGTTTTACAGACAGTGGCTCCCCAGGTGGCTCAGTGGTAAGGAATCCGCCTGCAAGGCAGGAGACATGGGTTTTGCAGGTTTGATCCCTGGGTTAGGAAGAGCCCCTGGAGAAGGAAACGGCAACCCATTCCAGTATTCTTGTCTGGGAAATGCCATGGACAGAGGAGCCTGGCGGGCTGCAGTCCACGGGGTCACAAAGAGTCAGACACAACTGAACTGCTAAACAACAACCACTTCTGGGGAGGGGCTTCCTGGAGTGACCCTGGAGTCCAGGGTGTGGTGAACAAGGACCGGCTCTGAGCAGGCCTGATATCACTGGGGTCCGTGAACCCCCTCTAAAGATACACACATAGGAGACCCCCCAAAAAAACCCAGCCCCTGTTTCATGCCAGGCCTGACCTAGAGAGGGAGAGAGAGGCGGCAGCTCTGGGCTGGTCAGTCTGTTGTAACAGGGAGTCTGGGGAAATGAAGGCCCTGATTAGCAGTAGGTGGCAGGGACTGAAGTGTCTAGAGAGGCAGGGAGTGAGTGAGGGGGCCTGGAGAGAGCTTCCAGGACTTGGAGCTGTACACGATTTGAGCGTGGGTTCTGACTGCATCTGAGACCCCAAATATAAACTCCCCTGCAGTACACCCCACAGAGAGCAGGCCCTAGAGGCAGTGTGACATGAGGCCTGGAATCTTGGAGACATCAGTACCTCCAGGAGTCCCTGTATCCCTCCTTTCCTGGGAGGCTTCCAGAGCATGGGGAACCCCGGCAGAGAGAGGAAGGGCAGCCCTGGCTGGAGGAGGACCTTTGGAAAACAGATTCATGGTGATGGGAGTGCTGGGCCATGCCCAGGGAAAAGGAAGTAGACAGAGCCCCTCACCCCCACCACTGCCAGGTAGCCTCATTACCAGCCTTGGGAGGAGGAGGAGAGCCTGCAAGCCTGGGAAATCAGAGGGGGCAGAGCCGCTGGGGGCCGTCGTGAGAAGTCTGCCTATGTGGGTACTTCCAGGGTCCAAGGATTGGAGTCTCCTGGGGCCTTAGGAGCACTTTGGATTATGAGCTCTTAAACTTTCTGGCAGGACTTGGACTGCCTTGAGAAGCTGGAAGGGTCAGGCTGGGGTTCAAGACCAGTTCTTTGCAAGATATGGGGAGGAGGTGTTTTCGAGGAGTCCCTTAGGCCTCCTGGCCAGCTCCTGGGACTGGAGATGGACTAGCACTCGGGGAAAATCCTGCACAAGCGTGAAGGTGAGACACATCCCTGGAACATTAGAGAGGGCTGTTTCAGGGGGTGAAAGCTATGGCAGAGGCCTTGGGCTTGAACCTGGCTCTGCCAGCACTTGCTCTGTGGCCTTGGGCCAGTGTCTTCCATTCAGGGTCTCTGTTTCCTTGTCTAGAAATCACTGTCATTCCTGTTGATCGTGTGTCTCTCCTGGCCAGCCCTGGCCTGAACTCTGTACCCTGTATCAACTCATGCTATTTCCTTAGCTGCCCTGCAAGGGAGGGACGATTATTGTGTCCATTTTACAGATGTGGCAACTGAGGCCAGAGAGCTGCCCTGATTTACCCATGATCACTCAGGGCTGGTAGATTGAGGGTTCTCACCCAGATCTCTCTTACTCTCTTGTTCAGTGACAAGGGGCTGGGAAAAGAGTAGTTGCTGTTCAGTCGCTCAGTCGTGTACGACTCTCTGAGACCCCGGGGACTGCAGCACACCAGGCTTCCCTGTCCTTCACTATCTCCCAGAGTTTGCTCAAACTCATGTCCATCGAGTCGGTGATGCCATCCAACCATCTCATCCTCTGTCGCCCCCTTCTCCTCCTGCCCTCAGTCTTTCGCAGCATCAAGGTGTTTGCCAGTGAGTCAGCTCTTTGGATCATGTGGCCAAAGTATTGTAGCTTCAGCTTCATCGTCAGTCCTTCCAACAAATATTCAGGGTTGAGTTCCTTAGCATTGACCGGTTGGATCTCCTTGCAGTCCAAAAGACTCTCAAGAGTCTCTTCCAGCACCACAGTTCGAAAGAATCGATTCTTTGGTGCTCAACTTCAAACAAAGGGGTTCTGACCTGGCTAGGTTGTGAGTCCAGTGAAAAGTGGTTAAAACTCTATGGATGGAAGGAGAAGCTTCCTGGGAGTGGAAGGAAATTCCCTAGAGAAGATGGCACCAGGGACTGTGGGCATAGGGACCGAGACATGGGGTCGAAGGTAACAGGCGAAGAAGAGCCGGTGTTCCGGGTGGGAATGCCAGGCGGCACACCCCCGCCTCGCCGCCTTGCGTCCACTTCAGGGCCGCCCCTCGGCAGCAGGCCCACGGCCCCGCCACGGCTTCCGGCTTCCGCGAGGCTGGGGTCCCTGGGCCCGCGTCCCTGGGGAGGCTGCATTCGCATCTGTCCCTGTGCAGATGGCTGGGGAGCGCAGCTCGCAGCCCCCACCCCCACCCGCACCCCCTTCTGTCGCCGGGA
>SJXQ01003925.1:494195-505208 GCA_006408695.1 Aepyceros melampus | reverse complement strand
TGCCGGGCAGATTCTGTTTGTCTCCGCAGTGGCCGGGACAGCCATGCCGTGTCAGGGGAAGGGCTGCAGAGCCGGCCTGCCCTGTGCGGGAGCCAAAGAGGCCGCAGGCGCACGAGGCGCGGGATTCTGGGGTCTGGGGTCTAGAGCCTCCAGGGCCACGGCTCTGGGACCAGGGCAGTCAGCGTGGAGGACAGGCTAGGTGTGGGGGTGCCCTGTGCTCCCAGCACCCCACCAGGTCCCTGGGCCTGGGCCTGGATCTACCTCCTGACAGATTCAGAGTGCCCTGCCCTGACCTTATCCCTGCCCTCCAGCTTTGGGTAGAGAACAGAGACGCGTTGGGGTGGAGGACAGTATGAGGGCCAGGCTGCCAGGATCCCTGGTGGGATGTCACGCTGGGTGTGGCAGAAGACGCGGACCTGGCTGGTGTGCTCCACACGGGCGGAGGCGTCTCCCTGTTGGACCCAAGATGCCCCAGTGTGTCCCACTGCCTTTGCCACCACCTGCCCAGCTTCGGAGTCATCTCAGAAGGGACTTCGGCAAGGCTTCTAATGGCAGATTGCTTGGGCTCAAATTCAGCGGTGATGTGACCCTAGACAACTTCCTTAACCTGGCCAAGCCTCCATTTGCCCATCTGTGAAATGGGATACTGGAGCATCTGCTTCCCAAGTCTTAGGTGCCAATTTGCCAGCTTGCTGGCTGTAACGCTTGCCCCCCTTCCCCCAGCTGCATTCAGCATCTGCTCGTGTGACCACTCGGCCGACTAGTTTCCACTTTCCAAATGCGGACTGCACCCAGATCTGTTCTTTCCAGGCAGGTGGTTTCATCAGCCACGGAACCAGCACCGGTGGAAACCAGTCTTGTGCTGGGCGCTGGGGAAGCTCTGTTCTCAGGGAGTTTAGTCTAGTGGAGGAGGCAAGCTGGCAGAACCCACCCCAAGACTGAGGGTGGAGGGTGCAAAGTCAAGGAATGAGACACGTGACGGGCTGGCAGAGGGAGGGGGGTTCAAATGTTTAACAGATGAGTTAGAGAATGCCTGACAATGCAGGAGCCTCAGAAAGCATGGGTTTGATCTCTGGGTTGGGAATATCTCCTGGAGAAGGAAATGGCAACCCACTCTGTATTCTTGCCTGGGAAATCCCATGGACAAAGGAGCCTGGCGGGCTACAGTCAGTGGGGTTGCAGAGAGTCAGACGCGACTTAGCAACTGAACAGCAACAGTGATACATCACAGCAGTTAGCTTTAAGGCTGGACCTTAGAGAGGAAAGGATGTTTTTATTATTGTCCTTCTTTAAAAATCAGTTTCTGATGTGGACCATTTTTCAAGTCTTTATTGAATTTGTTACACTATTGCTTCAGTTTTATGTTTGGGGTGTTTTGGCTACAAGACATGTGGGATCTTAACTCCCTGACCAGGGATGGAACCCACACCCCCTGCGTTGGAAGGCAGAGTCTTAACCACCAGACTGCCAGAGAAGTCCCTGCAAGGAAGGTTTTGCATAGTGGCAAAGCGGGTGTAGACGATCCTGGAGAGAGGAAACAGTGTATACAGAGGGTGGGGGACGAGGAGGAGCATGTGTTTGTTGTTTAGGAAACACAAGCAGTTCACTCACACCAGAGCCCAGGAAAGTTGGCCTGGAGCCAGTGAAGCAGGGTCTTGGACGCAGTGGTCGTGAGTATGTTTGTTTGTTTGTTTGTTTTTTTAAACAGGCACCAAGGAGCCAGTGATGTTTTTAATGCAAAGCATGGCATGCTCAAATCTGAAAGATTTTAGAGTCAGACGGGTCCCAACTCGACTTCTGGCTCAGCCGCTCATTACTATGTGACCTGGGCATGATGTTATTTCACCTCTTTGACTCTTAGTTTCCTCATCTGTAAACTAGGCATAAGAATGTCGCCCTCATGGGCTTATTGTGGAATCAGATGTTTTTGGAGCCGCTCAGTAAGTAGGAGTCCCTCTCAGCATCACATTGGGGACCGTGAAGGGGATGAGGAGCCAGTCGAGAGGCTCTGAATGAGTAACCTGAGCAAGGTCAGGAGCCCAGGCCAGGGAGGAAGATGATGAAGCCTGAGCTCTTACCCCACTGCCCCCTGGCTCGGGCACCTGATTGAGTACAAAGAGGGAACAGAGTCAAGAGCAACCCTAATGGTCCAACTCCTGACTCGATGGACATGAGTTTGAGCCAGCTTTGGGAGTTGGTGATGGACAGGGAAGCCTGGCGTGCTGCAGTCCATGGGGTCGCAAAGAGTCGGACACGACTGAGTGACTGAATGGAGTAAACTGAATGGTCCAAACCTGGGGGGATGCTTTGCATTGACACAGGGTCACAGAAGGATAGGGGCATTTGGGAGAGTCTGAGAGCCTGGACAACCTTCAGAGGTGACATTTGGTAGTCATGGGGAATTTACTTCTAGAGCTTAGGAGAAAGGGCAGGGTGGAAATGTCAGTTTGGGAACTACTCACGTTAGGATGCAAGTTGATGTCAGGTGGGTGGCTTTGCCAGGGAGAGGTAATAAGAGGGTCAAGGGCAGGACTGTGGGAAAAGCCCAGAGTTCGCCCAGAACAGAGAAGTGGCACGGACCCCTGGGCAGAATTGTTCAGAGAGGCTATCGGAGAGTGGGAAGAAGGGGTGGGGTCATCAGATGTGGGCAAGAGTGTAGAGACAGAAGGACCCTGGAGCGGCTGGTGGGAGTCATTCCCAGAAGATCCTGCCACCTAACCCAGCAGGAAGTGGCATTTGAGAAAGCGGGAGCTGGAGGTGATTTTGAGCCATAGACTGGGTTACGAGAGCAAGACAGGAGTCTAGAACCGAGAACCAGCGGGATGTTGGCTACAAGAGAAAAAAGCCCAAAAGCAGGACTGCAGTGGGATCCCCACGAACTCTAGGGCAGTGGTTCTGCCTGTTTAAAACTTCCCAGCCCCAGTCCCAGAGGTTGACTCATTTCTGCAGGCCTGAGCCTGGAAATCTATGTTTCAGCCAATCCCCAGGTGATGCCTGGGGAACCACACTTTGAGCAACCCTGCTCTGGGATCCTGAGCTCCACTCAGAGAAGCGTTTATCAAGAGAGGAAGGAGAGGAAGCGTTAGCCTTGGAGGCTGCTCCTGCTCTCGGCTCCTCCTCTGGCTTCCAGGCCTTCCAGCATCCAGACAGAGATCGCTAGCTATCCACCAAGGAGTCACTGAGGGAGGTGACCTGGGGTGGAGCATGAAAGGCAGTGCGTGCACAGCCACCAACCAGGGATAGTTCTTCTTGAGCCCAGAAGACTCGCTTCAGTAGTGAGAAATAAAATCTGAAAAACATCCTCCAACACATACAAATATCACCTCCTGCCAGTGCCCACATCAGTCTGACTCCCCTCCTTCTCTGAATCTGAGGATCCTGCTTTTCTGCCTTTACCTCTTTTCTATATAGTTCTATTTCTTGGCCTCTGTGTGCTCAGGCCACATAGAATGACTTTTCCTCAAACCTTAGCTTCCTGCTTCTCTGATTTGGACCCCAAAGAACTTAGCGATTCAAAAGTAGTCTCCCAACTTCAACTCATCCTTTGGCACTTCTATGGGTGAGTTTCCCTTCCCCATTCCATGGAGGAATGGATTTTATAATCTCAGACACACTGAGACTCAGCCACTTAAATACAGTCCCAGCAGGAACCAGAGGGAAGGGATAAAGCACAGCACAAAAGAATGGATCATTAATGGTGGGGTTTCTGGCATTGGTGACAGATGGCACGGGTGGGTCAAATGAGTCTTCTCTATGGCTGTGCAGTTGGCCCCAAACGACCTTTTGCTTAGTCTCCTTTTCTTGGCTCAAGCCTGCTCACAGGGACACCCCATTGCCTGACAACCTGGCTTTGAGCGACGCACCAAATACCTGGGGTCAGCTATTCATGCTTGATCACAGAACTCATGAAAAATGCCCTGTGCCCTCCCTACGCCACCCAAGACTTCCCAAGCCTGTGCTCCACCAGTCAGCACTGCTATCCTGGATAGCTCTAGGGCACTTATAACCCTTTGCCGTATGTCAGCACCACAGAACACGGACAGCTCCTCGACACGCGGTCCCTGTACCCACCCCAGATCCCAGATCAGTACTGTGGCCTTGGGGACAGCTCCCAGTGGAGACAGTTCCCCAGTGCCTGTTTCTTTGTCCTCCCCAGGGGGGCTGTCAGTCAGCACCACAACCACATGGACAGCACTCACGCCCAGCCTCTGCTGGTCAGCCGGCAAGGGGAGAGAGGGGGCCCTATGGTTATCAGGTTCCCTGGCCTTAGCTACCCAATCCCTCCCTAGCACCCACCTCTGTCCATCCGTCAGCACTTCATCCCTGGAGACGGCTCCCTGAGCCCCGAGGAGCCAGTGACCTGTTGTTGATGATCAGAGCACCGGCATGGCAGAACCCCGTGTATCATTACAGAGACCAGAAAAACGGGCGGAGCCTGGTCTGGTGGAAAGAAGGATGGAACTGGCCCCTAAGAGTTTCTGTGTGCGTGTGTTTGAGAGCTGACTGCCTCCTGCCCCCAAACCAAAGACCTCATGCAGTCCCTGCAGGCTTCCTGTTTTCTCCTCTGTGAAGTAAGAGTGTCATAGGGTTGTTGTGAAGGATTAAATGAGATGACAAAGGTGCCGTGCATAGAATGGTACTGGACACGTGTGATCTGAGTGTCCCCTTATTGTTTGTTTGTTTGTTCTTGTCCTTTCAGCCCTCCGCTTGTAATCTGTGAGGACAAAGCTGGCGGTAGGAGAAAAGGAGGCAGATGAAGCCCGAAGGGGATGGTGTCACTCTAGCTAGTTAGGGTCTGGAGGCTGGGGACAGCCAGTGCGTCTGTAGGGAGAGCTGGGCAGGGTGAGAGAGGAGACTGGGGAAGCGGCCAAGACATTTGACGAAGCCAGAGGACACTGTGGGCTTTGCAGGTGGCCCTAGTGGTAAAGAACTCTCCTGCCAGTGCAGGAGACGTGAGACTCGGGTTCAATCCCTGGGTCAGAAAGCTCCCCTGGAGGAGGGCACAGCACCCCACTCCCGTATTCTTGCCTGGAGAATCCTATGGACAGAGGAGCCTGGCAGACCACAGTCCATGGGGTCATAGCGAGTTGGACATGACTGAGCGACTTAGAATGCACACACACACGCAGAGGACGCTGAACAGAGTGGCTGGTTGATCTTAGGCAGAGCCCTCGAGCTGCATGTACCCTCTCTTGGAGGTAAGATGAAGTCTCTCCCGACACTTTTCTGCCTCAGCTAAGCTTTCTTGCCTCTATCTGCTGATGATTTTACTGTTTGTCCTTCATCAGAAAACTCTCCTTTAAAAAAAAAATTTTTTTTTTACTGTTTTTCTTTCATCAGAAAACCCTCCAAGTTGTTTTTTTTTTTTTTTTTAAGAGAAGATGTCTAACAGGGAGCACATAAGGGGTACAAATCTTGGAAGGCAGGCACTTCCATGCAGAGGCCAGTGGGTGTCAAAAGCACCAGGTGAATTCTTGTCAGCTTGTGATTCCTAGGTTCTCGGACGTTTCTGCTTCCGCCAGCCTCCAGCCAAGCAGGACTCGGCTTGCAGCTAGGATGATGTTCCTGCTGGGCACAGCAGGGCAGCAAGGAGGCTCAGGAAGTACGTGTGTCCTGAGCAGCAAGCATCAGGTGATGGGAGAATCCTGGAGGAGGGTGCTAAAGTGACTCTCTGAGACTGAGTATCTGTCCAACGCCCCCCTTCACTTTATAGGGAAGGAAACTGAGGCACAGGGAAGAAGGCAGTGGTCTGAGGCTATGCTGTGAGTTGGTGAAAGGCAACGGGACACAGAGGCTTTGGACTCAAGCAGGCACCCATCTGTAAGGCACTGGCCGTCTGTAACCCTCTGAGCCCAGCTTTCTCTCCTGTAAGGTGGGAACAGTGATACTGAACAGCCCATGCAGCCTGCGCTAAGCAATCCAGTTAATAGTGGAGGCAAAGCTGAGACTGGAACTCCGCAGATGCAGTTCCCAGGCAAGTGCCATTTGGATTGAAAGTGAAAGTCGCTCAGTCACGTCTGACTCTTTGTGACCCCCGTGGACTATACAATCCATGGAATTCTCCAGGCCAGAATACTGGAGTGGGTAGCCTTTCCCTTCTCCAGGGGATCTTCCCAACCCAGGGATCGAACCCAGGTCTCCCACATTGCAGGCAGATTCTTTACCAGCTGAGCCACAAGGGAAGCCCAAGAATACTGGAGTGGGTAGCCTGTCCCTTCTCCAGTGGATCTTCCCAACCCAGGAGTCAAACCAGGGTCTCCTGCATTGCAGGCAGATTCTTTACCAATTGAACTATCAGGGAAGCCATTTGGATTGCTGCTACTGCTGCTAAGTCTCTTCAGTCGTGTCCGACTCCGTGCGACCCCATAGACGGCAGCCCACCAGGCTCCCCCGTCCCTGGGATTCTCCAGGCAAGAACACTGGAGTGGGTTGCCATTTCCTTCTCCAGTGCGTGAGAGTGAAAATGGCACCCCACTCCAGTACTCTTGCCATTTGGATCACATTGCCCCAAAGCCGAAAGCAAGAGTGATGCAGGAATCATTCAACATGGTCAGCGGACCCTGACCATGAGGTTTGGGGGAGGGCTCTCTGTGGCAGAGTAAGCAGACCCTCAGCTAGAAAGGTGGTCTGTGCACCTCCCTTGCTCTCTCCAGAGCCCCAGTGCCTGAGGCAGGGCCTGAGATGCAGCTTTTTATTGAAGAGGTAAGTGGATGGATGAGTGGGTATGTGAGGCACCCAGAGGACCAGAAATGTGGGGTTACCCCTACCATCTAACCCTGGGAACTCCTGAGGAGAACAAGGGACAGTGGAGAGAGCTGACCCTGGTAGCCTGGGGATCCACCCTCTCTCAATTCAGGCAGCAGGCTGGGAAGCTACGTGAGAAACCCCAAGTCCCTAACAACCCACCCCCTGTCCCTGCTTCTGCATCTGTGCCTTTGAGGCCGATGCGTGGCTGTTTCTGTGGGTTTTTTTCTTTTTTTTTTTTTTAGATTTTCCTTTTCTGGTTAACAGGATAGGAGTTTTCTAAAAATAGCACTAAACTCGCTTCTGAGGCATTCATTTTCAGTTCCCTTCCTCTTTCCCTGTGCTCTCTCCTTGACTGTGAGAATTCAGAGCCGAAATCATCATTGTGAGCTCCGATGCGTGCGCACACACAAACGTAAAGGACGTCCCGTCTCTCAGAGAGGGGCGGCTAAGGCAGTAGCTGCAGCCCCTGCCCTGACTGCCCAGTGAGGCTGGCCCTCTCTCCCCAGCCCCCGCCCTGACTGCCCGGTGAGGCTGGCCCTCTCTCCCCAGCCCCCGCCCTGACTGCCCGGTGAGGCTGGCCCTCTCTCCCCAGCTGCCAGCTGAGCTCCCCCACCTCACCCTGGTCAGCACCTAGCAGGAGGGGCCCCTTGGCTGGAGTGGGCTGTGGGGAGGGGCTGCAGAGAGGCCAGAATTTGCATCCAGGAGAGGAGAGAAAATGTCCTGCCTGTGGGGATCAGTCAAGACCAGAGCAGAAGGGAGACTAGCCCTTCGAGCTGTGCCTACAAGCAGGGACCCTCGCCAGCCTTCTGAGCTCTGCCTTGTAGGCACCGTCAGGCTGAGACCTGTGTTAAGAACAGCAGCGTGGGGACAGTCTGGTTGAGCAGATAGAGGAGGGGAGTGAGTTAAGTTAACGAGGTCAGAACAGTCGCTGTTTAACGAGTCTCCCTCTCACCTGGCCAAGTTCCATCTCAGTTGAATCCTCACCCAGCCCTAAGAGGGAGGCTGTGGGGCTGGCGCTGTTCCAGGAAGATGAGAGGGATGCACGGGGAGGGGTGAGGAGCCTTGCCCCCACCTCACCCCAAATCTCAGAACCCCCACCTGTCAGCGTCAGGCCTCGTCATCAGGGATCTCCAGATGGGGTCTGTGTCCCCGCATGGCTCACTCATTGGTGCCGGGGAAGATTCAAACTAAAGAGTGACTTATAAATACATATTAAGGTGGCATTTAAATTCAGCACATCTGAAAACAGAAGGATTCGGCATCCGAAAGTTATTTTTAGCGCCTAATTCATTTGCAGTGTCCCAGCTACCATCCTTCAGTTAGGGTTTGAAAAGCTGTTGGTTTAGGTTTGGGGGTGTTTTTTTTAAAAAAATAAAATCCTTCCTTTGAAAGATGGATTTCTTTTTTTGTTAAATTAACTCCCTGCCCCCCCAAAAAAACATTGCTCCTTCCTCTGCCAGTCTCTCCTGGCAAAGACTTTTTATTCAGGTGCCCCTAACCTACTCTTGAGTCATTGAAGTATAACAGTACAGAGTCATTTAAATGCTAATAAGATGAAACTGAAAGGCACAAACCCAACATTGTCAGAACATTTTCCTGGAGTCCAAAGGGGCTGTTGTATCAGAGCCAGAAGGGACCCCAGAGAACACTGCTCCAGTCTCTTCACTTTCCACATGGGAAACAGGCCCAGGCAGAGGCTTGGTCACCCAGCAGGAGCTTGGAAAACGGGGAGGAGCTTTTCAAGGGGCTGTGGCCTCAGTTGGCTGTGTGACCCCTAGTGTGTTGCTTAACCTCTCTGGGCCTAGGACTCGCTTCTGCCCTGCCCAGGCCCATGCCTTAGTTTGGGTTGCTATAGAACAAAATACCATAGGCTGAGCAGCTTAGACAACAGAAATTGTTTTTCTCATAGTGCTGGAGGCTGGGAAGTCCAAGATCAGGTTACCGGCAGATTCAGTTCCTGGTGAGAACCCACTTCCTGACTTACAGATGGTCGTCTCCTCACTAACCTCACATAGTCAAGAAAGATCGTCTCTCCCAAGTCTCTTTTTATAAGACTAGTCCCATTCATGAGGGCTCCACCCTCATGACCTAATTACCTCCCAAATGCCCCCCCATCCAAACACCATCACACTGGGGATTAGGACCTTCAGCACATGAACTTGGGGCTGGAGGACACATTCAGTCCATAGCAGCCTGTGTGCCCGTTACTTAGCACAGGGGGCCTGTCAGTATGCTGTTGAGAGCTGGCTGCCAATGAACCTCGTTGCAACCTTAAGGGAGGTGCCCTTGCCAACAGCAGGAGGGGTAGGTAGGAGGGTGGTAGGAGGAGGCACAGAAGCCAGTTTATTGCAGCGTGTCTGCTCCAGGGGCCAGGAGCTGCACAGAGACCCATACTCCGGGTCTCAGTGGGTTCTTACGGCAGCCAGTACGGCAGATGGGCCAACCTCACTAGGCAGATGAGCCCCAGAGAGGCTAGTGACTTCTCCAAAGTCACACAGCCCATTTTCCTGCAGGGGAAGAATATTCCCTACTCATATTAAGAGAAAAATCTTTCCTGATACCCTGGGCCCGATCACATCTTCCTGCTCTAGATATCCACAGCATCTGGGACTAACTTCCTGTTGTGGCAAACCCATCATGTTATAACAGGTCTTTTGACTGTCTCTCTTGCCCCTTGTCAGCTCCTGGAGGGCAGGACCCATGTCTGGATTATCCACTGCCTGGCACAAAGTAGGTGCCCACAGCACAGTTAATGAATGGATGATTGGGTGGATGGATGGATGGATGGGAGGGTGGATGCGTAAATGGTTGAAGATCATTGTTCCTCTTCACACAACAGCCATTAAAATCACCAGTCGCCCATTAACTGATGTCTACTGTTGTCATCACAGATATAATTACTGCTAACTGTTCTCGTAGCTCCTGGTGTCAGAGATGTAATTATTGGTGCCTGTAAGCCACGCCGCAGGTAGCAAGAGGACAGACAGAAAATAGCACCTTGGGGTTAGAGAGTCCCTTGTGGTTTGCGAAGCACTCTTGTTCACATATGGCACTTCATTTAAGCTTCATAAGTGCCTTGTGAGGGAGATACTACCAGGGAAGGCAGCAACGCCTCCTGATTAAGAATATGTCTCTGGATCCAGATCTCCTGGGTTCGAATCCCAGCTCTGCCACTCACTAACTCTGTGAGCTTGGATGAGTGACTTCACCTCTCTCGGTCTCGGTTTCTGTGTGTGTTCTAGGGATAACAAGACTATCGGTCGCAAAAAGTGCTTGTGTGGATTGGTGATCATCCTGATCATTAGTGCTTTCCATGTGCTTTTCTTGACTCTAAATATTCTGCATTAAATAATGCATTGAAGCCTCACAATACCTACGAGGTAGATACTATTACTCTCCCTGCCTTTTTTTTTTTTTAAGATAATGAAACTGAAGTTAATTTGCCTCCCGTTCTGCTGAGAGGTGGCAGAACTTGAAGCCAGAGGCTGTGTCTTCCAGAGCCCCCCCAGTTAACCTCTGCAGCGTCTCTGCACACAGCCTGCTTGGTCCTTGCCTCACCTGCTCCTCTCAGAGATGTACCACTGGGATCCTGACTCGTGGGTTTTGGGGGCGGTGTGTGCTTGGGTGGCCGAGGACCCTGAGTGTTCCTGCAGGACTGTGGGTGGCAGCCCCAAGCACACACTTTCTTTGGTGCCTCGTGCCTCTGCTTAAGGCATCAGCCCCATTCTAAGTTCTACCCCACGTGACACGGGTCGGCCCCAGTGTGAAAACCAGGCTTCCTCCTGCATCACTGAGTGAAGGGCCCTCCTCTGAGGCTCCAGCACCCCCGCCCCAGGCTGGGAAGCCCCATACCCCGAGTGGACACACCGGATTTGAACATGGTTCACAATTAGTTTCCAGTAAACTGAGAGGTCACAAGGGGCCAGGGCAGACTGACTTCTTTTATAGACGAAGAAACTGAGCCTCGCAGAAGTGAAGGGGCTCACCCAGCACCCCACAGCCGGGACTTGAGAGGGCTCGGGTTTGAACCCCGATGCTGTGATTTAGAATCCTGTGTTGCTCCTCCGCCGTCGGTCCTGGTCTTCAGCGAGAGGGGAGGGAGCGCCCCCTAGTGGGCGGGGAAAGAGCAGCGGGCTGGGAGTCGGGAGATCAGGCCACCTCTGGGCTTGTCCGTCCCTGGACAAGTTCTTTTCCCTTTCTGGCTTCAGGTTCCTCCCTGGGAAGATGAGAGGAACCCTGAAGTTACCTCCAGCTCTGAAATCCTGT
>SJXQ01003925.1:465071-484160 GCA_006408695.1 Aepyceros melampus | reverse complement strand
GAGGGGGCGGGTTTCCAGGAACTACATGTTCCTTGACCTTGACCAGTACTGCTTGGCCTGGCCAGTGCTTCGTAATCAGGCAAAGAGAAGGGGCATGGAGGACACGAGGTAGGGGCTGCATTTCAGGTGGTCCTCCCATCAGGCAGGCCCACCATCCAAAAAGCCTGCATCCCTAGGCCAGCCAGTGGCTATAATTTACTGGGTGCAGACTTATCAGGGCCAGTCCTTCTTATTTGGGCTTCCCAGCAGCCTTGTGTGCAGGAAACCACGGCACACAGAGGAAGGTGGTCCTGATTTGTACTCTGAAGGCACCTCTGGTTTACAGAATGCATGTGCCCTAAACACGGAGCGCCTACTCTGATGCTGGGAAGGATTGGGGGCAGGAGGAGGAGGGGACGACAGAGGATGAGATGGCTGGATGGCATCACAGACTCGATGAACGTGAGTCTGAGTGAACTCCGGGAGTTGGTGATGGACAGGGAGGCCTGGCGTACTGCGATTCATGGGGTCGCAGAGAGTCGGACAGGACTGAGCGACTGAACTGAACTGAACTGAACTCTGTGCTCAGAAAAGAAAAGGAAGGGGAAGAGCTGCACCCGGGGGGGCCCTTGAGCCAGGGCCGCCGTTTTCCCGTCTGCGAATGGTGTGATAAGAACACCCACCTTCCAGAACCAGTGGATACAGGTATTATTCAGACTGTCCAGTTGTTACCCCGCCTCTGTTTTACTGAGCAGAGGTGGAAGCTAACACACTGTCATTCATTGAAAAGATGTGTGCTGGGCACCTACTATGTGCCAGCTTGGGCCACGTGGCTCCTCTGGGCTCTGGCTGCTGCTCGGGCAGTGTCTGTATCGCATGGCTGAACGTAAGACAGGTGGGCGGGGCCGGGATGGGGCAGCCTTCCATTCCCTATTGGTCCCGGGTCTGGGACGGAGGAGCCCCTTCCTGACCTCCTTCTGCTCCAGAGCTGCCCAAGGATTTCCTGGAAACGGAGGTGCAGAGCTGAGTTGTTAATCCCCCTGCCTTGAAGACTCTTCCAGTCTAGCTGTGATAGAACCGCCAACTGGGATTCCAGGTGCAGCTGGGATTCCAGGTACAACTGTGGTTTCTGTTCCAGCTGTGATCCCAGGTCCAGCTGTGATACAGCTGTGATTCCAGGTACAGTTGTAGTCCCAGGTACAGTGGTGATTCCAGATTCAGCTGAGGTCCCAGGTATAGCTGTGGTTCCAGTTCCAGCTGTGATTCCAGTTCCAGCTGTGATCCCAAGTCCAGCTGTGATACAGCTATGATTCCAGGTACAGTTGTAGTCCCAGGTACAACTGTGATTCCAGGTAAAGCTGTGGTACCAAGTTTAGCTGTGATTCCATTTCCAAATGTGACTCCAGTTCCAGCTGTGAATCAAGGTACAGCTGTGATTCCAGGTACAGCTGTAGTCCCAGGTACAGCTGTGGTTCCAGTTCCAACTGTAATCCCAGGTCCATCTGTGATACAGCTGTGATTCCAGGTAAAGCTATGCTTCCATTTCCAAATATGATTCCAGTTCCAGCTGGGATTCCAGGTACAGCTGTGGTTCCAGTTCCAGCTGTGATCCCAGGTCCAGTTGTGATAGAGCTGTGATTTCAGGTACAGTTGTAGTCCCAGGTACAGCTGAGATTCCAGGTACAGCTGTGATTCCAGGCTCAGCTGAGGTCCCAGGTACAGCTGTGGTTCCAGTTCAGCTGTGGTTCCAGTTCCAGCTGTGATTTCAGATACAGTTGTAGTCCCAGGTACAGCTGTGATTCCAGGTACAGCTGTGGCCCCAGTTCCAACTGTAATCCCAGGTCTAGCTGTGATACGTGGTTCAGCTGTGGCCCCAGAGACTCCTTAATGCATATTGAGTGCTCACAGAGGGCCAGCCCGTCTGCTGAGGCTTCGTGACATTATATTTGTTAATCCTCTCAAACCCATGTGAAGCAGGAACTATTTGTATCCCCAGCTTTCCAATGAGAAAATTGTGGCTCAGGGCCCCACCGCTAGCAAGGGGCTCAGCCAGGACGGGTGCCCAGAGAGGCTGGCACCCGAATGTACCCAGGTAGCCTCCTTCATCTTCTGGCTGCTGTTGAGAAGAAAAACTCTATGGCAAGAGGGAGGGCACTTCCAGACAAAGGCGGGAGCGATCCCTGCCCGACTGGAGATGAGTGAGAAGAGGCGCCCTTTGAACTGGGTCTCCTCCCAGGCAGGGCTGGGGGGAGTGGAGCACTCAGTGACCCGAAAGGGAGCACGTTCTCAGTAAGAGGGGCTGCTTGAGCAAAGGGCCAGGACATGCCCAGGGAGAGGTGAGGGGCCCATTGTGGCTGGGACCCAGTCTGTGTCTCAGTGGGAGAGGACTCCAGCCCCCGGACTGTGTTTAGCCGGTGTGCCCATGCTGTGTGCGCAGCCCGTCAGCCTGCTGGTCGTGGTTATGTTTGTCTGTGTTGTGCTGTCCACGTGAGTGTGAGGCAGGCCATGAGCTCCGTGAGAGAGGCCTGAGAACAGCTCCTCTCCAGGGGCCTGGGGAGCCAGAAAGCTCCCTAAGGGCAGGGGGACTGAGGTTTGGGTGAGGTGGTTCTCACACTGATTTCCCTACCCCAGGGGACAGGTAGATGCTGAGTGCTGGGGCTCTGGCCTTCCTGCCCCACTGTGTTCCAGAGAAGCTTCTTCTTTTTTTAAAATCTGTTTTGCTTTGTGAAGCATCTAGTAAGTTTTCTTTAAAAAAAAAAAAAAGTGGGGAGGGGGACTTTTTAAAAAGAAAATTAAAAAATTTGAAAACCTCTAATATTATCGAAAGATACTAAACTGTAGTATCTTAAAGCCTGGGTGGGAGCTCTGGTTCTATAAATTCTTAGTGCCTTGGTTTTTACCTCTGTTAAGTGGAGTGGGTAATCTCCAGCCCCTGGAATCCATACTGGTCTCTGGATTGAATGAGAAAACGCATGGAGAGAGCCTGGCCCACAGTGGGACCTCGGAAGGTTCATCTTGCCCCCTCCCCACTGACCACAGTCTGGGCTCCTGTGTATAGCCCACCCACCTGTGTGAGAAGACTCACGGGGCTGGAAAGCCTGGAGTGGGGACCAGCCTCACTCTGGCCCCTGTTGCCTGAGACAGCCAATTGACAAAGCCCCAGTGCCAATGAAGAGCAAGTCCAGGGGTCTCAGGCTCTTCCAGGTCCTTGGGACCACCACCTACCCCCAGTGATGCAGACGTCACACTGGCCAAAGGCTGAGTAGCCCAGAGGCAGTCCCCAGATCCCTCTTCCTTTGGCAGACTGGAACAGCACATCCTTAGGGTGTGACTGAGGCCCACCACAGCCCTGGCGGGGCAGCGCCCTTGGCCCTGCGCCAAGCCCTCACCCAGCGTCTCCACCAGGCAGGCTCAGAGTCCTGCTCACACTGGCTCTCAAAGGTCCGTGGGTGGTCCCAGGCAGTCTGCCTCTGGCTTCAGAAGCCCAGAGCCCTGGACCCCAGGCTCTGGTTACTTTGCCTTCCTGAGCCTCAGTTTCCTCGTCTGGCAAGTGGGCTGAGGGACGAGAGATGCTGCTCAGCAACCACAGGCTGGACTGTCTTAGCGTCAGGGCAGTGTCAGTTGTCCACCCGGCCTTGGTCCCACAAAACTCAAGAGGTCTAAATCCACGTGTCCCTCTTGGCCTGCCTGTCACAGGAGAGGCCTCATGGGGCAGGTGAGTTACTTACACAGCCTCTCCTTTACCCCCACAATGATTATCTTACTCCTCCTGGCACAGTGAGGCCCTGCTGTGGTTTCAGATCCGTAGTTATTTATAGTCAGTGGAAATTAGGGCCTCCACCGACGGTTCTCTCATACCCACATGCCAGCATCAACCTCCACCCCAAAAGGGGGCCCCTTACAAATTTCTGTGGTCCCAGAAAAGTTCCAAGGGACCGTTTCTGAGCAGAGAAGACTCTGCTGTTTCTCTAGGATAGCTTTGGACAAGACGCCAGAGAACTGAGAAGCAGAAGTGAACCCTTCCAGCCGGGGAGATCTTGGAGGGCTGCTTGGAGGAGGTGGTATTTGAGCAAGATGTTGAGGGGTAGGCAAGGTTTGCAGTGGAGAAGGGTATTCCATGTGAAGGGAAAAGTGTGGACAGAGGCACAGAGGCAGAGAAGAAGGCTATGTAAAAGGAAGAGCCAATTATTCTGTTTTGGTTGGGGCTTAGAGGAGGGAACCACAGTAGCAGTGACAATAATTAAGAGGAGCAGAGCAGTGTAGATTCTCCAGACATTCTTCTAAGAGCTTCGCACGCGTTGTCACCTCATTTGATCCTCCCAACAACCCTACAGAGTGGGCACTAGGAGCAGTCCCATTTTCATAAGACACTGAAGCACAGACATCAAATCACTTGCCCATGGTCACGCAGCTAATGAGTGGAGGAACCCAAACCAGGCGTCAGAGTCAAACCCAGGCAGGCAATTCCAGAGTCCATGCCAGGACTCCAAATATTCAGCCACAACCTCTGTGCTTAAATGAAGAGGCAGGAGGGAGTCCCTGACAGTCCTCAAGCAGAGGAACAGTGCAGCTGGGACAGCTGGAAGCCGTGGGTTTGGGTTGGATGGAGAGATACCCCATGAAATAAAGCCAGCGGGGAGGGAGGGAAAGGCATCCTTAAGAGAGGTGACGGCTGGACTCGGCCAGGAGTGTTGACAGAGAGGAGGGCCCAGCCTGTGCTAGAGAGTCAAGGGCGAGAGAGGGTTGTGCAGACTCGGTTTTCAAGACAGAGCTGGCCGCTTGTGGTGGAGATGGGCCAGCGAGAGAGGAACAAGGCTGTGGTGAAATTAGAGGTTTCTGCTGGGCCCTGAGGGATGGGACGGCAGGCCTGGAGGTGGAGCAGCTAGATGAGAAAGATGCCTACAGAGAAGCCTGGGACTCTGCTGAGAAGTCCCAAACCTGCATGGGGGAGTGGGACAGAGGTCTGGGTCTGTGCTGTTCACTGCTGTATTCTAATGCCTGGAGCAGTGCTGGGCATAGAGTACACTCCATGAGCATACAGGATGAACTCACCTGGGGTGCTCATCAAGTGCGGCTCCAGCTGGTCAGGGAGCAGGCAACCAGCAAAGCAGGAGAAGTCAGAGAGGTAGGAGGAGAGAGTCACCTGCAGGCAGGGTGTGATCAAGGTGTCTGATAGGCAGTCAGGCACAAGAGCTGCCAGGAAGGGTCCATAGAGGACAGTGAAGGGGTAACAGTCCCGGGGACAGGCTGCTTCCTGAGCTCTTGGGAAACCTCTGCTGGGCAAAACAGCAGAAGGGTATGTTCCCTGGGGCCGCCCACACACACACCAGCTCAATCAGGTCAGGGTGGTTGGGACAAGAGCCAGAGGGACTCTCAGACTCGTGGGGACCACAGGTCTGGAGTGGTTCTCAGGGACCACCTCATCCAGCAATCCCAGAATGCACTGAGGCCCAGGAGGGAGGGGACCTGCCCAGGTGTGCGGTGGGTGAGGTCCTCACCCAGGACCAGGGCCCCCAAGGCATGCCTGCATGTGGTGAAGGGAGCAGACGTTCCTCTTCCCCGCGCCCTGCCTCGTGCAGGCTCCCCACCTCCCCACACGACCTCAGCCCTCATCCATCCCCGCCCTGCTGCACGGATGTGTACGTTTCCAGGGTCTGCCATAACCAAGGACCACAAACTGAGTGGCTTAAACTACAGAAACGTACTGTCTCACCTTTCTGGAGGCTGGAAGTCCGAGATCGAGATGTCGGCAGGGCCATTTCCTCCTGAGGGCTGTGCGGGGAGGATCTGTCCCAGGTCTCTCTCCTTCAGCTTGTCGGTGACGAGATATGACAATTGTAAATATCTATGCACCCAACACAAGCGTGCCTCGATCCGTAAGGCAAATGGTGGCAGACACAGAAGGGGATGTCGACAGTAACGCAATGATAGTGGGGGACTTGAACATCCCACTTCCACCAGCGGACAGATCGTCCAGGTAGAAAATGAATGAGGAAGCACAAGCTTTAGATGACACAGTAGACCATCGGGCCTAGTTGATATTTACCTTGTAGGTGGCCATCCTCTCCGTATTTTCACGCCATCTTCCTTCTGTGTGTATCTGTCTCTGACTGCAGATTTCCTCCACGTAAGGACGCAGGTCATCCTCGAGTAGGGCCCACCCTCAAGACCTCATCCTGACTTAGCAACTGCTCACCTGTGGTGGCTCCATATAGTCACATCCTGAGTTTTCAGGCCTTATGACTTCAATGTATGGACTAGGGCAGGGGCGTAATCCACCCAGAACATTCTCACTTGAGACAATCCTTTCTGTGCCTGAAGCCCCAGTTTCTCTCCTGTAAAGTGGGGATACACAGGGGGACAGACGGGGACTGTGGCAAGAGCTGATGCGCTCTCTTCCGTGTGGATGTCTGCGTCTCCGAGCACCCATCACAGCGGGCGTTAGGAAGCAGTGAGGCAGCCTGTGCGTTACGCAGTGGGCGTCCTGGTCTGATCCCAGCTGTGCCACTTACTCACTCGCTGTGTTGAGCCAAGCAAATGACTTCACCTCTCAGAACCTGTTTACTCATCTGTGAAATAGTACTTGTTCGTGATCCGTGGTAAGGAATAAATGAGCTGGTGTAAGAACACACAGCTCAGTACAGGAAGCCTGCAGGGAACGGAAACTGCCGTTACTCTTATCACTATCATCGCTATCATCATCGTTATTTACATATTATAGGTTTAAGAAGCTGAGGCACAGAGAGGGAGAGATCTTGCCGCAAACTCACACAGCCTTCTGGCACAAAACCACGTGAGAACTCTGTTCTCCTGACCCAAAGTCCCAGGTGTTTTTTTTTTTTTTTCTCTTCTTCTTAACTGTTTCCCTGTGTGATGTTAAGTAATTCCTGAATGCCTAACATTAGGAGAGCAATTAAGCCGCCTTCAGCTTCTCCACATGCCTGATGGAACATCGTGGGAAATTGTTGTTGCAAAGAACATGGAGCAACGTGTGTGGGGCTCGTGGTGCGGTGCAGTGTGAAAAAGGAGTCTTCAGCATGGTCCATGGCGGTAACTCCATAGAAACAGACAGGAGGCAAGGGCCAGGGTGGGGTTATGGGTAAGATTCAGGGTGACGGTTTTTCTCTCCACCTGTCCTTCTGTGTTGGTGGGGACGTTGTCCTAAGGCGGGTCAGCTAAGGCGCATTGGTGATGAGCAACAGGAGTGGTGGGGCAGACCCGAGGGAAGAATGGGCATGGTCCCCCCAAATCAGACCAGAGGCTGGAAAAGCCGAGCTCGGTTTTCCAGAGGGAAATTGGGATGCGCGGGGCTGGGTGGCAGGACTGACAGAATAGATGGCCCCTGGGGGCACGCAGGATGGGAGAAATCCACTCCCGCTGTTTCGGGTCCTTGTGTTGCTCCCGATTTCAGGCAGCGCTGGGCTGGTGAATGTTTAGCACACAGCTCTCTGAGTTGGTAGGGAGTCCTCGTTGGTGGCGTATGCTGATTTCCGTGGCGTAAGTGTTCCTACAGCGTCACTAACACGATGGCGTGAAATGTGAGACTGGGAGACAATGCACAGTCCACACCATTACATGGCATTTCTGGCAGGTAGACTCGGTGGACTCCAGAGAACAGAGCATAGTGACAGGCAGTAAAATAGTCAGGAAGGAACAAGCATGGGCCACTGGTTCCCTTTTTAAATATAATTTATAGAAATTGTAAGGCTGTATCATTTAATTCTCATGACGGCTGCATCTAACAACCAGCTCACAAAAATGCCTGAATACTTAGCAACAGGGTCTCACAAGAAGAGAGAGCCAATTCCACCGCACTGCTGGCTCCAGGTCCAAGGAGAGAGCCTGTGAATGGCCTGGCCTGGTCACACCCCGCCGTAGGCCAGGAAGTGGAGGCGTCTTGACAGACAGCCACCAACACTCCTCTCCGTGGGGGTGAAATAACTTCGCAGAAGGAAGGAAGAATGTCACCAGGTCGCCAAGACCTGGCACCTGCTTTTGTTTCGCTTTTGATAAATTTGTGTTGTTTGTTGGTTTGTTTTTCATTTTATGATATCTTCCCATTCCTACTTTTTAAATGTCACCATTGCTTAAAGTCCCAGAGTCTTTTAAAGAGAAAGTGAAAATGCTAGTCACTCGTGTCTGACTCTTGCGACCCCATGGATTATAGCCCGCCAGGCTCCTCCGTCCATGTGATTTCCCAGGCAAGAATACCGGAGTGGGCTCCCATTCCCTTCTCCAAGCAATCCTCCCAACCCAGCGATCGAACGCATATTGAAAGCAGATTCTTTACCATCTGAGCACCAGGGAAACCCTTTAAAGATAATCCAGGGCTTAATTCTGAGAGCAGTGAATGAAAGGAGCCAGCCACCCTCTATAGGGGTTTAAAACAGTTAAACCGTGTCCACCCTGCCCCAGCTGGCCCCTACCTTCTCCAGGGAGGGGGGAAATGAACTCAACTCCCCATCACCCTGCTAAGCCCACCATAGAGATTCTCCCAAGAGGACAGAAATCCCAGTGGGAGAGTACCTCAAGGCAGAGTCTTCCCAAGCAGCCCTGCAGGTAGAAGAGGCTGCATGGGGACCGTCAGGAGTCTGAAGTGGCCGCCTATGAATTGCTTGCCAAGATTGGCTAAGGGTGAGTTCTGGTAGGACTCTGGCTCTTTGGAGTTTTCTGATCCCATACTCCTTGGAAGAAAAGTTATGACCAACCTAGATAGCATATTCAAAAGCAGAGACATTACTTTGCCAACAAAGTTCCTTCTAGTCAAGGCTATGGTTTTTTCCAATGGTCGTGTATGGATGTGAGAGTTGGACTGTAAAGAAAGCTGAGCACTGAAGAAATGATGCTTTTGAACTGTGATGTTGGAGGAGACTCTTGAGACTCCCTTGGATGTAAGGAGATCCAACCAGTCCGTTCTAAAGGAGATCAGCCCTGGTGTTCTTTGGAGGGAATGATGCTAAAGCTGAAGCTCCAGTACTTTGGCCACCTCATGCGAAGAGTTGACTCATTGGAAAAGATTCTGATGCTGGGAGGGATTGGGAGCAGGAGGAAGAAGGGACAACAGAGGATAAGATGGCTGGATGGCATCACTGACTCGATGGACGTGAGTTTGAGTGAACTCCGGGAGATGGTGATGGACAGGGAGGCCTGGCGTGCTGTGATTCATGGGATTGCAGAGTTGGACACGACTGAGCGACTGAACTGAACTGACTGATGTCCATCTCTGGCTTTCCAGGTGGCTTGGTGGTAAAGAATCCGCCTGCCAATGCAGAGACACAGGAGACGGGGGTTTGATCCCTGGTTTGCGAAGATCCCCTGTAGGAGGAAATGACAACCCGTTCCAACATTCTTACTTGGGAAATCCTATGGACTGAGGAGCCTGGCGGGCTCCAGTCCATGGGGTTACAAAGAGTCAGACACAGTGGAGCGACTAACCAACAGCAGCATGGTTGCTTTACAATGTTGTATTAGTTTCTACTGTATTGCAAAGTAAATCCACTACACGTACATATATCCTCTCATTTTTGGGTTTCCTTCCTGTTTCGGTCAATGCAGAGCACTGAGTAGGGCTCCCTACTGTATCCGGTAGGGAATACTGTGTGCAGAGCTATGCAGCCGGTTCTCATTAGTTATCTAGACTTTTGGATTTTGTGCTTCCTGAGAACAAGGGCAGTCTCATGTGCCTCTGGAAAGTTAGCACCTAACAAGGATTCTACATAAAAAAATATGAGTGATGATGATATGTGTGGGCATGCTGAGAGCTCCCTAGTCTACTTGCCCCAAACAGAACCCACAGCCCGCTCAGCTTAGGACCTAGGGGGAGGGGGCCGGCCCAAGAGGGGCTGCAGTCTAACAGAAACACACACCCTGCTGCCCCCTTGCCAGCCTCAAGGACATGTGAGCTGGCATGAACCGCCAGCATCCTCTTGAAGTCCTGGGAGATCTAATTACCCAGACAAGGAGAAAGTGTTGAGTGAGTGAATGCCGGGGTTTGGAATAATCCATTTTCTGACTGCCACAGTCAGTTAATATGAGGCCAGGCTGCAAAACTGTCCCTCTGATGTTCTGACAACAGGCTCCCGGGAAAGCTGGCTGTTTGATCTGGAACTGCCAGCTTGTCTGTCTCCCCCAGAGGTTTCCTAAATTGTCCGAACAATTACCATCTTGGGGAGCCAGCCATGTTTCCAGCCTTGGCACAGTAGCAAAGAAAGTGCAGCCACCATGTGGGAGGCTGATGGAGACCACCCATGGGGCTGCAGTGAGTCCCAGCTCCAAGGTTTAATTCTGAGCAGTGGAGAGTGGTTGGGGAGGACTTGTGATTTATGTATGGTATCTCTTTTCAGTATTATCCCTGTTTCACAGATGAAGAAACTGAGACACAGTGTCAAGGCCAAGGTCACTCACCAACAGGTTGCAGAAGTAACATCTGAACCCAAGCCAGCCTGGCCCAAGTCCCCACACTCCAGTGTGTTTAGATGCCGGCAAATCTTAGATGTTATTTCCTCTCCCTGTTTTGTGTATTTAAATTTCAGAGTCCTTCATGACAGATCCTGAAGTTTTGTCCCTGAAAAGTGCACGGAATGGTGATTTCATGCTAGCGTGTTTCTTGGTTAATGGATATCTTTACCTTTTACTGTAAATATCTAAGAAAGAATTGCCTCCAGTAAATGCAGGGCCAAGCACACAGGGTTTGAGGGTGTCGGCCAAATCCTTTTGTAGAAAAGCCTAAAGTGAAACGAAAGGCAAGAAGGCCCCAAGCACCTACTAAGTGCCAGGCCTTGGAACCGTCCCTTCATTTGTCCATCAACTCATGCGGTAGGTGGTCCTTGAGCACCTATCATGTGCTGGACATAGTTCCAGGCCCTGGGGATAGACTCAGCAGCAAATGGAATAAAAAATGTCACCGCTCTCACGGGGCTTGTGTTTGAGTGTGTGGTGGCAAGAAAAAAAGCTAAGAACATGGAGAAATAATTGAGATTGTCCACTGTCATTACGGCTCTGGGGGAAATAAGCAAGGGCCGGGGGAGAAAGAACAGAACAGTCGTTGGAGATCCTGAGATCAGGAGGCGGAGAGGACCTGCAGAGTGAAAGGGAGCCTGTGCCGTGGAATGAGGGGGAGGCGTGGACAAAGGCTTGGAGGTGGGGCCTGAGGGGAAGTCAGCAGGGGCTAGACCACCAGGGGGGCACCAGGAGAACAGTGGGGCCTCCTCCCTAGTGGAGTGGACGCTGGTGAGCTGAGAACAGGCGAGAGATATAGTGTGTTATCTCGTCCATTCTCACCACACCCTGCAGAGCAGGAACCAAATCTGAGCTCCAGCAGGTGAGGAGATACCAGGGCACGGACTGGGTATGGCTCAGCTGGTGAGGAGGTGACAGGGCCACTTTTTGAACCTGGACCTGGGTGAGGATCTCGGTATCACCCAGCCAACCAGGGGTCAGCATGGCTGGAAGCCCAGCCCCAGTCTCCTAGCTTGGTACTCCATCCCCCAAAGGTCTTGCTGCTTTGTTCTGTTCCTTATGGCTTTGTTGCTGAGCCTCAGGCTGAACAGAACTTAATGATGTGTGATTTGAGGGTTCATCCGGAACATTTTGTTTCTCCATATAATTGCGAGCCGAGGCAGAGATGTGTGTTGCTGGTTGCTAGGCAACCAGGTGTGACCCAGTGAGTGCTGGGGGTGATTATTCTTCCCAGACAGAGGTGGTAGGTCCACCCACCTTCCCCTTTCTGCAGCACCCCCCACTAAATCCAGACCCTCTCAGCCAGGCAAGTGAACCCCTGGGACTCAATGATGAGGGGGACGGAATGCAAAGTAAGTGTGAACTGGAGAGGGTGATGATTCCAAGGAAACGTTAAATGGGTTCAGGCCTAAAGGAAAACTCAAGTGGAGGACCTATCCCAATGTGTAGAAAAGGGCGTTTATGACCATAATAATAGCCCTCACTCCTACCGTGTACCAACCCTGTCTTAAGCACATTAGTGGAGTCTAGTCACTCAGCTGTGTCTGCCTCTTTGCGACCCCGTGGACTGTGGCCCACTGGGCTCCTCTGTCCATGGAATTCTCCAGGCAGGAGTACCGGAGTGGGTTGCCAATCCCTCCTCCATTCTCGCCATTCTTCCTTCTCTAAGCACGTTGTCGTTGTTGTTCAGCTGTGGCCGACTCTTTGTGACCCTGTGGGCTGCAGCACGCCAGGTTTCCCTGTCCATCACCAGCTCCCAGAGCTTGCTCAAACTCATGTCCATTCAACCATCTCATCCTCTGTCGTCCCCTTCTCCTCATGCCTTCAATCTCCCTGAGCATCAGGGTCTTTCTAATGAGTTGGCTCTTTGCATCAGGTGGCCAAAGTATTGGAGCCTCAGCTTCAACATCAGTCTTTCCAATGAATATTCAAGATTGATTTCCTTTAGGATTGACTGTTTTGATCTCCTTGCAGTTCAATGGACTCTTAAGAGTCTTCTCCAACACCACAGTTCAAAACCATCAATATTTATGGTCCAACTCTCACATCCATACATGATCACTGGAAAACCATAGCTTTGACTAGATGGACCTTTGTTGGCAAAGTAATGTCTCTACTTTTTAATACGCTGTCTAGGTTTGTTATAGTTTTTCTTCCAAGGAGCAAGCATCTTTTAATTTCATGGCTGCAGTAACCATCTGCAGTGATTTTGGAACACAAGAAAATAGAGTCTCTCACTGTTTCCATTGTTTCCCCATCCATTTGCCAAGAAGTCATGGGACCAGATGCCATGATCTTAGTTTTTAGAATGTTGAGTTTTAAGCCAGCTTTTTCACTCTCCTCTTTTCACTTTCATTAAGAGGCTCTTTAGTTCCTCTTAGCTTTCTGCCATAAGGGTGGTGTCATCTGCATATCTGAGGTTATTGATATTTCTCCCAGAAATCTTGATTCCAGCTTGTGCTTCATCCAGCCTGGCATTTCACATGATGTACTCTGCATATAACTTAAATAACCAGAGTGCAATATACAACCTTGACATAAGCACATTCAGTTCAGTTCAGTCGCTCAGTTGTGTCCGACTCTTTGTGACCCCATGAATCACAGCACGCCAGGCCTCCCTGTCCATCACCATCTCCCGGAGTTCACTCAGACTCATGTCCATCAGGTTGGTGATGCCATCCAGCCATCTCATCCTCTGTCGTCCCCTCTTCCTCCTGCCCCCAATCCCTCCCAGCATCAGAGTCTTTTCCAATGAGTCAACTCTTCACATGAAGTGGCCAAAGTACTGGAGTTTCAGCTTTAGCATCATTCCTTCCAAAGAACACCCAGGACTGATCACCTTCAGAATAGACTGGTTGGATCTCCTTGCAGTCCAAGGGACTCTCAAGAGTCTTCTCCACCACCACAATTCAAAAGCATCAATTCTTTGGCGCTCAGCCTTCTTCACAGTCCAACTCTCACATCCGTACATGACCACTGGAAAAACCATAGCCTTGACTAGACAGACCTTAGTCGGCAAAGTAATGTCTCTGCTTTTGAATATGCTATCTAGGTGGGTCATAACTTTTCTTCCAAGGAGTAAGCGTCTTTTAATTTCATGGCTGCAGTCACCATCTGCAGTGATTTTGGAGCCCCAAAATATAAAGTCTGACACTGTTTCCACTGTTTCCCCATCTATTTCCCATGAAGTGATGGGACCAGATGCCATGATCTTCATTTTCTGAATGTTGAGCTTTAAGCCAACTTTTTCACTCTCCTCTCTCACTTTCATCAAGAGGCTTTTTAGTTCCTCTTCACTTTCTGCCATAAGGGTGGTATCATCTGCATATCTGAGGTTATTGATATTTCTCCCAGCAATCTTGATTCCAGCTTGTGTTTCTTCCAGTCCAGTGTTTCTCATGATGTACTCTGCATAGAAGTTAAAATAAGCAAGGTGACAATATACAGCCTTGACGTACTCCTTTTCCTATTTGGAACCAGTCTGTTGTTCCATGTCCAGTTCTAACTGTTGCTTCCTGACCTGCATATTAACAAGTATCAACCATTGTATCCTCACAAGCAAGCCTAGGAGGGAGGTATTGTGAAAATTCCCATTTTAGAGACAAGAAAACTGAAGCACCTGGGGGTTATGTCCAACCTGTAAGTGGCAGAACCCCTTCATGGATTAGTGCAAAGAGATGACTTGTTGGAAAAGACCCTGATGCTGGGAAAGATTGAAGGCAAGAGGAGAAGAGGGCAGCAGAGGATAAGATGGTTAGATAGCATCACCTACTCAATGGCAAACTCTGGGAGATAGTGAAGGACGGAAGAGCCTGGCATGCTGCATCCATGGGGTTGCAAAGAGTCGGACATGACTTAGCATGACTCAAAAACAACAACAAAAAGTGCCAGAAGCAGGTGATCTGGCCCCAAGTCCAGCACCAAAACAAATGGGTGGACCTGAGACCTGACTGAGGGTCAGCGAGGAGAAATGGAACAAGGAGAGATTTACTCAAAAACTGAAGTTGAATCAATTCAGTTCTTATTGTGGCCCTACTGTGCACGGGACAGTTTGCCTTATACAGAAATGAGGTGTAGAACTTGAGGACAAGGAGTGGAGGCAGATAGACCCAAGCCAGCCATCAGACTGTTTACTAGGGTGTGGTGGCTACTGTGAGAGAAGAGAAAGATGCTGGGAGAGGATGGTGTGGAGGCAGACCCCAGAGGAAAGGAGATAGACCCAGACCTGGAAAAGGAACCAAAGTTGGAAGGAGAGGCATTTTAGGTGGTATTTTATCACCTGGGATTAGAATGAATTTTTTAGACATCTGTCTCCACCTGAGACTGCAAGCTCCTCAAAGCAGGAATAACTTGCATTAAGGGAATTCATAACCTTGGAGGGGTTGTGAATTTCACATACCTTGGACAGGACTTACTTCTCATAGGAAAGCAGGACTGTATCAGCACCTGCAGAATTTGAAGTGGAGGGGAAGTATTCATTTCCATGTCTTTAGGAGACCGTACATATCTGCCATTCTGGATGCAGCAATTGTGAAATGTTTATTTAACAAATAATGTGAACAGAAAGAAAAGGGAATCAAAGAATGAATGGATTAGTGAGTGAGAGAAGGGGATTGGTTTTAACTGTTGAAGAGGGGATATTCGACACTGCTGAGCATTTAGAGCCAATGCTCTTCCCAGAGGGGGGACACACGGGTCTGGGGGCACTTAGGAGAGATCAGAGCATCATTCACTGTGAGTCAGAGGATGACAGTTCAAGACCGGAGATCCACTAAGGAGCCAACTCAGTGATGATGACCTCAGGCCTGAAGAAGAAAGGTCAGATGCAGGAGATCCCAGGGCGGCTGGCCAGTATGGTCAGAAGGGGGAGTAGATCTCAAGGAAATGGAGAGCTTGGCCTTAGACCTCCCAAGTTGGAGATGCAGTAATAAATAAGACATCCAGGTGGGCCTACCTCGTGGGCCTCTTGACATCCTGAGCCAGGGGTTGAAAGAGAAAGAGGACAGGACAGCAAATTCCTGAAACACAAGCCCCCACTTCCAGACCTCAGTCTGGGGCAGACATCACTAATCAAGCCCGATACACAGACTCTTCAAACTCAACTCCAGGTAGCCCTTGCTAATAAGTCACAGTTGACTTGCAAGATGAAATTAATCTGTGACTCCTGTCTGAGAGGTGGCAAGGATAGCCCTCAGATTTGACTATTCTCTGAAAGCCGAATTACAAGAGGGAAAGGGGTAATGAGGGAGCAGTGAGGCCTGAAAGTTAAGGTCAGATATAAGCCACCCGAGGTCCAGGTAAGAATCATGACATCTTCTCTCTGTAAGAAAGACTTTGAAGGCTTACAGAGTTTAAACACTTAAACTCTCAAAGAGGTTTTTGTTTTTAAGGAACTTTGTTTTGTTTTTTATGTTTAGTTATTTTTAATTGATGGGTGATTGCATTACAATATTGGTTTGATTTCTTCCACACATCAGTTATAAATTAGGTGTCCCCTATGTCCCCTCCCCCTTGAACATCCCTCCCAGCCTGCTAGGCTGTTCCAGTGCCCCGGGCTGAGTTCCCTGAGTCACACAGTGGATTTCCTTGACGATCTGTCTTGCATATGGTAGTGTGTATGCTTCCACGCTACTCTCTCCATTCCTCTCACCCTCCCCTTCCTCTCCCCCGCCCTTGTCCATAAATCTGTTCTCTATGTCTGTATCTCCACTGCTACCTTGCAAATAGGCTCATCAGTACCATCTTTCTAGCTTCCACAAATAGGCATTAATATATGATATTTGTCTTTCTCTTCCTGACTTACCTCAGTCTGTACCTCGGGCTCTAGCTTCACCTACCTCACTAGAACTGACTCAGGTGCGTTCCTTTTTATGGCTGAATGGTGTTGCACTGTATGTGTGTGCCAGAGTTTCTTCATCCGTCCATCTGTCGATGGGCATCTAGGTTGCTTCCATGTCCTAGCCGCTGTGAACAGAACTGCAGCAAACGATGGGGCGCATGTGTCTTCTTCAGCTTTGGCTTCCTCAGAGTATATGCCTAGAAGTGGGATTGCTGGGTTGAATGGTGGGTTTACAAAGAGGCGGACACGGCTGGGCAGCTGAACAGCAACAACATTTTATTATTGTTGCTAGTTTTTTTAAAGAATCTCCATGCCATCTTCCACCGTGGTTACATCGATCTCCATTCCCCCCAGCAGTGCAGGAGGCTGCCCTTTTCCCAACTCCCTCTCCAGCACTTGTTGGTGGTGGATTTTTTGATGATGACCATTCTGACCAGTGTGAGGCGATATCTCACTGTAGTTTGATTTGCATTTCTCTAATAATGAGCAATAGTGAGCATCTTTTCATGTGTTTATTAGCCATCTGTACAAAATCACCCAGCTATTGGGCTTCCCAGGTGGCGCCAGTGGTAAAGAACCCGCCTGCCAGTGCAGGGGACTTAAGAGACATGGGTTCGATCCCTGGGTTGGGAAGATCTCCTGCAGGAGGGCATGGCAACCCAGTCCAGTATTCTTACCTGGAGAATCCCATGGACAGAGGAGCTTAGCAGGCTATAGTCCGTGGGTCACAGAGTTGGATATGATTGAAACGACTTAGCGCGCATGCACAACCCAGCTATTATTATTCATTTGCCCAAGTAGTGAAAATGCGTCCATTCTTATGAAGAGTAATAATCTGAAGGTACAGTTTGACAGCTTTCCTGAGAAGCCTGACTAGTCTCAACTGACTTCAGTTTTACTGTTTGGTAAATGTCCTAAGGAACATACTTTGCTCCCACTGTGGACTCTGTAGCCTGCCAGCCTTTCATGCCACGCCTCTTTCATGAGCACCTACCACATGTTGCGCTCTGTTCGAGGTAACAGGGCAGTCTTCAGCATGGAGCTCCCAGCAAGTTAGGGCAAGAGCCAGCCTCAGAGCCAGCTACGGTCTCACCAGTGACCAGCCCCGGGGACCCTTCCTCTTCCACAGCCAGCTGAACAGCTGGAAAAAGAGTGTGTCCCGTCATCTTGCAAGAAAGCATTGTAGTCAGCCGGCCAGCATGCCTGCTCCTGACCCGGCTGGAGCAGGGGCATGGCTGGTCAGCAGAGTGACCGCCCCTTCTCCCCCAGACGAGGGTGGACTCATCCCCCAGCAGGCCGGGCATGGCGGGGCTGGCCGAGGACCTGGCCACCCTCAGGCGTCACAGGAATGAGGTTCCCAAAAGCAGACACAAGTGGCTTCTCCCGGGCTCAGGGTTAGACAACTGCAGAGAGGCTTGCTAAAGGAAGCACGCGCTCCCAAAACAACATGCTCCTAGATAAGAACACACTTCAGGGAGAACATGGCGCGTGTCTAGAGAGAAACTTCACTGGGTTTTGCCAGGAATCAGTAAATGGTGTGGCGATCACCACGGCTGCTCCAGGCAGAGTCACTGAGTGTGTTTTCACAGCTGTCCCCTTGCTCTCAGAATTAGCTTGAGCCTTGGTCAGCCCAGCGTGGGCTTTCCTAGTGGCTCAGACGATAAAGCATCTGCCTACAATGCGGGAGACCCAGGTTCAATCCCTGGGTCAGGAAGGTCCCCTGGAGAAGGGAATGGCAACCCACTCCAGTATTCTTGCCTGGAGAATCCCATGGACAGAGGAGCCTGACGGCCACAATCCATGGGATCGCAAAGTCAGACACAACCGAGCAACTAACACTTGGTCAGTCCAGCATCTTTATCCAGCTTGAGGCTGCACCCAGCACCACACCAGTCTCCTGAGCAAAGGGACAGGAAGTACCCGGCCCCTGAAACAGCAGTGATGCTGACCCTTCTTCTGTTGCACGGGCAATGACAGAGCTGGCCTTTGTTAAGTTATCGGAGAGACACACAGAACATGTAAAGTATAAAGAATGCCCGACAGTGCGTGGGGGGCAACCTCAATGACAGGTTCCTGGTGCAAACGCTTAGCCTGTCCTGAAAGAGCCTGTGTCACAGAGCACAGGGGCGTGGGGTCTTGGCATCTCGAGACTGGGGTTCTAGTCCTGCTCATGCCTCTAACGGCTGCGTGCCCTCAGGCAGGTCTCCTCAGCTCCCTCCTCCATGCAGTGTCACAAGGCTATCAGCTTCTGCAGCTGAAGCCTTTAACCCGTACACGTGTGTATATGAGTGTGTGTGTGTGTGTGTGTTCGGTCATGTCTGACTGTAGGCCAGAACTGTAGCCTGCCAGGGTCCTCTGTCCATGGAATTTTCCAGGCAAGAATACTGGAGTGGGTTGCCGTTTCCTACCCCAGGGGATCTTCCCGGCCCAGGGACCAGGCCCATGCCTCTGGTGCCGCCTGCTTTGGCAGGCAGGTTCTTTACCACTGTGCCACCAGTGCCTACTCTATGCCAAGCACTGTGGGCCAGGCATTGCCTTAGATAGCCCTCTCCTCAGGTCTCTGGGAGCCTGCAGGATCTTCCTGTTTTATAGCCCAAGTGTCCCAGAGAAGGTGAGTGACTTGTCCAGGGTCACACAGCTGTGGAAAGTGGAACAGCTGGAGCTGCTAGTCGCTGGAGGCTGTGACCACACAACCCAGTGCCCAGAGCATCAAAATGCATAAATGCATGTCTCACCCGCTGCCGGAAGAGCTTGAGTCCACGTGTGGCAACAGCATTGCACGGTTAGATGTCTCAGCAGGTGTGGAAGAGCCC
>SJXQ01003925.1:432170-461157 GCA_006408695.1 Aepyceros melampus | reverse complement strand
ACCTAGGACGCCAGGCCCAGCCTCACACACTCACTCCTCACGACCTGTTTGTGTGTGTATTAATCGCTCAGTCGGGTCGACTCTTCATGACCCCGTGAACTATAGCCCACCTGGCTCCTCCGTCCATGGGGATTCTCCAGGCAAGGATACTGGAGTGGGTTGCCATGCCCTCCTCCAGGGGATCTTCCCAACCCAGGGAGCGAACCCAAGTCTCCTGCATCACAGGTGGATTCTTTGCCATCTGAGCCACCAGGGAAAGTTTTTAGTTTGGGTTCCCCAAAAGCAGAGTGTGAGCCAAGGGGGCGGGGTGCAGGTGGTATGTCTGGGAGTCATCTCGGGAGTGAGAGAGCAAGAGAAGAAAGCAGGGAAGAAGAAATGCCATTGGGGGTGTGCTGGTGACTGATTACGCGGCAGGGGACCAGGGCTATGGCCCACTTGACCTTGGCAGGGAGCATGCGGGAAGCACCTGAGAATTGTCCCTCCAAGTGTACAGGGTTGGAGCGTCTATCCTGACTCCCAGCTCCCGCTGGGTGTGGTCTGGGGTAATTCTCAGCACTTCCGGGCCCCCTGCTTTGTGGCACCCGATGAACCCCCAGCTGCAGGAGGAGCCCTGAAGCTGAAGACAGATTTGGAGGACACATGAAGGGGGTGGCCGGCAAGCTCCCGAGCTGCCCGCCTTGGCTGCAGGTGGAGTCATGGAGGACCGCTGGGCTGGGGCACAAAAACTCTCACCACAGTTCCTCATGAGATAATTATAGTGCCAGTGATGGCTTTCATCCATCGAGGTGTTTCCCTGCACCAAGGGCAATGCTGCATCCATTATGTTCATCACCTGAGGAAGCAGGGACCAGTTATCCCCTTGGAGGATTCCCAGGGGGCTCCGCGGCAAAGAATCTGCCTGCAGTGCAGGAGACGCAAGTTCCATCCCTGGATCAGAATGATTCCCTGGAGGAGGGAATGGCAACTGACTCCAGTATTCTTGCCTGGAGAATACTATGGACAGAGCAGCCCAGCGGGCTACAGTCCATAGGGTTGCAAAGGTCAGACACAACTGAAGCGACTTAGCACTCAGTTACACTATTAATGGGGCTTCCCTGATAGCTGAGTTGGTAAAGAATCTGCCTGCAATGCAGGAGACCCCAGTTCAATTCCTGGGTCAGGAAGATCCACTGGAGAAGGAATAGGCTACCCACTCCAGTGTCCTTGGGCTTCCCTTGTGGCTCAGCTGGTAAAGAATCTGCCCACAATGTGGGAGACCTGGGTTCGATCCCTGGGTTGGGAAGATCTCCTGGAGAAGGGAAAGGCTACCCACTCCAGTATCCTGGCCTAGAGAATTCCTTTGATTGTATAGTTCATGGGGTCGCAGAGTCAGACATGACTTAGCAACTTTCACCTATTAATGATTAAAATAATAAAAGTGAAAGGAATGTTCAGTGAGCTATGAGAACATTCAAAAACGGGTTCTATCTGAAGGGGACAGAGAGACAGGTTTCGCCAAGTTCAGTGTGAATGAGAGGCAAGAGCAGTCCAAGCAGCAGGAGCAGCATGTGCAAAGGCCCTGAGGCAGGAGAGCACTTGTACTGAAGCCGTACTAGAGAGGCTGGTGGCGCTGGAGGGTATTGGCAGGGTGGAGGAATGAGACTTAAGGAGAAATCAGGGGTCACACTGTCCAGGGCCTTCCAGATCTTGGCAAGGAGAGTAGATGTCTCTCTGTGCAACGGAAGCCCCTGGAGCATCTTCAACAAAGGTCTGACATTCACACAGTGTCCTTCATGCTTTTAAAACATCCCTGGGACCACTAGGTGGAGAATAGGTTGAAGGCGGCTAACTGAAGTCCTCTCGGACTGACGTGCAGGCAGTGAAGGGGAGTGGTCGGATCTGAGTTAAGCATTCCTTTGAGTGGAGGGACACACAGGTAGTAAGTGATGAAGCCAAGTTTTTAACCCAGGAATATTTGTCTCCAAGTTCATATCTGAAAGGAAGGCCATTTCCTCTCCAGGGGATCTTCCTGGCCCAGGGATCAAACTGTGTCTCCTGCTTTGCAGGCATATTCTTTACCACTAGCACCGCCTGGGAAGCGGTTACATGGAAATAAGTGTACATTTTCTTATAGTACATATTGACTTCCCCCTTTAAACTGAACTTTGAATCATTCAAATAAAACACGAATACCTTCTCCTGGGTTAAAATAGAAATATTTTAGTCCAAGTTAGAGTCCCGACCACTGCAACCAATCAGATTGCCCTTTTCCTCCCCAGAGGTTCCACCATCATGGTTTTGGAGCAGATCCTTAGAGAACCTTTGCTGCATATTCACATATATATGTACCTATAGGAAATATAAACTATGGCTTTATTGAGTTTTCTGTTTGGCATAAATGGAATCAAACTGTACACATTGCTCTGCAACTTGCCTTTTCACTCAGTTTGTGCTACATTCGTGCATATAAATGGATTGCGTCTTCTAATTGTTGCATAATATTTAATGGGTCAGATGCATCACAGTGGCTTTAGCCCACTCACTTTCCAAAGACGGAAATGCATTTTTCTATAAATATTATAGCTTTTGAAGGGCTCGTGGTTGTTTTTTTTTTTCCTTTCAAAATGTAAGTCTTTTATTTATGCTAATGGAGGTACCCACACTGCAGTGACAACACAAACATTTAACAACTCCCAGCCTGGTGACTAAATTTTCCCATTTTCTTCAGGTGCCTGGGATCCCTGGGAGTTAGCTCTTGTCTGCTGCCAAGCCTGTGTTTATAGCTCAAGGCTGTCTCCAGAACAGGGGAAATGGTGGAGTTAGTGACTTTTAGCTGCTGGGCCCTGAAATAGGCACCCTGGCATGATATAGAAATAGTACAGCTGTGGATTCTCAAAGACCTGGGGTCCAATCCCAGCTATAGCTGTATGACCTTGAGCACGTCACTTGAGCTCTCTGAGCCTCGGTTTTCCCATCCACAAAATGGAATTTGTAATCCTTGCCTTATAGACCAGCCAGAGGTGAATGCAAGCTCCCTGTGTTCAGTGATGATCCCCGGAGAGCACAGACGTGTGCACTTAGCACCCCTCCATCTGTAGCCCCAGCATACTGGAGGGCCTGCGGTGATGGTGTGGGGTAGGGCATCTCTAAAGGGGTCACTCAAGGTCACAGACAGTGAAAAGACGTGAATACTCTGTCACTGCTCTCAATGCCATGTGAGGTTGCATTTGAGCTCAGAGGTTTTCTGCCTGGATTCTGGGCACCAACGGCATGCCAGGGACTTCTCATATAGTTGTGTGCCTTTCATTTGCACCCCAGCAGGCAGAAACAGCGAGTCTCCCCTCTGCCCCAGTCTACAGATGAAGAGACTGAGGTTCTGAGGGAGTGTCATTTGCCCAAGTGGCAGGTTGAGGCTAGAATTTTGTCCCTCTGCTTCTGGAAGCTTCCCTGAGGCTGCAGCATCCGCTCAGCAGAGCGCCCCGTCCTGGACCAACAGGGGTGTTGCACCTCTCATGATGACATCGCGAATGTCTGTGTTCAACCATCAAGACCCCTTCACGAAGGAGAGAAAAGCGGCTTTTCTGGCCTCCTTTTTTCCAAAAGGATGAGATAAAGGCTCACCAAAGGACAGTTTGAATCAAATCTCTTAAACGATGCTGATGGAGAGAGAATGTGAAATGTCCCTAATTTTGTGTATACATTAAGGCTCAGTTTTTTTTTTTAAGCTAATGAGCAAGATGAGAACCTTTTGGTGAAAAGGGCCTGGGCCAGGAGTCAGGAGTCCAACTCCAGCTTTGCAGCTGAATCACTGTATCTGAGCCCAGATACTTCCCCATCCCTGGGCCTCACTTTTCCACCTGTCAAATGGGAGGGTGAGACTGGCTGACCAGGGGACTTGTCCTGCTCCAGCAGTGGGGGAACCCGGGGCAGAGGACGGGGAAGGTGGAGTGCTTCTGGGATAGGGTTGCCAGATTTAACAAAGAAAAGTATAGGATATTCAGTGTAATTTGAATTCCAGATAAAAAATAATTTTTATTAGCTTGTCCCCAATATTATAGGAGACATAACTTAAAAGTTATTTGCTGTTTATCTGAAATTCAAATTTGAGTGGTCATCCTATATTTTGTCTGGCAACCCTATTCAGCACCTTCCCCTCCACCAGACCCCTCAATTCTTTGATGCAGATAATTGATATCTTCATAGCTACTGGATGAACTCCTGGCCACCCACCTTCCCACCAGATCCTCACCACCCAATCCCAACCTTCCCACCAACACCCACTTTCCTGTTCACATAGAAATCCTAGAGCCATGAGCTGAGAGGTTTCATGGGCCTGGGAATTCCTACAGCAGAGATAGGGGTGGAGAAGCAGCTGGACTTGGGGGCTTGAATCAGTGGAGAGATGTGTGTCCGTGTGTATCACAAAGGCTGGAGGGACACCGCGTCTGTGGGTGCTCACAAGCGGCTGACCTCATCGTGACCACGCCTACGTGTGCACCCACAAACTAGCGGCACTGTGTCCGTGTGTAACCAAGAGCCTGGCCAGGGCAAGGCCCAGAGCCTGGGGAAAGGCAGTGTGTGTCCAGCACAGCGGGACACAGGTGCGCTCTGGGGGCAAAGCTTCCTCAGGCAGCCAAAGACACAAGCGGCCGCTACAGCAGATCACTGCTGTTCAGCGGGAGAGCCCACGTTCTGCACTCAGCCCTCTTCTTGCACATAATTAATAGAATACAAATTCTGACTCCAGCAGAAGCCTTGAGCCACATGCTGGGGCATTTTTAATTTTTTTTTACCGTGAGGACACACTTCCCTCACCTCTACTGTTCACAGAGAGCGTTCACACCCCTTCCTCTGTGGAGTACAGCTTACCACAGCCTCGGGCTTATTTTGCTCCCATTTTATTGATGAGGACACTGAGTTTCCAGGGGATGAAACAACCAGCCCAAGTTCATCCGCAAACCTGACTCCTCACCCAGCGCTCTGTCCTTGGCCTTTTGTACAAAAAGAAACTCAGGTTCGAAAAATCTATAGTTCCACACAGTGTCTGCTATCAACTGCTGGGCATTTGGGTCTCTGAATTTTCAAGGCCTTCCTGGCTTTGTCCAGTGGATATTTGACACAGTATTTTAATTTTTAATATACTAAATGGTGAGATGCCCTTTAATCTCAATTGAATCTCCAGCACCATTCATCTCTCACACCAGCCTGGTAGTTTTGCTCCCAAAATAGGCACTGTTAATTTTCAGCCTGAGGGTGAGGAGACTTTGTTTCTGCTCCTGGGAAGGGCATGATCGGTGGCCTGGACCAGGTGGACTTTCCTACCTGTCGGCCTCCATAACCACTGTCTTTGGATATAACGTGCCACAGCCACCAGTCCCCCACCTTCAGCCCAGTCCATCCTTCATGCCGTGTGTGAGGAAACTGAGGTCCAGAGAGAAGTGGATTATCCGCGGTCACATGGCCCTTCCGCGGTGCCTGTCCTCTCCTGACCAGCCTCCTCTCATCTCACTGAGAACCCATCTCTTCAGTCTTACTCCTCCAGGAGGTCGTGATTAATGACCCCACTGTCTTAACTGAACAGTCATGACCCAATATCCTCACTGGGGGCTTCCCTGGGGGCTCAGTGGTGAAGAACCCACCTGCAGTGCGCGAGATGCAGTTTCGATCCCTGGGTCGGAAAGACCCCCCTAGAGAAGGAAACGGCAACCCACTCCAGTGTTCATGCCTGGAGAATCCCATGGACAGATGAGCCTGGCAGGCTACAGTCCATGGTGTTGCAAAAGAGCTGGACGTGCCTGACAGACTAATTCTTTTCACTGTGAACACATGTTAGCCACGCCAGCACAGGAGGCTGGGGGCAACATTTCCATGTGCTTAGAACAGGGCCAGCCTGGGTCCTCGGGTCCCAAGAGTGCACCACAGCCACAGCTGGGTCTTATGAAGGCCTCCATCTCCCCATCTATGAAAGGAGCATGACCCAGCTCAAGCTCCCTTCCTCCCACTGCGCAGGCAGGACAGTGGATCTCCAGCGCTTCTTGTACTGATAGGCAAGGCCAGTGGGGTGGGGGGAGGTCTCCTTGGGAACAGGACACCCGCAGGCTCTTCTGCAGGTCTCAGCCAGTCTGGCTCTTGGAGGCAGTAGGTGGGCGTCTTACCATGAACATCAGAAGAGGCTCAGCACCCAGAACCCCATTTCTGAGGCATGTCCATCTCCTGTGCCCCTGAACCACGGACTAGGATCCCAGGACCACCAAGCTCCTATATTCCTGAGCAAGGGGCTCTTCCCTTCAAGGGACTCCCCCAGCACCCGCACGGGGCAGGCGTGCAGAGAAACACGGGTTGAATGAGTAACTGGATGAATGAAAGACTTGGAGTCCTAGGCCCTGTGATGTGATAGCTTGTCTTATGATAGTAGATATTGAACCCTGGGGCCCCTGCAACTGGAACAGCAGAATGCCCCAGTCCTCCAACCCCAGCACGCTGGCGATGCTGTTCAGATCTTCTGGGTAGAAGCTAGCACCGGGGCAGGCTCCTGGTGGGTTCCTGCTGGTTTCCTGCCTTGTTTTTGCCTCTCTCCCCCTGCCACGCGGCCGCCCCCCTCAGGGTGATTCCTGGACGTGTGTGTCTCCCCAGGACACCCAGGCCAACCTCTCTGCACTCTGTCTGCAGGTTTGCCGGGCACTGCTCCAGACCTGGAGAAGAGAAAGCAGATTTTTGGGCAAAACTTTATACCTCCAAAGAAGCCAAAAACCTTCCTGCAGCTCGTGTGGGAGGCCCTGCAGGACGTGACGCTGATCATTCTGGAAATCGCCGCCATCATCTCCCTGGGACTCTCCTTCTACCACCCGCCTGGCGAGAATAACGAAGGTAAGACGGCGCCTGGGACCTCCCACTCCCGACCTGCAGCACGCATGCCTGGCCGCACCTCGGGGCACCTGGGGGCTCAAGGCTGGGAGACTGAGGCCCGAGGGGCAGTGTGTGGCTGAGCTGGGCCCCGGGCTGAGAGCGCCTGGCCCCCTCCCCCGTGTGGGAAACGCAGAGACTGCATCAACCACGGTCCCGTTAGAGTGAGCGTTTGTCGAGCACTTGGTGTGCCGAGCTCCAGGCCGACATACTGTCCTCCTGACAACCCCATGATGTAGGGGCCATGATTATGCCCATTTTAAAGATGCGCCTTGGGCACAAGGAAGTGCATTAACTTGCTCCAGGTCACCCAGCTAAGAAAGAGCCCCCAGATTTTGTGGTGGGGCTTGTTAAAGACATCACTGCCCAGACCACGCTCTTGTTCTTGTTTAATCGCTCAGTCGTGTCCCATTCCTTGCCACCCCATGGACTGCAGCACGCCAGGCTTCCTTGTCCTTCACCATCCCCCAGAGCTTGCTCAAACTCATGTCCATCGAGTCAGTGATGCCATCCAACCATCTCATCCTCTGTCGTCCCCTTCTCCTCCTGCCTTCAATCTTTCCCAGCATCAGGGTCTTTTCCAATGAGTCAGCTCTTCACATCAGGTGGTTAAAGTATTGGAGCTTCAGCTTCAGTCCTTCCATGAATATTCAGGGTTGATTTCCTTTAGGATTGTCTGGTTTGATCTCTTTACTGTCCAAGGGACTCTCAAGAGTCTTCCCCAGCACCACAGTCCTGAAAGCATCAGTTCTTTGGCGCTCAGCCTTTCTTTATGGCCACTCTCTGGTTATGTTGAATGGAGTCCAAGGGAGAGTGACCCCAGACTTCTATCCAGCTGCTGTCTGCGGGCTCCTCACTCTCACAGCTGAGGACAGACCCTCCGAATCGCCCACCTATGGGCTGCATCCATGCTCGATCAGACACGGTGTCAGCCTCAGGCCCCTTGCCCTCTGGGTGCTCTAGCTTCTGAGTGATCCTGTTTTGGCTCCGACACTGGGCTCCTAGAGGCCCCCAGCTGTGAGAAAACCCATGATGACGTCAGAGCCCTGTGCTCCTGATATTCTAGAACAGGGATCGAAAACTTCAGACCACGGCCACATCCTGTTTTTGTATGGCCCTTAAGCAAGTCACTTTCCTTCTGTGAATCTCAGTTTCCCCATGTGCTAAACAGGACAACAGACCTCAGGGTAACAGACCTGGAGGGGTTATAACAAGGAGGTGGTGGAGGGGCGCCTTGACAGCCTGGCACACAGAGGGCGCCCAGAGGTTCTGGGCCTGCTGCCACTGTCGGGGGCCACCCTGGGCTTCCTTCCCTGCAAGTGTGAGGTGGGGATCTCACACTCGGTGCCTTGCAGGGGGAGGACTCTCAGTCACGACCCTGTGCTTGGTTCAGGGCCAGCACACCCTGGTGGGGCTGATGCTGAGCACGCTTTGCCACGTGACGAGTCTCGGGCTTGAGAGGACATCCTGAAATATGCCCTGGGTTCTGAATGGGGCCATTGCTTGGTGGGTGGAGGAAGTACTGCCCCACTCACCCGGGGAGGGTTCTGGAGTAAACCCACTTTCTCAGTCAGGACTCGGGAGCCCTAATGGAAAACCTCATAAATAAGTGAGGAGGTTGGGATTAATATATACACACTAATAGACATTAAAATAGATAACCAAAAGGACCTATTGTCAGCACAGGGAACGCAGCTCAATATTTTGTAATAACATATAAGGAAACAGAACCTGAAAAAGAATAGATATGTACATGAACCACTATGCTATATCCCTGAAACTAACATGACATTGTCAATCAACTAAACTTCTATTTTAAGAAAAGAAAACCTCAGCCTCCATTCTTCCTTTCATTCCAGATACTGAGCACCTGCCAAGGGCTAGACTTCACCAACTCCATGCAGCTTCCCTTTATCATGGCGAAGTTTTTTAAGCCTGAATCTCTCTGCACATCTATACATAAATAGAAAGATAGGCAGACTGATAAATATATACACATAAACCATGGGCTATGTAGGATTACACAAGATATATTGTTTTGCTGTTAGATTTTTATAATCTGATTTGAGATTAGTGGAAAAGTATAAATACTTTGTTATTAATTATTATTAGGCATCTTAATGTGCTTCATAAATAGATCATCCTTCTAGGTTCACTGCTTCAGGCAAGCAAATAAAAAGCGAAAACCAAATATAAGGAATAATCTTTATGGGCCTCATTTGACCAAATGAGGTTCCTTGTACAGCTGCTACACCACTCCCTCCCATGCCAAAATTTCCTGAGAAACTGGATAAGCAAGTCTATCTGGTCAGCTACCTCGAATTTTTTTTTAACCTAATATTACTAGTTGCAGCCATGAAATTAAAAGACGCTTACTCCTTGGGAGGAAATTTATGAGCAACCTAGATAGCATGTTCAAAAGCAGAGACGTTACTTTGCCAACAATGGTGCATCTAGTCAAGGCTATGGTTTTTCCAGTGGTCATGTATGGGTGTGAGAGTTGGACTGTGAAGAAGGCTGAGCGCCGAAGAATTGATGCTTTTGAACTGTGGTGTTGGAGAAGACTCTTGAGAGTCCCTTGGACTGCAAGGAGATCCAACCAGTCAATCCTAAAGGAGATCAGTGTTCTTTGGAAGGACTGATGCTGAAGCTGAAACTCCAGTACTTTGGCCACCTCATGCAAAGAGTGACTTATTGGAAAAGACCCTGATGCTGGGAGGGATTGGGGGCAGGAGGAGAAGGGGACCACCGAGGATGAGATGGCTGGATGGCATCACTGACTCAATGGACGTGAGTCTGAGTGAACTCTGGGAGTTAGTGATGGACAGGGAGGCCTGACGTGCTGCGTTTCATGGGGTTGCAAAGAGTCGGACACGACTGAGCGACTAAACTGAACTGAATATTACTAGTTGATTCCTTTTTTCTGCATCACCTCTTTCCAAAGAGGATTTAAAGCAAATAAGTTTGCTCCTGTGACTGAGATATAAATTTGACTTTGAACTGCCTGGCAACCGAAGCAGAAAGTGAATTGGGATGATTTGCATAGCTCAAGGTGTCAGTTAGGAGGAAAGGTAGTTCTTTGAGAGGCTCGCACACCCCCTGACAATGAACTGTGGGATGGACTCACCCACAGGACCTGATGTGCGAGCATGCTGTGTTGTCTCAGTCATGCCCGACACTCTGGGACCCCATGGACTGTGGCCCACCAGGCTCCTCTGTCCATGGGATTCTCCAGGCAAGAGTACTGGAGTGGGTTGCCATGCCCTTCTCCAGGGGATCTTCCCAACCCAGGGATCAAACCCGCATCTCTTATGTCTCCTGCATTAGCAGGCAGGTTGCTGACCACTAGTGCCACCTGGGAAGCCTAAAACGGTGCTGCTGATGGACTAACACTAGGCTGCCTTGCAGTACCCAGGGCCCCTCCCTGTCTGCTTTCTTGGTTCAGAGACCTCTAGACGCTTGTTGGAGGTCACAAAGCACTTCCATGGCAGGACTAGGATAGGCATAACCCCTGCTCCCAGCTCCCTGCCCATGACAGCTCCCTTAGTGCCAGAGAGCCAGCAGAGTGACCAGCACATAATAGCTGCTTAGAAAATGTTTGTGACTTGACCAGTTTTCAGAGTCCTTATTTGCTGCCGGGCCCTGGTAACTACCTCGGAAGTAGTTTCTCCGGTTTACTGATGAACAATTAGAGGGAAGGCCAAGTGGGTCCCCAAAGTCACACAGACAGTGAGCAGACACACCTTAGAAAACCCTGGCTCCGAGGAGGGCAGTTGCAGTTTCCCCAGATCCTGTGGTCACAATCTCCAGATCCTGTCCCTGCCCCAGTCCAAGGGAGCCCAGAGGTGACCGCAGCAGGGCCCACCCATACCCCTCTTTCTTCCCTTCTTCTTTTCTTTCCTGCTTGCCCCAGAGCAGCAGGAGGTGTTCTCAGGGCCTGGTGGCTCCGAGTGGTGAAAGGAACCCACACCTCTACTTTCTTGCCCTTGTAGGTACCATGCAGACCTTGTAGGTCATACAAGTGGCTCAGGGTATTGGTATTCTCACGTGTATTGGAGGCTCAGACCCAGTAAGACCCTCCTGTGTGCCAAGCGCTGCCTGGAGCTTTTACCTTCCTCCCCTGGAGCCTGGCCTCAGTGACTCCCGCTTTGCAGACGAGCACACCGCAGCTCAGGGAGGGCAGGGACTTACCCAGGACCAGAGAAGGGCAGCAGGAGGGTTTGGGTTCAGCTTGTTGGAGAGCAGGTCTCGCCCTAGCCTAGAGGCCTGCCTCATAGTTGCTGGAAGAATGGAAGGAAAGGACGTCAGCAAAACTGCCTTTTAGACCCTAAAGCACCTGCACTGTAGATTACCAGCAGGCCCCTTCTGCCTGGCTGACCCACCCTGCCTGCTTCCTTCCACTCTGCGCAGGATGTGCAACGGCCCAGGGAGGGGCAGAGGATGAAGGGGAGGCAGAGGCGGGCTGGATCGAGGGGGCCGCCATCCTCCTGTCGGTCATCTGCGTGGTCCTGGTCACGGCCTTCAATGACTGGAGCAAGGAGAAGCAGTTCCGGGGCCTGCAGAGCCGCATCGAGCAGGAACAGAAGTTCACTGTGGTCCGGGCCGGCCAGGTGGTCCAGATCCCTGTGGCTGAGATCGTGGTTGGGGACATCGCCCAGGTCAAATATGGTGAGTGACCCCACTGCTGAGCTGGGTGCTAGAACTGCAGTCCAGGCAGGCCCAGAGAAGCAGCCCAGGGCAGAGGGTGGAGTCCTGGAGGCTGACCCCAAGCTGAGATTATTTTCTGAGCTTCTTGGAGAGGTGGAAGGCTCGTTTCTGAAGGAGGTGGGATTCCAGAATGCATTCAAACCAAAAAATGGCAAAGGTGTGACGCATGTGCCACCCTCTCCAAACCTCCACCCGTAGCAGACATTACTAATCGATCTCAGCCCAAAGCACACATTACTAATCGATCTCCGCCCAAAGCTGAGATAACGTCATCAGATGACTTCTCAACCCAGCACTCTGAGGACCACTAACACTCAGACTGGACTGATGAAGTGAAATCCCTTTCCTTTCTCTGATTTGGCTGTTGAGGCATGGTTGTTGTGCTAGAGAAGGTGTTATAGGGAGTGGACATGAATGGGCAAACATTCCAGGCCCGTGATGCTGCCATGGAGAAAGTGAGCAGGCTGGTGCCAAAGGGGATTTAGCTGAGATATGTCCTAGGTAAGCAGAGGTAAGAGAAAGGGAAAGATTGGAGGACCTCTTCTCACCAGCTATACTATCCTCCGATAATGTTCCTGTCTTGGGGTATATTCAGCCTAGTCAAGACAGGTTAGTCCCTTCCCAACGAATTTCCCCAAACCACAGTTGAGGCCAGAGAAGAATGAGTCATTGAGAAAACTGGGCCCCAAATCCATGCCATGCCAAGAGAAGCACTTCAGAAACTGGAGGACATGCCCACTCGAGCTCAGATAGAGGCAGGACCCAACCTCAGCGCTCCAGGCCCCCTGCCCTTCACCCGGGCCCCATGCTTCTGGGGCCCATCGGCCTGTGATGGACGCCACCTTGGTTCCTGCACCCTGGGAGTGCCAGGCAGCCTGTTCCAGAAGGTGACTCCTCCTTGCAGTCATGCTTGAAGGGGACATTCCAGCCTCTCCAGCCCCTGGGACCCTGCTGACGGCCCCCCTTGCCCTTCCTCCCACCAGGCGACCTCCTCCCTGCCGACGGCCTCTTCATCCAGGGCAACGACCTCAAGATCGACGAGAGCTCCTGACGGGGGAGTCTGACCAGGTGCGCAAGTCGGTGGACAAGGACCCCATGCTGCTCTCAGGTGAGCTGCGGCCCGCGGGGCTCACTCCCGCCGCCGCACCCTGCCCCCGCACCTGGGGCGCCCGCGTCCCCTCCATGAGGCTGGAGGCTCTCAGAGCCTTTGGTCTTGGGCTCCAAATCTCTGGCCAGCTCGGCCCCAGTCAAGAACTCCCTCCTTTTCCCCAGCAGACAGACATTAAGTCTACTGCGTACTCAGTAATTCTCCAGGCCGTGGGGTAAGCCCAGTGAATAAAACTGATGATGAATTCCTGCTCTCCCCCCCCCAACCATGGAACTTAGCTTCTCGAGAATTGGTTTTCTGAAAGTTGAACATGGAAGTCTATTCCCATTAGGGACAAGAAAGAATCAGCCTGGTGACCGTTGTTTTAGAGGCATGCTGTGCGCCAGGCACTGGTTTGGGGGCTGGCACCTAAAACAGCTTGAGGCCCCAGCCTTGAGGAGCTTGTGGTATGGTGAGGAGTCAGACAATGTGAAGATTCCAGAGAGTAATAGATATACTCTTGAGAGTCCCTTGGACAGCAAGGATATCTAACCAGTCAATCCTAAAGAAAATCAACCCTGAATATTCATTGGAAAGACTGATGCTGAAGCTGAAGCTTCAATACTTTGGCCACCTGATATGAAGAGCCAGCTCATTGGAAAAGATCCTGATGCTGGGAAAGATTGAGGGCAGAAGAAGAAAGAGATGACAGAGGACGAGATGGTTGGATGGCATCACCAACTCAACGACATCAGTTTGAGCAAACTCCAGGAGATAGTCAAGGATAGGGAAGCCTGGCATGCTGCAGTACATGGAGTAGCAAAGAGTCAGACATGACTGAGCAAGTGAATAACAGCAATGATAGAGACTTGATGAAAATAAAGCAGGACAGTGGCGTGCAGCTGGTTGGGGAGGTCGAGGAGGCCTGTAAACTGAGGTGTGAATGATGGCACAGAGCTGGTCTTGCAACTTTCCAGAGGAGAGTATACCAGCATCAGGAATGGCAAGTGCAAAGGCCCTGAGGCAGGACTGGGAGCAAGATGGAGGGGTCAGACATCAGGCCTGGTGTGCCGTGCTCAGGAGTTTATAAATGTTCTGAGTGTGATGAGTGCTCTCTGGAATCAGCAGTAAGCTGATCCCATTTACATTTTAAGACCTCAGTCTGACTGCTACAGTGGGGGTGGCAAGAGAGGAGGGGTGACCCTGCAGAGGTGAGGCCCCAATCAGGTGAAATACCTTCTCTGAACAGGACACCAAAAAGGCATTCCTGTCCAGCAGTGCTCAGCAAACATTGTCTGAGCAGCTGCTCTGGGCCAGGCTGATCAGTGGGATACCCCCCCTGGCCCCCACCCCACGATGATCCAGACTCACCCCCCGCCCTTGGAAGCCTCCAACCTGAGTAAGCAGGAGCAGAGGGGCAAGAAGTCGACTTGCAAACAGCTAACTCCATAGAAGAGGAGTGAGGAAGGTGTGAGAAAACCAAAGGAGCAGAACCATCTAGAGAGGTAGAACTGGGCGGAGTTTGAAAAGATCAGTAGCAGCCCTGGGATTTCTTTGGAAGGAATGGTGCTAAAGCTGAAACTCCAGTACTTTGGCCACCTCATGTGAAGAGTTGACTCATTGGAAAAGACTTTGATGCTGAGAGGGATTGAGGGCAGGAGGAGAAGGGGGCGACAGAGAATGAGATGGCTGGGTGGCATCACTGACTCGATGGACATGAATCTGAGTGAACTCCGGGAGTTGGTGATGGACAGGGAGGCCTGGCATGCTGCGATTCATGGGGTTGTAAAAGAGTCGGACACAACTGAACGAGTGAACTGACTGACTGGCTGAGGAGCCCACCAAGCAGAGTTGTGGAGAAAGGGTCCTCCTAGCAGAGGCATAGCGGTCTAAAGGAGGGTGGGATTTCCTAGAAATAATACAAAGAGGAAGAGGAGCATGTCTACAGGGTATGATGGTGAAAAGAACTGAGAGTCGGGTCTGGGGCATTTATTTATCAGGAATTATTCAATTATTCATTTATTGAGCACCTACTGTGTGCCAGTGGTTCTTGGAACAAGAAAGATGCCTACCCTCCTGAAGCTTAGAATCTGGTAAAAGAGACTGACAAGAAAGGAACAAACAAGCAGATATGTACCACAGTTTCGGATAGGGATAAGTCGGGTGAAGACATTACATCATGTAGTGAGAAAGAGACCCTGAGGAAGGGGATGGGAATCTTAGTTGATCAAGGAAAAGCGTGTGTGAAAAGGTTGCATTTGAGCTAAAGGCAGAGCAGCGAGAGAAAGAGCATTCCAGAAAGAGCGACAGTAAAACCGAGTGATCACGGACAGCCATGCATGCCCTCTGGGAACTCAGAACCACGTGGGAGCTCGGTAAATGGTCATCGCCCTGTGGCCTTGGTTCTGACCTCTGAGCTGAAGTGATTGTCAGAGAGGCGGGCACCCTTGAGAGAAGTGACTTGGTGGGTTATGAGGCTCAGTGCAAGTCGAGGGAAGGTGCTGGGCCTGAGTGGATGGGAGATGAAGGTTCCAGACAGTTTGGAGGAGAGGAGAGGTGGTTCCCTGGCAGGAGGCTGGGGAGAGAAAGTGTTCAGGATCACTGGCCCGAATGAAGCATCACCACGCAGCCATGAGGGTGGGCACAGATGTGGAGACCCTGGAAAAGGGCAATAGGATAGAGATGAACAGGAAGTCGGCTGGCCAGCCCGAGTAGGGTCAGCCACTCTAGTCTCACCCTATCCACCTGGCGGGAAGTCAAGACAAATGGAGGAGACCCTGGGCCTCTGGCTGTCAGGAAACAGGAGCCAGGGTCTCCTGTGACGTCTTCTGTGGGCAGGACAGAGAAGGGTGTGCCGAGGCCAGGAGATCTCGGTCGGTTTGTGCTGACACTTGCATTGCTGGCGATCCGGTGGGAGGTTTCTAGCAGGCTTCCCTGGAGCTCTGTCCTGTTGCAGTATGGAAAGTATGCCCATCAAGTTTGCAGAGCCCACACATCCAGGGAGGGTCAGGACTCATAAAAGGTGCCAGAGTGCAGGGCGAACTAGACTCAAGAGAATGCAATGGACTCTGAGCTGCAGCCGACACCCTGAAATGTGAGGGGGAGAGGGGGCGGTGGCTCAGCCCAAGCTCCGGGGGAAAGACGGTGAGAGGGGGTGCAGTCAGCCTGATGGAAAGCAAGCTGATTGGAGAAAGAATTCTGTGACAGAACCATTCTAGGAACCAAAGTGGCTGCCTGTGTGGTAGTGAGTTCCCCATCACTGACTGTATGTAAGTAGGGCCTGGACAGACTGAGGGTGGGGTGGTTGTAGAGGAGGCGGGAGCCCTGAGCAGACACTGCCTTCAGTGCTCCTCCCTGTGCTGAGAGTCGCAGATTCAGCACATTCGGCCTCACCCGCACCTCAGCTACAGACCCGCCTTGCTTCCTTTCCTCTGCCCTGCCTCTACTGAGACTGTTCGCTCCTCCCAGGTGGCCCTTTTCCTTCCTTATTGCGCATTTAACTCCTGCCCATCTGCTCAGCACCACTTCCTCCACGAAGTCTTCCCAGACCACCCTTTGGCCTGCACCCCAGCACCGCCTGAGACCTTTGTGTTGGCCTGTGACATCACACAACACTCGGCCATTCGGGCCGGGCACAGCCTGTCAGGCTGACTGAGTTTTGTGCTGCACAGAGCGTCTCAGATAAAGAGCGAGACTGTCCACAGTGCCGCCCCCCAAACAAATCTCACAGGTCTCACGTTTATGGGCCCTTCCATGCTTGGCCGGTCCAAGCAGGTGGGAGCCCAGGCCTGAGGCTGCAGGAGGTCAGCCCAGCTCCACCCCAGGCCCTGCACCCCTTAGGGTTCAGGCAGTGTCTGCGAGAGTGAGGAGGGAGGCTGCACTGCGTAGTAGAAAGAGCAGAGTTCGGCCAGGCTGAGCCAGATCTGGGCTCTGGAGTGAACTTGCTGTGTGGCCCTGGGCATGTTGCTTCACTTCTCTGAGCCTCGGGTTACCTGTGAGGACAAAAGCGATGTCCTGGTGTGTGATGTCAGTGAGGCCCCTACCTAGATGGTGCAGCCAGAGGGATGCCCACTGGGCTGGGTCCCTTCCCTGCTCCTCCCACGGAGCCTGGACTTGGAAGTGACATAGGCCTGAGTTCAATCCTGACTCTGCCCTTCATTGGCTGGGAGACCCTGGACAAGCTTCTAATTCTGAGTCTGTGTTCCTGCACCTGTAAAATGGGAGAACAACTCCAGCTTATATGTCCTTTTCCCACCTCTTCCTTCATCTTGACTGTGTCACCGTTCCCCCTCTCTGGGCTGGCCCTCTCTCTCCATCATGTAACCCTACCCCACCTACAGCCTGCATGAGGCTGCCTTCTCCAGGGAGTCCCCCTGGATTGCTGTCTTCCCCAGTGCTCTCAACTCTGCATAACTGTCATTTGGACGCTCTTTTGTGGGGAAGGGGAACATGACTAGGCTCTTCATACACTTCCCCTGTGCTAGAGGCTTTGCTGGGCCTTCTGGTCAGGTGACCCTCAGAAAATACAGAGAGACCAGCCTTGGGGCACCTGCAGGGTCCTCATGGTAGTTGAGAAACCACCCCCCCCTCACCCCGCCCCACACACATCGCATCAAGCACATTGGCTTAGCCTGCTGCTGCTGCTGCTGCTGCTAAGGCGCGTCAGTTGTGTCCGACTGTGTGACCCCATAGACGGCAGCCCACCAGGCTCCTCTGTCCACAGGACTCTCCAGGCAAGAACACTGGAGTGGGTTGCCATTTCCTCCTCCTGGCTCAGCCTAGAAAAAGGCAAATAATGCTCGGTTCTGGGTCCAGTGGCCCAGCCTGTGACCCTGGCCAGGTTGCTTCATCTCTGAGCCTCCACGTCCACGTCTGTGTAGTCACTGCCCCCCCCACATCTGCCTACCCCACAGGGCTGTTTTGGGGACCACATGCCTACACCAGTGGGACTACCCTTTGTGAATGGTATGCTTGTGAGATGCTGGGTGATGTGGATCAAACACAGAGGCAGAACCCCCCAGTTCCTGCTCTGCATCAGCTCCCGCTATGACCTCGGCCCCTCGGGCCCTAGTCTCCCCGTCTGACAAATGGGGGCAGACCAGCCTTCAGGAAGATTCAGCTGTCTCTCTAGCACTCAGGGCACAAAGGAGATCCTAAAGCCCCGAGCACAGACAGGAGGACGCAGGCCCGTGTATGCAGTGTCTTCAACCTGGGCAGAGGGGACGAGCAGGAATCTCGGGGCAATCCTCTGTCCATGGGGCCGGGCGGGGCGGGAGGGGGGTGGGCAACAAACCCAGTGTCACCTTCTCCCCCTGCCGCCTGCCCACATGCCACCAGTGTGATGTCCACTCTGCCAGGGGACCCAGAGGCTCAGACACTTCACGTACAATTGGTTAAGATGTCGGGGCGTTTTCAATTCTTTAAAGTCTGTGTGCATCAGACAGCATGCGAATGGGCTCTGGAGCGCAGGGGCCCATGAACTCGGCCTATTTTTTTTTCTAGTTTTCATTTTTAAATAATTTCAAACTTTCGGAAAAGTTGCAGGAGTAGCACAATGGCACCCGCATGCCCTCCCTCTGATAAAACCGCTGTGGCCGTTGCGCTGCCCTCGCTCTCGGGAGCCGTACGCTGTCCCTTGTCAGGGCCCCTTCCTCCTTCGGGTGTGTCTCCCGAGGAAAGGTATTTTCATGAGTAACCACAGCACAGCTGTCAACTCAGGAAGCACAGCCGCCATGCCATCCACGTTCCCGTGCACCGCCAGTCCCCACGGCATCCCCCAGGCTGGGGCCCGGTGCAGACGCCCTGCGCATTTAGACGCCCTGCTTCTCAGACTCCCTTAGCACCGAGCAGATCTGCAGCCTCGCCTGGAAAGCCAGTGGGTTTTAGCCCTTCTGGGTCATGAACCCCCATGAGAGCCTCATGAAAGCAGTGATCCCACCTATTAGAAATAAATGCCCAGACTTGCCACTTTGGAGCCTGGCTTCCCACGTGGCGCTAGAGGTAAAGAACCCGCCTGCCAGTGTCAGAGTCGTAAGAGACACAGGTTCGATCTCTGGGTCAGGAAGATCCCCTTTAGAAGGAAATGGCAACCGTTCCAGTATCCTTCCCAGGAAAATTCCATGGACAGAGGGGTCAGGTGGGCTACAATCCATAGGGTCGCAAAGGGTCAGACACGACTGAAATAACGAAGCGCACGTGCACACAGGAGATCCCTGGAGAGCCCTACTCCGGTCTCTGTTTGCAGCAGGGGAGAGGTGAGGCCCCTCAGGCACGTAGGGACCCTCAGAGGATGGGGCCAGAGCAGAACACCACCCCTCCAGCCTCGCAGCTCCCCTGCAGCCCCCGCTCACGAGCTTGCCTCCGGGGACCCTGTGACTATTACCCAGCAACGTGGCCCATTTGAAGTGAATTCCGGGGCTGGTTCCACAGGTGAGGAATCTGCCTGCAATGCAGGAGATGTGAGTTCGATCCCTGAGAGGAGGACCTGGCACCCCACTGCAGTATTCTTGCCTGGAAAATGCCATGGACAGAAGAGCCTGGTAGGCTACAGTCCATGGGGTCACAAAGAGTCAGAAAGGACTGATGAAAACACACACACACACACACTCACTCACACACACACACTCACACACACACACACACTCATACACATACACACACACAGTGAATCCCACAGGGAAACCAAAGACTAGGCAGGGACCAGCACGCTGTCCTCCAAAGCCGGGTGGCCCACCCCCAGCAGACCCTCTGGCTCAGCCCCCTGCAGGACCCCCCCTCCTCCGTTACCCTTGGAACCAGAGCCCAAACAGCACGAAGTAACCCAGGACCTCGACAACCCTCTGGGGCCCACTGCCCACCCTGCCTGTCAAGCGCAAGGTCAGGCACGGGGAGCCGCACCTGCCGCCACTGCCGCCGCCACCGGGGAGCCTATGACGACACCGAGACCGCGGGGAGGCCCCGTCTGCCGCTCGGCCCGCGCGCTCTCCATTACACTACCCTGCCTCTTCTCCACGAGAGGCAGCGGGGTGTAGTGGATAGAGCGCGGGTTCAAGTCCCGGCTCCACCTCTCACAGCTGTGTGACCCGGGCCATCGCTCAACCTCTCTGAGCCAGAAGGCCGCAGGTGGGCGGAGGGGCCAGGGCTGGTACCCGCACCAAGGCCTGCCTCACTGGGTTGTTGTGAGGGGCCCGGGCTCGTGGGTGCGGAAATGCTCTGCCGACCTGGAGCGCTCGTGGGCATGCATTATTGCTGGTAACCGCGTCGATAGCAGTGACGACGACATCATCGCGTCTGGGCTGGGGATTGCATGGGCTTGGCCTGGTGCTCGTGCAGGAGGCAGATGATAACCCCCAGACAGGGCCTCCGTCCTTCTTCACGTCTCTACTCTCAGGAAAAGGCCCCTGAGACGGCCCCGCCTCTCCACTCTCCCTGTCCAGAGAGAGGCTTCGGAAGTCAAAACCTGGAGAGTGAGGGGCTCTGTGCCGCGTATGCTGTGCAGCCTCGGTCAGCCATTTGACCTCTCTGTGCTCAGAAGCTTCATTTCATAAAGCCAGGCTTCACTAGGCCTGCCCACAGGGCCTCGGTGCACCCCACCTGTCATCACCAGAGGCCATGGCCCTGAGATGCCATCTGGACCAGGTCTGGGGCAAGTCTGAGGCAGAGGTGGGCTTTGAGCCTGCAGTCGGGTAGATTCTGGCCCACACTCAGCTGCCAGCTCAGAGGCCGCAGAAATCAACTCCAGAGGGATGAGATGAAGGGTCAGGTGGGGGCCCTGGACAGGCCATCCTGTTGGCTGGAGCCTACAGAGTTCCCGGGGCCCAAGCTCCTTTCCGAGTCACGGATGGACAGAGAGACGGGTGCTGACGCGGCTCCCCCACCACTCACCTGCTTCCCTCTCACTCCTCGGGGCCGTGTCCCCAAACAGCCCTGCCTCGGACTTTGTGCACAAGCACCTCCCGGCCCCGGCGAGGGGGAGACAATAGGAGCCAGAGCCTCCCAGCTGCCCAAGCAATGTGCTTTGAAATGCGAGTGACGATGGTGACCTCACCAGGGACCATGGCCACCAAGCAGGAAGAGCGGGGCACGGAGGGACCCTCTGTGCATATTGGTTCCTTCTTCCCCCCGCAGCACACCTCAGCGGCTCCCCGTGAACCCCAAACAGACACCCAACCCTGCAGCCCTCCTCCGCTCAGGCCGCCGCTCCCTTCAGGAGCCCTGAGCCTCAGCCCAGCTGATCGTGGCCGCCTCCCGCCTCTGCCTGAGTGGGGCCCCGGCCCTCCCTGCTCCTGCTGGTCTAGGGACCCTTGGGTCTCTGCTGTCTTGTGTTGTTGCTCATCTGGGTGCGTGTCTGCTCCTCCAACTACACTGTGAGCCGGTGGAGGGCAGGGACCACCGGGAGCCCCTTGGCACAGAGCGGGACCCCACCACACCCGTCCGTCGTGTGAACAAGCGCGGCCCGGACAGGGAGCGGCTCGTGGTCAGTCTGTCCGCTCAGCCTCCGCCCGCCCCTCCAGAGTCCCCGAGATGCTGCCTTTAACAGAGGCTGCCCTCCCCCAGCCGGGAGGGACCCTCATCTCCGGGAGACCTGGGTTCCCAGACTTCACTGCCGAGAGGTGATGACTGAAGCCAGACCTCTAACAGAGGACAAAACTGAGGTCCACCCAGGAGAGGGCTGGCCACAGGTCGCTCAGCAAACCAGAAGCAGACCACAGACTGATTCCCAGATCCCTCCCGCCTCGGCCCAGGGCCCTCTCCATCGACCATCCCCAAGGCAGTGTATTCTGAGGGGCTCCTTGGGGACTCAGAGGAGGTGGGGACCACAGGATGGTGTCCAGAGGACCGTGGACATGGAAGCCTGGTGCACGCCTAGCAGGATGCCCCTCCCTAAGAGGGTCTCTGTCCACACCCACAGACCCGTGGCTTATATGCCTCTGGTTCTACTGTTAGAGCTTCAGCCCTTGGGCTTAAACCTTGTCACCTGCAGGGGATCCATTCAGTTCTTCCTCTGGCAGGAAGGGGCAGCCAGACTCTGCGGTCCTCGCAGGGGAGAGGGAGGGCAGTCCAGGGAGCTGTGGGGAGGAAGGCTGGGCTGGATGAGTTTAACCCTTTGTAAAACCATGAAGATGGCTTGTGGAGGGGGTGTGGGTCCTCCCTTATAATGTAACACATGGCCACCAAGAAAAACACAGAAAGTGAGGCAGCAGCAACAGCGGTGCTGTGGGAGGCAGAGAGGAAATGTGCCCAGATCCCACCCCCAGGGGCTCAGGGGCCAGGAGGCAGACCCTGGGAAACCGCTGGCAGGCGAGACCAGAGGAGAGGAGACGTCCTGCTGTGGGGGTCAAGGAACTCACCTGAGGGCAGGGGCGTTTGTCCTAAGCCTTGAACAGGAGGTTTTGGACAAGAAGTGGAAGAAAGGCATTCAGGTAGTGATAACTGTGTGAGCAGAGATGGGCGTGGGGCTGGGGTCGGCGTTGGGATGGAAGGGCCGCTCCCAGTGCTGCTCCCAGGGAGAGGGTGCATGGCGGGAGTCGGTCATCCAGAGCTCGAAGAAGGTTGAGAGCTGACCCAAGGGCTGCTGATGAAGGCGTCTGGACTTTGGGGAGCTGTGGAGGGTGTCTGAGCTGGGGGACGGTAGTCAGAGCCGAGGCTGGGCGTGCTGCTGGGGTGTGGAGGGAGGGGAGACCAGAGCAGGAGGTGATGCCCCCAACTCCTCTGGCCCCTCTAATGCGGAGGCCTGGAGGACCCTCGGGGCTCCTCAGTGCTAGGTGGGAGGCGTGCTGGCCCTTCTCCCCCACCTCCCCGTGTCCCTGTGTCTGGAGGCCACTTCTCTGGCTTCCTCTTCCTTCCCCCCCTCCTCCCTGCCTCCTGGTGCAGAGCCGCCAGCTCCCTGCTGAGCTGGGAGTGATTAGATCAGAAGGTGATTTGAGGTCTGATTATCTTGGGTGGAAATTGGCCCCCTGTGTCTTTTTCCATCTCGCCCAGGGCCGGGGAGGTGGGGAGCAGCTTCTCTGTCGACACCCAGGCCGAGCCAACTTTGAGACCAGCGTGTGGCCTTGTTTCCTGAGGAAATGCAGCATCTGACCAACCCGGCAGGGGGCTCTGTCCCTCACCAGCCAGGGACCCTGGACGGGCCACTCCTCCCAGAGCCCCAGGTTTCTCCTCTGTCAGCTGAGGGCCAGCTGAGAGCTGACGAGATGATTGCGTGAAGGGTCAGGGTTAAGTTTGGGCTTAAGATCGGGGTGAGGGCACAAGGCCTAGCGTGGAGTAGGTGTCCTGCGGAAGGTCGTGCTGATTCCGTCCCTGCCATCTACACCCTGTGAGTGTGCTGAAGTGTGTTCACCCCTCACCTTTAAAGATCTGCAGTGACCTCACACCGCCCACAGGTGACCTCTCTGTGCCTTAGTTCCTCATCTAATATCACTGATACTTAATAGTCCATCCTGCCAGCCCCCACACAAGCTGAGCCCGCGCTTGAAAAAGCTTTTTGTCAGCAAGTTACTGTAGTTCCCAAAGCCTCGCAATTGGGCCCAGGTTGTGCTTGTGGCCCTCGTGAGGAGAGTGCGCTCCAGGGTCTGCCTGTGATGGGTAGACACCAGGCCTGGGCCTTCCAGCCTGGAGTCAGTGTTCAAGCGCTTTCTGTGGTCCCCAGTGTTCCCTGCCTGGGGGTGGGCGCGGAGCCTGGGGGTGGGCATGAAGCCAGCCACAGAGGGCATCACCCGAGAGCCTGGCTTCTGGCACGGCTTGCTAGGCTCCAGGCTGCCTCTGGGAGCCTTCCTGACTTCGTTTTCCCTTCATGGGTGGACAGACCAACCTTTACCACCTCTTGAAACGTGAAAATAGATTCCTTGCTTTAAGGAAAGTGCTTTCTGCCCTGACTTAGAACCTGTTGACTCTTATTTTACGTGTAATTCTAATGAGTCTGTCCACCTAGACTTCAAGTCTGAAGCAAATTGGGAGAACCAGGAGAAGGCCTTTAGTGACAAGTGACCCTGAAAACAGGAAGAAACGACCATTGATCATAAGTGGAAACAAGAAAAATCTGAAAGCAGCAGCAGGAGTTTGAGAAACAAGTATTCAGGGGTGTTTGGTGTCCAGGCTTGGTGGCCATGCCGGCTGTCTAATAGACCAGATATAATTCTTCCTGTGCGGCCTGGAGACGGCTGGAGACCCTACACCACATGGGACCGGATTCTTACCTCTCTCTGGAGGAGGAGCTACGTGCTCGTATAGAGGATTTTCTAGCCAGAGCAGTAAAAATGAAAAATCACAAAAAGACAAGCGCTTGACAGGCCAAACTTCACTTCCCTAGGTTCTTTACTAAGCAGAGTGCCCACTTGTCAAGAAGAAGTTGACAACAAAGACCCCGAAGATGAGTAAAAGTGGAGCTACCCTGCTCAAAGGCCTCCCTCCCTCCTCCCCTATAGCTCCCCTCAGGCCCCTGGGAGAATTCCAGGACCCTTTGGAACCCAGTTTGAAAAATCTAAAATTCTCGGAAGGGAGTTTGTAACTTTTCTTGCACCGTGGACTCCTGGGAAGGTCCGGGGTCATCATGGGCCACCCCTATTCAGAATACAGCTTTGAAATACATGAAATACCTTGGATCACAAAGGAAGTCAATTGTATTGAAATAGCTAAAGTAATTTTAAAGAATAAATGTGTGATGTAGTAGCATATGTGTTTCTTTATTAGTGTACTGAATAACGAGATCCAGCAATCGACATAATAACAGCCTTAGTTGTAAAATAAGCATAAGCCCAAAAAGTATCTTATCTTGGTGGCGTCCCTGATAGCTCAGCTGGTAATGAATCCACTTGCAGTGTAGGAGACCCCAGTTCAGTCCCTGGGTTGGGAAGATGCACTGGAGAAGGGAGAGGCTACCGATGCCAGTATTTTGGCCTGGAGAATTCCATGGACTGTATAGTCCATGGGGTCGCAGAGTTGGACATGACTGAGCAACTTTCACTTTCAAAAAGTAAGAGATATTTTTTCTTTATTTCAAAAACAGATATTTTTAAAAACTGTGATTTTTGTAACATATGTAATGGTGTTGTGGGTACCACTGAAACTCCTAGAGTTTATTGCCTCTGTTCGTAAAGGAGAAAAAATGCTAAATTTCAGTTTGATGTCTGTGAAAATAAGGATTTCATTGTTTCCTCTTCCAAGTTCTCTAAGCACTGAATTCTTTCCTCAGATCTCTGGGGAGGAAGTGGACTTCATTTTAAGCGTCCTGCCCAGGGCTTCAGTTCAGTTCAGTCGCTCAGTCATGTCCAACTCTTTGTGACCCCATGAATCACAGCACACCAGGTCTCCCTGTCCATCACCAACTCCTGGACTTCACTCAGACTCACATCTATCGAGTCCGTGATGCCATCCAGCCATCTCATCCTCGGTCGTCCCCTTCTCCTCCTGCCCCCAATCCCTCCCAGCATCAGGGCCTTTTCCAATGAGTCAACTCTTCGCATGAGGTGGCCAAAGTACCGGAGTTTCAGCTTTAACATCAATTCCTTCCAAAGAACACCCAGGGTTGATCTCCTTCAGAATGGACTGGTTGGATCTCCTTGCAGTCCAAGGGACTCTCAAGAGTCTTCTCCAACACCACAGTTCAAAAGCATCAATTCTTCGGCGCTCCGCCTTCTTCACAGTCCAACTCTCACATCCATACATGACCACAGGAAAAGCCATAGCCTTGACTAGACGGACCTTAGTCAGCAAAGTAATGTCTCTGCTTTTGAATATGCTATCTAGGTTGGTCCTAACTTTTCTTCCAAGGAGTAAGCGTCTTTTAATTTCATGGCTGCAGTCACCATCTGCAGTGATTTTGGAGCCCCCTCCCAAAATTAAAGTCTGACACTGTTTTTACTGTTTCCCCATCTATTTCCCATGAAGTGATGGGACCAGATGCCATGATCTTCGTTTTCTGAATGTTGAGCTTTAAGCCAACTTTTTCACTCTCCTCTTTCACTCTCATCAAGAGGCTTTTTAGCTCCTTTTCACTTTCTGCCATAAGGGTGGTGTCATCTGCATGTCTGAGATTATTGATATTTCTCCCTGCAATCTTGATTCCAGCTTGTGTTTCTTCCAGTCCTGTGTTTCTCATGATGTACTCTGCATAGAAGTTAAATAAGCAGGGTGACAATATCCAGCCTTGACATATATGACTAAGCTCAGGGCTTAGTTGGCATTTTTCTTGCCAGTTGCAGAATTAAGTAGAATGAAGTATGGTTCTAAATATATCAATAAAGGAAAGACAAGAGTGGTCCGTCTTGACCTGTAAGGCAGGGAGAGGAAGAATGGGGAGAGGGAAGAGAGAGGAAGGAACTCACCAGGAATGGGTAGGAGATGGTAAGCCTGAGCTTTCCAGGGGCCTAAGAGCTGAGTATAGCAGTGTTTGAGAACCTGGCTCATCATAGCATTGTCCCAAGATATAGTCATTTAAAGGACCCTCCAGGATGATACACATTCAATCTTCACTGTAGCTGGCGCCCCAAGGACCTCGACAGGCAAATTGCCAGGAGCAGACTGGGACCAGACTCCACTCCTCGGGGAGGGGCTCTGGGCTGTGCAATGGTAACTTGGCTTTCATCTCCATCCCTAGGTACCCACGTGATGGAGGGCTCTGGACGGATGGTGGTGACCGCCGTGGGTGTGAACTCTCAGACTGGCATCATCTTTACCCTGCTAGGGGCTGGTGGTGAAGAGGAAGAGAAGAAAGACAAAAAAGGTAAGCCCAGCCCCCTCATGGACCAGGAGAGGAGCTCTTAAGGCCATATTTTTTTTGTTGATTCTGTCACTCAACAAGTGAGTTACTGAGTGCCTTTTATGTCCACACCCTGTGCCAACAGTCGCCTCCTGCATCCTCGAGGCCCTGCTTGGGCCAGGAGACTTTGTCTGTTCCATCTCCAGGGTCTCATCCCAGTCTCTGTCTGTCCAGTCATGTCATGGGGGGCTCCCCTTCCCCTCCGAGCCAGGCCAATGGTGCTGAGCCTTTTCTTGTCTCCATCCTCAAGTGTGACCTGGTCCCATCATCAGCCCTGATACTGAGTAGAAAACCCCACCTGGGCATATTCCTTCACTCCTCTCAATTCCACTGGGCAGAGCTGCACACTCAGTGGAAACTCTACCCAGAGGTGATAGAGGAGCTTCTGGGGAAGGTGCCTCCAAATCAACTGTCGTGAGCCCCTCTCTGATGCCCCTGGAGCTGCCATCTCAGCTGAGTTCTGTCTCCTCCTCTCCCAGAAGCAAATGTCCTCACTCCTTGGGCTCCCCTTGTGCAGCAGGCTGGCATCTTGGGCTGGAAGTGCCTCTCAGAGTATAGGAGGAATGGTTCGGAGACATGAGCCCCAATCCCATCAGACCAGGCCCAAATCTAACATCCAGCCTCTGGTCCAAAACAGCTGGCTACTTACCCAACATTCGCACTCGGTCTTGGGGACCCTCCCCTTCTCTCACAAAGTCTTCAGTCCTTTGTCTCATTCCCCAAGCCCCAGAGGAGGGTCCCCAACATCCAGACCTTCTGGAACCCAGGGGAAGGAGATGAAATAGTAGAAGACCCCGCTTTTGGTTTTAGGGACAACGAGACTAACCTCCAGCTCTCAGAGGTCAGCCAGCCTTGGCCTGGGACACAATCAAAGATTACTTGTTCTCAGGGCCAAAACCTGTGTCCTACTGGCGTCCTCCTAAGGTTATGGCTGCCGCAGCAGCAGGAACAATGGCAGTAAGCTGTGATCTGTGTGAGCTGAGGTTGAAACTGAGGACAAGTCTTGGCCATGAGGCACAGAGCACGTCAGGACAGCGTCCACACAGTGACGAAGCAGCTGTGGCCACCAGCGGTCCCAGGTGCAGGCAGTTGGGCAGGATGTAGCAGTTCTGCCCACTTCCTTGGCCTCGCTGAGGCCTGGGTGAGGGACAGAAACACCCAGAAGCTCCCATGAGCCAGACTGGTGTTTTTTAAAATGCCGATAAGAAAACAGGCCTCTTCTGCCCGGCATGGGTCAGAGGCCCTTACTGAATGTTTACCTGCCCATCAACGAGATGGGGACAGCAGTGCAGAAGGAAGAGGTGGGATATGGAGGGGACATGGCAGAGGAAGAGGGGGGCAGCCCAGCCTCTCAGGCCCCTGAGAGCAGACCCGGGGGTTTCCCAGGGCTGGACCCCCTTAGCGCTTCCATCCCATCACCTCCACCAGGGACGCTGCTTACAACCCTCCGTTTCAGGATGACTCTGGGCATGCCAGACTGTGTGTGTGTGTGCATGTGTGGGCGGGCATGTATGTGGCTGTACATGCTTCTCCTCATTAACATGTCTCAAAAATCATCACACAGGTGTGAAGAAGGGGGATGGCCTTCAGCTACCAGGTACAGTAAGACACCCCCCAGGGTAGAAGGGGCTTTTGGAAGTAGCAGCAGCCATTGACCCCTGAGCCCTGGCCCCAGACCCCCAGCACACAGCTAGAAGGGTACCCGATGGCTGGGGGCTCTGCCCCCCACCTCAAAACTCCTCTGTGGCCCCATGTGCTGCCAGCCCCACAGGACAGGCCAGCACCCCACGCTGCCCTTCCAGTGCTTCCAGGGCAAATGGTGCCCCCACTGCCTCCAAATCCCAGACAGCGCACGCCATGTGCACTCAGCACCGCGTGACCCCACAGAGCCCCTCACCCCATGGCATGGACAACTCACCCAGAATCTATTCCCTCTCCTTCCCACAGAACCCATCTCCCCCCACCCCAAGAAAAAATAGCCAGAGCGAATTTGAGCATCTCATATCATTTTTGATTTATAAATTAAGGAAATCTCACTAGTACCCTCTCTGTCTCTTGCACAAGATGCAACATGCCTGATGTCATCTTTTAAGTGGTGGGGCATCTCCTATGGGCAAGACCAAGGCAGCCTTTTGAGCGTCAGTCAGGAAAGGAGGAGTTGGCCATGGGCAGTGACCTGGGTCAAATGCACGAATCCAAGGTCACTGCCATGAACAGATGTCCTTCCAGGACACAGCAACCGTCACAAGCGCCCATTCAGAACGGCCGGTGCTATCACTGCACCCCGTGTTGAATCGGCTCCTGGCCATGGGTCCCTCTGGCCGTGATGGTCAGCCAGTGCCTCCCGCCACCTTCATAGAACCCTCACTGACAGAGAGACCTGCCCTGTTGGTTGGGCCAAGGGGATGCCTGGGTCCAGACCTCACACCGACCATCCCACCTACCCACGGTGATCATCCTCCATATTTTATTTCAAAGACTCTCCATGTCTGAGTTTCTTCCCACCGACTTGTGTGTCATCTCCACGGGAACATTTCACCCCACCCACCCCCCAC
>SJXQ01003925.1:383989-403121 GCA_006408695.1 Aepyceros melampus | reverse complement strand
CTGCATTGAGCCATCTTGCCAACAATGAGTAAATACCTACTGTGTGCCCGGCTCTGTGCTGGCCCTGAGAACCTGGGCAGGGGATGGAAGAATACAGCTCCTACTTGGGGGTGACAAAGTCATCAAAGACAAGGAGATACCTGTGCTGGTCCTTAAAGGGCAAGGGGAGTTTGCCTGGCAGGGAAAGGAGGCAGGAACTGCAGGGCTGAAGGGACAGGGTGGAGAAACAACAGCCTGTGTCCCGGCAGCCACGCAAGGAAGTGAGAGGCACTGGGGAGATGTGGTTGGTGGTTTCACTGAGGTTAGGGCAGAGGCTGTGGTGTCCATGCAGCCCAGTTAGAAAGGAACAACCCCCCAATTCATCCGACCCTCCTCTTCCCCTGCTGTGTCTACATGTCCGTTCTTGACGTCTGCGTCTCCATTCCTGCCCTTCAGATAACTTCGTTGGTACCATTTTTCTAGATTCCACATACGTGTGTTAATATACGATACTTGTTTTTCTCTTTCTGGCTTAACTTCACTCTGTATGGCAGGCTCTAGATACATCCACATATGTCCACTGCTCTACGTAGAAGAAATAGCTAGTGAGAAGCTGTTATGTAACATGGGGAGCTCAACTCGGTGCTCCATGATGACCAAGAGGGGTGGGATGGGGTAGGTGGGAGGGAAGTTCAAGAGAGTGAGGATATGTGCATGCATATAGCTGACTCAGCTTGTGTATGGCAGAAACTAATGCAACATTGTAAAATAATTCTATTCCAAATTTTAAAAAAGAACAAACTAATGCCCTAAATGGGGATAACTCCAAAACTGAACGTTTTTGAGAGTGAAGCAAGTTACAGAAGAATGTGTGCAGCCTCCTTACCTGCCCTTTGCAACATGTGAAACAGCACTGCACACACACACCATAAGTTAAACTGCATGAAATTGCCAATGGTTGGCCGCTGTGACACAAAATTAGCAGTTGCTTTTGCTTCAACCTCAGTTGAAGTCACAAAGGACATTACATTCAGAGCATAGAAACCACCCAGCTGTGAAAAGGAACACGCTGTTGAGGCATGCAGCAACTTTTCTGGGTAACCAGGGGACTGTGCTGAGTGAAAAGAAGCCAGTCTCTGAAGGTTACATACGGTACAATTCCATCTATATAACTTGCACAACATGGCAGAATTATGGAGCTGGAGTACAGATTAGGAGTTGCCCGGGGGTAGGGAGGGGGAAGGGAGAGAGATGACCGCAGTCATGAAAGGGCAGCATGGGAAGTGAGTCAGAAAATATATATTAATGCATATATGTGGAATCTGGAAAAATGGTATAGATGATCTTATTTGCAAAGCAGAAATAGAGACAGATGTAGAAAACAAATATATGGACACCAAGGGGGCGGGGAGTGGGGAGAATCGGGAGACTGGGACTGACATATCCACACTGCTGATCCGCGTACAGAACAGATGCCTGGTGAGAACCTGCTGTATCGCACAGGGAACCCTACTCAGTGCTCTGTGGTGACCCAACTGGGAAGGAAGCTCAAAAAAGAGGGGATGTGTGTACACGGGAGATCCCCTGGAGAAGGAAACGGCGACCCACTCCAGTAATCTTGTCTGGGAAATCCCATGGACAGAGGAGCCTGGCGCGCTACATACAGCGCCTGAGGTCACAAGGAGTCAGACAGGACTCAGCCACTAAACAGCAATAGTAACACGTATACGCATAGCTGATTCACTTTGCTGTCCAGCAGAAACTAACACAGCATCGAGAAGCAACTATACTCCAATAAAAATTAATTATAATAAATTAGGAAAACATAGACAGTAACATTCAAATTTTATTAAAATTCATATCCAGATAGAAAAAGACACTAAATTTTTTACAATGATTATCTCAAAAAAAAAAAAAAAAACAATGGCACAGGGGAGTGTTGTGATGAACAGTTGTGTACCTTGATGATGGTTGTCACAGGGATCTACACGTGATGCCGGTGTTCAGACCTAAACACACCCAGAAGTGCTTTAAAACTGGTGAGATCTGAATCCCACGGGTCAGTCTATCATTGTCAACACCTTGGTTGTGTTCTCGTGGTCCAGTTGCTCAGGAAGTGAGCACTCGGGGAAACAGGATGACGGGCATATGACACCTCTCTGTATTATTTCTTGTCGCCTGTGAATCTAGCATGAATCTGGAAACAAAAAGTTAAAACACAGAGGGCAAGGATGAATACCAAATTTAAGTGAGAGTTTCCTTATGGGACAAGGAGTGGGTTATACAGATGCAAGGAGTACATAGGGGATTCAACTTTATCTGTTAGGCTTGACTTCTTAAAAAAAAAAGAAAAGAAAAGAAAGAAAAATCTGAAGCGAACAAGGCCTCAGATTCTGCAGAGCTGAGTGGTCTGCGCACAATTTTTTTTTTTAAATTCTGTCACCAATTTATGTTTGAAATCGTAAGTCTTACAAAGCCGATCTTGGTTAATTCCCATCATCCAAGAGCCCAGACTGGGTCTGGGATACAAAGTCCCGAGTGCGGGAGCGGGTGGAGCAGCCCCACCAGCTCCGCCGCCCTGTGGTGCCCAGGTGGCCGTCCCAGTGAGCCCCTGCCTCTCCCCGCAGCCCCCGGAGAAGGAGGGCGCCCTGCCCCGGCAGGTGGGCAACAAGACGGAGTGCGGCCTGCTGGGCTTCGTGCTGGACCTGAAGCAAGACTACGAGCCCGTGCGCGCTCAGATGCCCGAGGAGAAGCTGTACAAGGTCTACACCTTCAACTCCGTGCGCAAGTCTATGAGCACCGTCATCAAGCTGCCGGACGAGAGCTTCCGCATGTACAGCAAGGGCGCTTCGGAGATCGTGCTCAAGAAGTGAGTTGCGAAGCCGCGGTCTACGCAGGGGCCTGGCGCAGGCCGGAGGCGGGGCTGTGGGCGGGGCCGGGGCGCCCAGGGCTTTTGCTGCGGCTGCTGCTAAGTCACTTCAGTCGTGTCCAACTCTGTGCGACCCCATAGACGGCAGCCCACCAGGCTTCCCGGTCCCTGGGATTCTCCAGGCAAGAACACTGGAGTGGGTTGCCATTTCCTCTTCCAATCAAAGTGAAAAGTGAAAGTGAAGTTGCTCAGTCGTGTCCCACTCTTAGTGACCCCATGGACTGCAGCCCATCAGGCTCCTCGGTCCATGGGATTTTCCAGGCAAGAGTACTGGAGTGGGGTGCCATTGCCTTCTCCAGCTTTTGCTGCTATTTCCTCTTAAATAGAAAAGACACTGGTGTTTGGAAAGAGGGAGGGCAGAAAGAGAAGGGGACGACAGAGGATGAGATGGTTGGATGGCATCATCGACTCAATGGACATGAGTTTGAGCAAACTCTGGGAGATGGTGAAGGACAGGGAAGCCTGGTGTGCTGCAGTCCATGGGGTCACAAAGAGACGGACACGACTGAGCGACTGAACAACCTCTTAAATGTTCATGCAGAGGGTTCTCCCTTTCCCCTCCAAGTCACTGTCTCATCAGGAAATTCTCCCTATTGTCACCGTTGGAGCCCCCTCCTGTCACTTCTCTGAGTGTGGAGTTGCTGACATGATGTTCATTGTTAGCCAGTCTCATCTGACTCCAGGTGTCAGAAATAAACTCGGAGAACTAAGCAAGTCAGGCCCCCTCGCTGCACCCATTTTCCCATTTGTACCTTGAAGGGGAATCAACCCTTGTTACACATTGGAATAACCCCAAGGAGATTTCTAAACAAACAAACGCTAATTCCTGGACTCGCCCCAGACAAACTGAATTGGAACCTCTGACCTGAGCCTCAAAGACAGGGATTTGTTCAGTGCTCCCCGAGCCATCTTGATGTGACCGGTGGGGTCAGAGACCCCTCGCCTAGGTTTTATGCCCTCTGAAAACCATTTTAGCTGTCGAACTACCTTTTCAGATGATATCTTGTAAAAATGAAACAAAGTAGATAGGCTCTTGGTGGATGGCCTGAAAGCAGATACAGCAACCAGGCTGCCTGATTTCTTTTCAGTTGGTCCTGATTTCAAGTTCTTCCCTGGTAGCCCAGCTGGTAAAGAATCTGCCTGCAATGCAGGAGATCCCAGTTCAATTCTTGGGTCAGGAGTTCCCCTGGAGGAAGGCATGGCAACCCTCTCCAGTATTCTTGCCTGAAGAATCCCATGGACAGAGGAGCCTCCCAGGCCACAGTCGATAGGGCCGCACAGAGTCAGACACGACTGAAGCAGCAAGCAGCAGTGGACCTGCCTGGGGCCCAGTGGCCAGGACCGTCCCAAGCATTATGGGAGGTGGACTGGACGGGCCCTGGATGACCGACCCGGCCAGTGCAGGGCGTCACTTGGGATGTCGGCTGGAGGGTCCTTGGGCCTTTGGCTGCACCTGACCGACCCCTCTCCCGCCTCCTCCAGGTTACGGACACGACTGAGCGACTGAACAACCTCTTAAATGTTCATGCAGAGGGTTCTCCCTTTCCCCTCCAAGTCACTGTCTCATCAGGAAATTCTCCCTATTGTCACCGTTGGAGCCCCCTCCTGTCACTTCTCTGAGTGTGGAGTTGCTGACATGATGTTCATTGTTAGCCAGTCTCATCTGACTCCAGGTGTCAGAAATAAACTCGGAGAACTAAGCAAGTCAGGCCCCCTCGCTGCACCCATTTTCCCATTTGTACCTTGAAGGGGAATCAACCCTTGTTACACATTGGAATAACCCCAAGGAGATTTCTAAACAAACAAACGCTAATTCCTGGACTCGCCCCAGACAAACTGAATTGGAACCTCTGACCTGAGCCTCAAAGACAGGGATTTGTTCAGTGCTCCCCGAGCCATCTTGATGTGACCGGTGGGGTCAGAGACCCCTCGCCTAGGTTTTATGCCCTCTGAAAACCATTTTAGCTGTCAAACTACCTTTTCAGATGATATCTTGTAAAAATGAAACAAAGTAGATAGGCTCTTGGTGGATGGCCTGAAAGCAGATACAGCAACCAGGCTGCCTGATTTCTTTTCAGTTGGTCCTGATTTCAAGTTCTTCCCTGGTAGCCCAGCTGGTAAAGAATCTGCCTGCAATGCAGGAGATCCCAGTTCAATTCTTGGGTCAGGAAGTTCCCCTGGAGGAAGGCATGGCAACCCTCTCCAGTATTCTTGCCTGAAGAATCCCATGGACAGAGGAGCCTCCCAGGCCACAGTCGATAGGGCCGCACAGAGTCAGACACGACTGAAGCAGCAAGCAGCAGTGGACCTGCCTGGGGCCCAGTGGCCAGGACCGTCCCAAGCATTATGGGAGGTGGACTGGACGGGCCCTGGATGACCGACCCGGCCAGTGCAGGGCGTCACTTGGGATGTCGGCTGGAGGGTCCTTGGGCCTTTGGCTGCACCTGACCGACCCCTCTCCCGCCTCCTCCAGGTGCTGCAAAATCCTCAACGGGGCAGGTGAGCCTGGGTCTTCCGGCCTCGCGACCGGGACGAGATGGTGAAGAAGGTGATCGAGCCCATGGCCTGCGACGGGCTCCGCACCATCTGTGTGGCTTACCGTGACTTCCCCAGCAGCCCTGAGCCCGACTGGGACAACGAGAACGACATCCTCAATGAGCTTACCTGCATCTGCGTGGTGGGCATCGAGGATCCCGTGCGGCCTGAGGTAGGTGCCCCACCATGGCGCCTCAGGGAGGGGCGAGGCGGGGCACCCAGCCTGCTGCTGGGTGACCTGGCATACGCCACTGACCCCCCTGAGCCTCAGTGTCCCTGCAAGGCCCGCTGGTCTCCTCTGGACCCTCTGCCACACTTTCAGACTGCTGAGACCAGCGAAGCCACAGTTGTCTGCTTGGGCCCCGGTGCAGAGCCCACAGCCTGGCAGGCAGCGTCGCTCTGCCGTGGGGTCTGTCCTGGAACAGTCCACTCAATCACCCGGAGACCTTCTCTCCGGAGCTCCGGGGACAGGCGTGGGGCATGCCTTGCCCTGGAAGCCTCAGAGGAGTCAAGATTTCCTGTCAAAAATCCACAGGCCCCAATTCCAAGGTCCCTGCAAAGGAGATGCTCGCTAACAAAGGTCATCATGCTCAAGAAGACCCCAAACGTGGGCATCCCCATCAGCAGTTTAGAGTTGTCTGCATGCAGACCGAGGTTCCCAGCTAGTTTTCCCTAGTGAGGCAGCGGGCAGTCTGCCTTCTTCAGGTTTCCAGGGCAACAGAGAGGGAAAGTTACCTGAAGGTCACACTCTCAAGCCGAAGGGAAGGAGGAGGCACGACCGTGTCCCCTCCCCACAGAGGCCGAGGGAAGTGATGTAACGTGCGTCTGTTGGGGTGCTCGGCTGACACAGTGGGTCTTCAGTCTTCTTTAGCTGAATCTGAATTCAGCTGGAGATTGGCAGAGTTGGGGGAAGATGGGACGTGCATGATCAATTGGGCTGCCCAAGCTGGAAGGGGGTTGTGAGAAGAGGAGAGAGCAGCCTTAAATCTCTTAAATACCACTGTGGGCAGGCAGAGCGCACCCACTCACCCTGGGAGCCAGAAGTGGGGGCAGGACACAGGAGGGCCCCCCCCTCGCTTCCTCAAGGACTAACGCAACCGCTGGGCCCAGACAGGCTTTGATTGTGGAATTTGGTGATGGCCCCTTGGGAGTGTTACAGACCAGGGTTCTCGGCCCCCTTAATCAATAGAAATTGATACGATGCCAGACAAGGCAGTGAGGCAAGGCTTTGTTGGGGCCCCTGCTGCAGCAGAGGGGAGCAAGAACAAGTAACGGTTTCTGTACTGGTATTGTGAGCAGGGGGCATGCACAGTACCCTGCTTTTGCTCCCAACTCTTCCAAGTGGCAATAAGGTTCTTCTGGTCTTTTTCGTTTCTTGTCTATAATTTGCCCCAACTGGGCATACATGGAGTCATTTGTTGTCCCTTATAGTTTCTTTTTAATTTGCTCTATTTATGTTTGGCTGCCCTGGATCTTCATTGCTGCCTGCAGGCTTTTCTCTAGCTGTGTGCGGCCAGGGGCTACTCTCTAGCTGTGGCGTGCAGGCTTCTCACTGTGGCGGCTTCTCTTGTTGTGGAGCACAGGCTCTAGGCACGTGGGCCCAGTAGTTGTGACAAATGGGCCTAGTGGTCCCGTGGCACGTGGAATCTTCCTGGACCAGGGGTCGAACCAGTGTGCCCTGTATTGGCAGGCAAATTCTTAACCACTGGACCACCAGGGAAGTCCCCTCATGGTCTCTTTACATTCTGTTGCTTGAGGATATGACCGCCCAGGCACCAGCCCTGCAGTAAAGGGTCCCAGGCTGCAGCCTGTCTCGGGGCCACCTTCCTCCACCGAGGGCAATTGCAGGCGCCCCACTTACCCTGTCACCATCCTCAGGGGGGGTCTCTGGCTGTTCCCTGCTCTTCTTGGAGCCTCCATGTTCCCTGCTTTCAAGTGAAAGGGAACAAAGAAGCTTCTGACCCCCAGCCCTGCCAATCCCCAGCTGAATTCCAAGGTCCTGGCCTCTGTGTTGCAGATTCAGCATTCTAAAGACCAAGTGAAACCTGAAGGTCACAGATGTGGCCTTTCGCATTTAGGCAACAGGGAGATGGGTCAAAACTGTGAGTTTGAGCATCAGACCTGGGCTTCTGAGTCCCTCAGCTGTGTGACCTTGGGCCAGTTACATAACGTCTCTGAGCCTCCATTTCCTCATCCGAAGACTAGGGATAAGAATAGTATTCTAAACACACACACACATGCCTCCTTCCTCCCACCCAGAGCCTAAAACAGCAAAGGCAGTTAGTGCCCCTGGCGTTTTGCCTACAGCCGGTACCTCTGCCTGGACTCACGGCATTTACCAGTCTCCCTAGGGGAATGTCCGTTCATTACCAGCTACTAATGGGATTGAGCTTTGCTGTGATGTGTTAAACCCTTACAGGCGACTGAGAAGCACAGGGCACGAAGCTGGCCTGCGGCTCCCCGGGCCTCCACCTCCCCAGAGCCCCCTCCCACCCCCATGCCCGAGCTCCTGCCTCATCACACGGAAGCAGGGTGGAAAGCGGCATTGCACACACAATATGCTGTTTCCAGGTCGTGACCTCCAGTGATGAGAAATGTATTTTCTGTCAGGACTCAGCAAACACACATTAAACCAAAATACGACTCTCACAAAGTAATGTGATGCACAAAAGTATTTTCTCTTCTCTTCTATCTCTTCCTTTATTTTTTTAAACACTAGTCACCACCCACAAAACTGACTTCACAATCTACTAAAGGGGCAAGGCTCAAGGTTTGACAGGCTGATCTAGTCCCAACACCGTCCCACACTCCCAATTTGCAAAAGCAAATGCGGAGACCCAAGCAGGGCCAGTGAGGTGCCCACAGTCTCGCTGAGTGAATCCAGGTTTCCTTCCTTCCTGCCTGGAGCCAGAAAAATGAGAGGGCAGGTAGCTGTGGGTCAGGGGGCTGAGAAGAGGAGAGAGGGCCTGAGAGGGCTGAGCGGGGTCCCTGCTGTTTTCTATTGACACAAAAAGTATCCAGAGAAGCTGGCTTCAGGCCAGACACTGGGAGGGGGTGTGGGCTCCCCAGGTTGATGCCAGTGGTAAAGAACCCACCTGCCAATGCAGGAAACCTAAGAGGCTCAGGTTTGATCCCTATGTTTGAGAAGATCCCCTGGAGGAGGGCATGCAACCCACTCCAGTATTCTTGCCTGGGAAATCCCATGAACAGAGGAGTCTGGCGGGCTACAGTCCATGTTGCAAAAAATCGAACGCAGCTGAAGCTACTTAGCATGCACGCATGCACGCTACGGTCAGCCCTCACTGGAGGAAGGGGGCCTGATCCCAACCCCAGCTCGGCCACTAGCAAGCCACTTCTCCTCTTCGTGCCTCGGTCCCCTCATCTGTAAAGTGAGTGGTTGGTGTGGGGACTCCCCAGGTCCCCTTCTGAGCCAGCAGCCTGGGAGGCTTACCCTCAGTCAACACATCCTGTGGCGACCTTGTGTCTCCCCGGGGCTCACCCTGGGATGTGAATTTAGAAGCTGGAACTGTGCTGGAAGGAGGGGGCCTACTGGAAGGAAGTGGGTTCTCATCCCACCCCTGCTGCTCCTTCCCACAAGACCTCCTGTACATCTCTGCCCGGGCCTCAATTTCCCCATCTGAACAATGAGGAAGTTAGGCGGCCACATGTGAGGAGCACGGTGGGGTTACTGGCGATGCTAGGGAAAGTGTTGAACCTCTTCACCTGTTGACTCAGCATCTCCCATGAGGCGGGGGTGGGACGCAGGGCCTGAGGAAACCAGCAAGTATGGGTTTTGATTTATTTGGGTACTTTAGGCTAGGTGATTTATGGAGCAAATTCAACAGGTTCACCGGCATGGACAGGGTGAAGTAGCCCCCGTGCCAGCCCAGACTCACAGTCCCCACCCAAAGGCAGCCGCGGCCACCGGTCCCCTTTCTGGCTCCAGGCTCCAGGCCCGGGGCAGCGATGTACAGGAGGTCTTGTGGGAAGACCTGGTCCCCAGGTTAGGGCCACGTGCGCACGCTCAGTCGCTCCCGTCATCTCCAACTCTTTGCGACCCATGGACTGCAGGCCACCAGACTCCCCTGTCCATGGGATTTCCCAGGCAAGAATACTGGAGTGGGTTGCCGTGCCCTCCTCCAGGGGATCTTCCCCACCCAGGGATCGAACCCACATCTCTTATGCCTCCTGCATTGGCAGGTGGGTTCTTTACCACTAGCTCCACCTGGGAAGCCCTCACCCTAACCTTTGGGAGAGTGTCTGCCTACAGTGAGAATGTCTGTAAAAGTTCCCAGGACAGCCGTGAGGCCGGCCGGAGTGAAGTGCCCCACCTGGACCACATCGAGGGTCCCGCAAGTCTGGTCAGATTCGTTTGCAGCTGCTGCAGGAAAAGAAACTCTGTGTCCCTCAGTTTCCCCATCTGTCAGGGGGAGAAACTCTCATTAACTTCCTCCCTTGAAAAGACAAAGGAAAGAACAGATTAAAACAGGCTTGCCAACCACCCGACTCCCACCCCCAAGACACAACCACAGTACGTTTCCCAAGGCTGATGGAAGCCAGTGAGGATAAAGCCGTCAGGAGAGCCACGGCTGGAGATTTGCCGTGTTATCCGGGGGCGTTTGGAGCCCTTGGAGTCACAGACGACTGCTGTCACCAGAAACAACAGATGTTTTAAAGCCTTTATTTAATGAAAACAGGAAGCGCCCATTTCCTGGCTGGTTTTCCTCAGAGAGAAATATCGAGGATAATTTTAGTGAAAGAAGGGATTTTTTTTTTTTTTTACAGCTATTGTATCTATGGGGAAAGCACATTTCAACCAGATTGATGCCTCTGGGGCTTGAGTCTTTATCCTCTATGCATCCTCCCTGCCCAGAACAGTTAGATGTTCCTTAGCTGTGCTTCGCATAAGTGAACAAGTAAGGTGATAAAAGGAAGAGCTAAGCAGCTGCAGGAGGCATCCCATTGAGTTGGAGGGGCCAAAGATGGCTCCTGAGGGAGAACGTTTCATGTGCAGGGTGGCAAAGATCTGTGGGCACAGAGATTCAGGGAGAGAGGGCGTCCTTGGTGGAGGGGACCACATGGCAAGGAGGTGGGATGGGATGCTGGGTGTTTGGAGACTCTTGAAAACCCCAGATGGGTCGCTTTTCCTTTTTTAACAAAAATCTTTTTTTAGGTAGACCATTTTTAAGGTCCTTATTGATTGTTACAATATTGGTTCTGTTTTGATTGGAGGTGGTTTTTTTGGCCACGAAGGCATGTGGGATCCTAGCTCCCCAACCAGAGATTGAACCCACACCCCCTGCGTTGGAAGGCCAAGTCTTAACCACTGGACCACCGTAGAAGTCCCCCTCAGGTTGAGTTTATGAGAGAACAGGTTGAGAAGGGAGCTTGGGCTGAATTGGGAGAGTTTGCACGTGCCTGTCCATATCCTCTCACGTAGGTCAGCCTTCGAGGGACTTGAGCGCAGAGGTGCTTCGTGATAACCCTCACTGACTGAGCGCCTGCCCTGTGCCCAGGCCTCTGCGAGGGTTCTGAGCGGCCCGCAGCCCCGCCTGCAGACCCACGGCCTAGTGAAATGAAGGGTGAGGGGGAGTGTAGATGCTTGCTTGGTGCATGAGAGCGTGAAACCAGACAGAACTGAACATGGCAAGGAGGTCCGGTGTCGGGGGCACTGCTCAGAAAGGAAGCAGAGTATATCTCGCAGCGGCCAGGGGTTTCCAGATCTGTCCTCGGTCCCCACCCCACGTCAAGGCAGGTCAAAGACTCCTAATATACTTGACCCAAGAGCCGTGGTGTGGTGCCCACCCCATCCCACCACCACAAGCACCTGTTCCCCCGCGTGCTCCAGGTGCCCACGGCAACCCCCCCATCTGCACCCTCGCCCTGCACCCCCTTCACCCCTCTGGAGCAGAAAGAGCAGACAGGGACGCCAGGGGTGAGGTGTCTCGCCAGCCTCCCCCACCCCCTCATCACCAGCAGGCACTGGCCCTGAGCTTGTGCCGTTTGCAGGTCATAGACTTCTGCAGCTGCAGTGAAAGGTGGAAACTATGGTCCCATTTTACAGATGAGAAAACCAAGGCTCAGCGGGGAGCCTGGGCAAAGCCAGCTCAGCCTTTTGGTCCCTGAGCCCTCTCTCCCCAAAGCAGAGGTGCCTCCACTGCACAGAGAAAAGTGTGGGGGCCATAAGAATTAACCTCCTCCTTTTGTCCCAGTCTGGCTTTTTGGGGTGAAGCTCAGATGGTAGGAATTCCACACAGGCAAACTCAGCTTCCTGAGACCATCTTGAAAGCAGAAGTCCTTCTAAAATGTGGTGCCCATCACTTCATTCCGAGTTCAGAACGTGCCATGGCTCCCAGGCCTGAAGGAGCGAGGCCCTGGTTCCCAGACCTTTGGGCCTCCAGCCCGTCTCCGGCTCCATGGCCACCGGCCAGCCCCTACCTCTCACCCTCCCTGGGCGTCAGCCCCCAGATCACCTACAGCACCGTCTGCAGCAGCCTCCCTTCCTCTGCCTGCGCACCTCGTGGGCAGTTCCCTGAAGCCAGGACCACAGTGAAGTGGTCGTCTCTGCAGCCCCAGCATGGGCACAGAGCCAGGCATCCAAGCCTTAGTTCAGTTCAGTTCAGTCATGTCTGACTCTTTGCAACCCCATGAATCACAGCACGCCAGGCCTCCCTGTCCATCACCAACTCCCGGAGTTCACCCAGACCCACACCCATGGAGTCAGTGACGCCATCCAGCCATCTCATCCTCGGTCGTCCCCTTCTCCTCCTGCCCCCAATCCCTCCCAGCATCAGGGTCTTTTCCAATGAGTCAACTCTTCGCATGAGGCGGCCAAAGTACTGGAGCTTCAGCTTCAGCATCATTCCTTCCAAAGAAATCCCAGGGTTGATCTCCTTCAGAATGGACTGGCTGGACCTCCTTGCAGTCCAAGGGACTCTCAAGAGTCTTCTCCAGCACCACAGTTCAAAAGCATCAATTCTACAGCACTCAGCCTTCTTTACAGTCCAACTCTCACATCCATATATGACTACTGGAAAAACCATAGCCTTGACTAGATGGATCTTTGTTGGCAAAGTCAAGTCTCTGCTTTAGGGAAAAAAATAAAGTCTGACACTGTTTCCACTGTTTCCCCATCTATTTCCCATGAAGTGATGGGACCAGATGCCATGATCTTAGTTTTCTGAATGTTGAGCTTTAAGCCTTAGTGTTGGCTAAAAAGAGGCAGTTTGAGCATGCCCTCCTCCAGGAAGCTCTCCCAGCTTTCTCCTCCCCACACTTCCTTCTTAAGCAGCAGTGTCCTCCTCTGTGCTCCCCGAGCCCTCTGTACAGATCTCTACTGAAGAGTCTACCTCTGTACAAGAGAATGGGTCTGACCCAGAGTTGTTGGTTAGTCACTCAGTTGCATCTGACTCTTTCGCGACTCCATGGACTGTAGCCCACCAGGTTTCTCTGTCCATGAGATTTTCCAGGCAAGAATCCTGGAGTGTGTAACTGCTCTTTTATCTGAGAAAAGGATTATGTGAAAGGATACAATAGACTTGCTCTACCCTGGGGCAGTCAGCCTTAGAAGGGGTGAGTGCCCTGTCAACAGAGGCGTGCACGCAGAGGGGATGCCTGGGAGGGGATCCAGGCAATTAGCAGAGGGTCAGAGTCACCACCTAGAGCCCCTTCCAACTCCAAGTGCCTCTGAAGCAACAAAACCTAAATTACACCTTTCGGGGCAGGAAACAGATAAAGGTATGTTTTCCCAAAAGAACAGTGGCTCTTTCGCGTCCTCTGGGGCAGGAGACAGTGGAGGGCTGCAGCCGGGTCCCAGCCATCATCGTGAGGACATCGGTAAGTTATGCAGGCGGGATCTCAGAGCCCCCGCCTCCCCACTCCCTCCAGCTCTGTAAAAAGAGGTCACGTCTGCTCACGTGAGCAGGCGCCGTGGCGCAAAGCAGAGGCCTTGCTCACGTGGCCCCAAGCCCTGAGTGGGCACCAAGAGGCTCCTCCCCATACTCTGGGAATACACCCAGAGGCGGCCCCTGGTCAGCGTGTCCCGCTCCAGCCCTTCAAAGGACGGAGAGCACTGCCTGTCACCACTGGCTTCTCAGAGAACTCAGGGCCCTGGAGAGGCCTCCCAGCCTTGACCTGGGCCCTGCCCTCCCAGGTGTTTGTTTCTCCCTCCGCTGCAGGATGGGGGCTTCCCAGCTGGCTCAGTGGTGAAGAATCCGCCTGCCCATGCCAGAGACGCGGGTTCAATCCCTGAGTTGGGAAGAGCCCCTGGAAGAGGAAATGGCCGCCCACTCTAGATCCCTTGCCTGGGAAATTCCATGGACCGAGGAGCCTGGTGGGCTACAGTCCATGGAGTCGCAAAGAGTCAGGCATGAATGAGCGCCTGAACAGCAACAACAGCGTCTTTGAATTCTCTCAGCAGTGACTTGTCAGGGTAGGCAGGGGTGAGAGTGAGTTCTCAGACCCAGGATGTGCAAGAGGAGAGGGCGTGGGATTCGATCGCCAGGTCTGAGATTCAGAAGTACTTCAGTCGTTCAGCAGAGCTGGATCTTCTGCCCTGGACATGTCCTCTCCCACTGAAGGACATTTGGCAGCAAATATTGCTTTACTGTTGTGCAATCTGTCACTGCCTGTGGGTAAGAGTCACTTGTTCAGTTGATCTGTGCCGTGTATAAAGAGCCACAGCAGCTCCAGGCTGGTTTGTTAAAATATTTGTGTATTTATTTTATTTCTGTCTGCACTGAGTCTTCACTGCTGCTTGCTTTTCTGGTTGTGGCGAGTGGGGCTACTCTCTTGTGGTGAGCTGGCTTCTCATTGCAGTGGCTTCTCTCGTTGCAGAGCATGGGTTCTAGGTGTGTGGGTTCGGTAGCTGAGACTTGAGGGCTCTAGAGTGCTGGCTCAGTGGCTGTGGGGCAGGGGTTTAGCTGCTCCATGGCATGTGGAATCTTACTGGACCAGGGATCGAACCCACGTCCCCTGCATTACAAGGCAGATTCTTAACCACTGGACCACCGGGGAAGCTCCCAGGCTGGCTTTTGCATCCTAATTGCTGGACAGATCCAGAACTCTGCGTAGGTGGGATGGGAGTCGGGGTGGAGTAGGGATTAGAGGGCAGAGTTGGGGGACTTGCTGGTTTTTGGTTGGCTGGGTCTGCTCTGGCCTAATTGGCCAGATGTCAGTCTATCATTACAGCATGGGCAGTAGGCAGTCCATATTCTCCCAGGGAGACATCATGTTTTACATGAAGCCTAATCATTTGCATTTATCTAAGTCAGTGTCACACTATGTAAATAATATGCCCTAAAATGCAATGTTCTTCCCCTGCCCACCCCCCCGCAAAAAAAACCCCAAAGCACACAAACGTATTTAACATTGCATTTGCAGGAAATGTGCATGTGGATGAAGCAGGGACAACATCCTGTGCAGCAATGCAGCGTTCTGTACTCCTGCCTGGAACCATATCCAAGAGGGTGTTTAGTGCAGTGTTTCTTAAAGTTCTTGCCCAGGTCAGAACAGTCAATGGTGTCATCTTAGGATGCACTGTCATTGTTGATAGGTGATGGCTGTCAGGGACACTGCAGAAAAGAATTGTGAGACCACATCAGGGTTTAACCAGAGTGTGCTGGGATCGATTAGCAATGCCTGCCATGGGCATAGGAAGGGAGGATATGGTCTGTGTGCCATCAGTATCTCCGGGTCATCTAGACCCCTTATCCCGGCGCCGCCTGTGAACAGGCTCTGGAACCCATGAAGGCAGGGAGGGCCTACCCGAGGTGCCGTCTGCCCCATGGCTCCTGCCCTCCCTCCCAGGTCCCAGAGGCCATCCGCAAGTGCCAGCGAGCAGGCATCACTGTCCGCATGGTCACCGGTGACAACATCAACACAGCGCGGGCCATCGCCATCAAGTGTGGCATCATCCATCCCGGGGAGGACTTCCTGTGCCTTGAGGGCAAGGAGTTCAACCGAAGGATCCGCAACGAGAAAGGGGAGGTACGTAGCCTGGCGCAAAGGGTCCTCGGAGGGCTGGGCCCGTTCGGGGGGCCAGGAGGCATGGGCGTGCATGGTAGCCAGCCAGCACGCCGCTCAGAGCCCAGTGGTCTAGGCAAGTCCCCTCCCTTATCTGGGCCTCGGTTTCTCTCCTCAACCCCACCGACCTGCCCCTCCCCCATCCCTTTCCAGATTGAGCAGGAGCGATTGATAAAATCTGGCCGAAGCTGCGGGTGCTGGCACGCTCCTCGCCCACGGACAAGCACACCCTGGTCAAAGGTAAGAGCTGGGTGGGCCTGGGCAGTGCAGAGGCAGGCACCAGGCCTCTGGGGCTTTCCTGTCCTTCAGCTTCTTTCCAGGATGACAGAGGCTCCCGCCTGGGACTCCCCATATCAGGGGGCACCCTAGGAGGCCTGCCAGGGGCCACAGAGGCATCAAGAGGAGACATTTTAGGGCATATTGCCCTAGGTCCTCCCTCTCATGGGCAGCAATGGCACTGAGGGCTGAGGAGCCCACCGATAAGCTGATCTGGGTGGTGTGTCTTGGTTAATGTTGTTTGAATGACTGGATACAGACCCGCTGTTCCCATTTGATCCTGTCTTAACCACTAGCTCTGACCCTCAGCCCACTTCCTTTGCGTATGTTCCCAGTCTGGCCCCACACTTTGTGACTGAAAACCTTGGCCTGCCTGGCCTCTAAGGACACTGTCCCATGTGTATGACCAGGACCCCGGGCACGGGCTGCCCTGGGAACCGTGATCTGAGACATGAGGCCCAAAGCCAGTGTCCTTCTTCCCTGACTCCTTCCAAGGGGAGGACACACCCCTCGCTGAGCCCATCTCACTAGCCAGATGCGGGGCACTTTTAGAGTCACACAGGCCTGAGTTAAAACCCTGGCTCTGCCCCCTGTCCTGCTCTGTGGCCTTTGGCAAGTGTCTGGCCCTGGGACTCGATTTTTCCATCTGTTGAATGGCCATAAGGGGAAGTTTTCTGACTGAGGTCAGCCATAGGGCGTCTGAGATTCATCTTCCGAAGGCGCTGCCCAAAGACTCCAATGGAGGCAGACCTGGCCTTAGAAACACTGAGCTCCTGAACTGCAGGAGACCCCTCAACCCAGCTCCATTTTATTCAATCACTTATTCATTCATTCATTCATTCATTCTCTTGACAAATGTTTACTGAGTATCTACTGTGTGTCAGGCCCATCTCTTGGCCGATGTGGCCCTTCCTCTTGGATTTCATGGCCAGGTCTCACCCAGTAGACATTGAATAGGTCGTTTCCCTGCACAGAGGCCACAGCAGTGGAAGAGGAGGCTGTCTGGGGCCCCCTGCTGGCCTCTCACTCCACCTGGGGGTGCTGTCAGATCGCAGGCTGTGGGATGGGGTCCAGGGGGCAGACCTGTGTTTCAGGCAGGACAGGGAACCACACTGTGGAAGTCCAGAGGAGACGACCTCCAAGGGGTGGGAGGAAGTTCATTGTCTGGCCCGGGGCCTCCAGTGAGAGGGGGAGGCGAGAGGAAGGGGCTGGAGAAGGGACTCCCAGCCTCAGATCGCACGGGGTCTTGAACACGCGGCCGTGACCTGTACTGCTAGCCCAGGTAGTGAGCTGCAGGAGGGTCTTGATGGAGAAACGGTGTTTTAGAAATCTCCCTCCCTGCTGCTGAGTGGAGAGCAGCCTGGAAATGGAGGGACCACTGGGATGGTCCAGCTGTGAGAGGGGATGCCAGGGTTGGACTGGGGACAGTGCAGGTGTGCTGGGAGTGAGCAGGTCTGAGAGCTCTCTGCTGGGGGGACAGGCCTGGCCTGGATGGGGTGGAGGAAAAGGGGAGATAGGAGTCCAGGACTGCTTGGTGTGTTCATGCCTGAGAGCCTGCTGCGAAGTTTTCAGGGGGCAGCTGGGTGTCGGGAGTCGCACAAGAAGGGACAGATTTGAGGGGAAATGGATGCACGTGGTTTAGGAGGCTGGGCTGGAGGCCCTCTGACATCCCAGTGGAAGTGTCATAGAGTCAGGGCTCAGGAGAGAGGCCCGGCCCTGTCGAAGGCAAAGGTGGTGTCTGTGTACCCCGTGGGGGTGGAACTAGAGGAGCTGCCGAACCCAGGGGACTCCCACCTGAGCGGCGGGCAGAGGCGGCTTCTTTCCCTCATCCTGCTCCTCTGGCCCTGACTCACTCAGTGATGCAAGCCACGTGCCGTCTATTCACTGCTACTTGCTGAAAGTTTTATTAAGGATGAGTATCTAGAGAGTGGTCGTAGCAGATGGCAGAGCCCAGGCCTCCTCAGGTGTGACTGGCCCCCAGCCCCAAGCACAAGATGCTGGCGGAGCAGATGGGTGGCCCCCCGGCCAAACCTGCTCCCCTGGAGAACAGAGAGGCCCCTGGGGTTAGGACAGGGGAGGTGAGTTCGGCCAGGGTGGTCACTGCTGTGGCCATGGGCTGCAGAGAGCAAAGAGGACGCGGGAGAGGCAGCAGGCCCCGACGAGGGGGTGTTGGTTACAGCCAGCACTGGGCTAAGGGGCCTTTGGCAAGTGTCCAGCTCTGCGACTCAATTTTTCCGTCTGTTGAATGGCCATAAGGGGAAGTTTTCTGACTGAGGTCAGCCATAGGACATCTTAGATTCATCTTCCAAAGGTGCTGCCCCATGTCCCCTGCAGGTGCTGGGAGCCGGGATGAAGCTTGACGGAGTCCGGGGGGTGGCAGGGCAGGGGCCAGAGAAGAGGCTGTGCCAGCCTGGGTCTCTGCCCCCGGGAGGGTCCCAGGGCCCTGAGCACACGCCCACCCTGCCCACAGGCATCATCGACAGCACACACACGGAACAGCGGCAGGTGGTGGCCGTGACGGGGGATGGCACCAATGACGGGCCTGCGCTCAAGAAGGCCGACGTGGGCTTCGCCATGGTAGGGAGTGCACGGGGGCTGGGGCAGCAGCTGGCAGGAGCCCGCAGGCAGGGGCTAAGGGGGACGCATGGACCACCAGCTTCCAGCGGGAGGATACAGGAACCCCGGTGCTCACTCCGCCCACCCTCTCTGTCCACCTGACACTCCCAGAGGTCTTGACGCTCAGCTTGGCCTCAGGAAGGGAGGAGAGAGCTTCCTGCAGCGATGGGTCTGGGGAAGGGAAGGGATAGCATGGAAGGGCCCCCTCCAGAAGGCAGAGGTTGGCCTCAAGGCTGGGTCTTGAAGAGTAGGGGTGGGGTGGTGTGTGTGGGTGTGCGTGTGCCTGTACACGTGTGTGTCTGCAGTGGTGCCTGGGTTCCTGAGCCAGCTGGACTCTGTCCTGGGAGAGGCAGCCTCCTGTCTCCCCGTGGCCAAGGGCTGACCAGCCTCACTTGGGGAGGAGAGGGCAGGTGTTCCGAGGCCTGGCCTCTCCCAGCAACCACGTGGGCAGACATGCTCCCGTGTGGTCTGTAGTGCTGGGGATTCGTGTGTCTGTGGAGGTGGTGGCCGGGGGATGAGGATGGTGCCGCTGGAGCCTCTCGCCTCTCCGGTCGCCCCAGCCAGGCTCCTGTCTCCATCCCCACAGGGCATCGCAGGCACGGACGTGGCCAAGGAGGCCTCGGACATCATCCTGACGGACGACAACTTCAGCAGCATTGTCAAGGCGGTGATGTGGGGCCGCAACGTCTACGACAGCATCTCCAAGTTCCTGCAGTTCCAGCTGACCGTCAATGTGGTGGCCGTGATCGTGGCCTTCACGGGCGCCTGCATCAC
>SJXQ01003925.1:365925-383757 GCA_006408695.1 Aepyceros melampus | reverse complement strand
GCGGGGGGGGGGGGGGGGTGGGACACTGAAGCCCGGGGGAGGAAGGGCACCACCCACAGGGGCTGTCCCAGATTGTCACAGCTCCATAATGAGGGCCAGGAACCGCATCACAGAGCCAGCCACGTAGGCACCAGCCATACAGAGTGCAGGAAAGGAGGCTCAGAGAGGTGGCAGGACTAGCCCAAGGTCAGCCAGCCAGTGGAGATACTGGCCCTTGTTCCAGGAGGCAGGAGAGGGACCCTCCAGGAAGGCAGGGCCCCTGGCCACGTAAAGGGGCAGAGAGAGGCCGGCACCGGAAGGCAGCCAGCTGGCATCACGGAGCTGGTGCGGCCCTGGGAGCCCCAGCTCTGGCGTGGAGTGCATCCGGGAAGGCTGGGTGCCTGGGTTCCTGGGCTGGGTGGACTTGGTCACTGGGAGAGCAGGAGCTGGCCCCACCTTTGCAGCAAGGTCTCTAGCAGCCCCGTGTCCTGGGCCCCGTGGAGCTGACAGGCAGGTCCCAGCCCCTGCAGCCTCATTGCTTCCTCACCCACCTCCTGCAATGGGAACTGTGTTGATCCCCATTTCACAGAGGCAGAAACTGAGGCTCAGAGGATGGGCCGGCCAGGTGCCTGCCATTGCTCCCGCAGCCTCCTGCCTCCTTGTGGCCAAGGGCTGACTAGCCTCGCTTGGGGAGGAGAGGGAAGGCTTCTCCCAGCAACCATGTGGGCAGATAAGCTCCTGCCCACAGGAGCCCCCAGAAGCCCAGAGGCTCTGGAGGACAGAGGGGCCCGTGGGGTACCTGCCCAGTTCAGTTCAATTCAGTCATTCAGTCGTGTCCAACTCTTTGTGACCCCATGGACTTCAGCACCTCAGGCCTCCCTGTCCATCACCAACTCCTGGAGTTTACTCAAACTCATGTCCATCGAGTTGGTGATACTGTCCAACCATCTCATCCTCTGTCGTCCCCTTCTTCTGCCTTCCATCTTTCCCAGCATCAGAGTCTTTTCTAATGAGTCAGTTCTTTGCATCAGGTGGCCAAAGTATTGGAGTTTCAGCTTAGCATCAGTCCTTTCAATGAATATTCAGGACCGATTTCCTTTAGGATGGACTCCTTGCAGTCCAAGGGACTCTCAAGAGTCTTCTCCAACACCACAGTTCAAAAGCATCAAATCTTCAGCACTCAGCTTTCTTTATTGTCCAGCTCTCACATCCATACATGACCACTGGAAAACTGGAAAGACCATAGCTTTGACTAGACAGACCTTTGTTGGTACCTGAACCTCTGTCCTGAAAGGCTGTGTGGCCCAGGGAATGCTGTTCCCTCTGTTGTATTCTGAGCCCTTGAGGACGCGTGTGGCAGCTCCCAGCACCCCAGCCCTGAGCGTGAGCCCTGGGTGGAGGGTGGCTGGAGCAGAGGTGGGGAGGGCGTGTCCCTTCTGCTCGCCAGGCCCTTCTCTCCTGCTCTGTGGACAAGAGGCTCCCTCTAGTGATGGCCTAGGGAGGAACAGCCACTCACGCCAAGTTTCTTGGAGACCAGCTGGTGTCCCACGGGGAAACTGCGGTGCCGAAGGGACTGTGTTTGCCTGAGGTCTTGGATTGAGTTGGTGGCAGGGCTGTGAAGGCCTTGGTGAGGACAGGGGGACCCTGATCCCATGGTGCATGTAATCAGAGGAGGCTGATGGCAGAAAGCAGCTGAGGGGAATGGGGAGCGTGACTTAGCTGGGGCGGAGGTGAAATATCTAGGAGGTGAATGAAGGTGTGAGGTGTAGGCGGTGGGGCCTCAGGGGCCACACTGAGAGGACCAGGGGGCAAGGAACAGCCCACCCCAGGCTGTTAGGTGTATAGGGCCTGTGAGCTTCCTGGAGGAAGTGTCCCAGGAGGAGGAAGTGGGCGAGGCTGCAGGTCCCAGGAGGAGGAAGTGGGTGAGGCTGCAGCCACGGGGCCACGTCTGGGCTGGAGGGATTGTGATGTGGGGAGAGGTAAGCAACTGCATGAGGGCAGCAGGGCTGAGGAATGGGCCACAGGGAACACAAATTTAAAAGGTAAGGGAAGAAGGAGCTGGAGAAGGAGGAGTCAGAGAAAGGGTGCCCAGAGAGGGGTCAGGGTGCTGTCAGATTTCTTGAGGTTCAGTGAGACGAGCCTGGAAAATTATGCCTCAGTCTGTGACAAGAAAGCTGGTGCTGCCCTTGGGGAAAGGCATTTTGGGGGTGTGGAGGTGTGAGGATAGGATGAGGGACAAAGGATGAGGTCTACATACCTTCAGGCAGCATAGACCACAGGATAGGACTGTGCACAGAAGTGTAGGAATATGTGATCCCGGTCTCAGCCAGGGAGACACGTGGAAGGATCCACCCCAGAATGTGGATGGCAGGAAACTCATAGGTTTTTTTTTTTTTTTTTTTGCCATCCTGTGGTCAGATCCTTGATGAGGTTTGGCTTCCTCTGTTCCTTACTTGCCCAAAGTTTCTACCAGGAAAACTTTTGTGGAGTTATTAAGACATACAGTACTTGCTTCAAGTAAAGGTAAAAGGTGAAGAGAAATTGGGTGGTGGTAAAGAGAAATGGTATGGACCTAGCAGAAGATGTTAAGAAGAGGTGGCAAGAATACACAGAAGAACTGTACAAAAAAGATCTTCATGACCCAAATAAGCACGATGGTGTGATCACTAATCTAGAGCCAGACATCCTGGAATGTGAAGTCAAGTGGGCCTTAGAAAGCATCACTGCGAATAAAGCTAGTGGAGGTGATGGAATTCCAGTTGAGCTGTTTCAAATCCTGGAAGATAATGCTATGCAAGTGCTGCACTCAGTATGCCAGTAAATTTGGAAAACTCAGCAGTGGCCACAGGACTGGAAAAGGTCAGTTTTCACTCCAATCCCAAAGAAAGGCAATGCCAAGGAATGCTCAAACTACTGCACAATTGCACTCATCTCACATGCTAGTAAGTAATGCTCAAAATTCTCCAAGCCATGCTTCAGCAATACGTGAACTGTGAACTTCCAGCTGTTCAAGCTGGTTTTAGAAAAGGCAGGGGAACCAGAGATCAAATTGCCAGCATCTGCTGGATCATGGAAAAAGCAAGAGAGTTCCAGAATAACATCATTTCTACTTTATTGACTATGCCAAAGCCTTTGACTGTGTGGATCACAATAAACTGTGGAAAATTCTGAAAGAGATAGGAATACCAGACCACTTGACCTGCCTCTTGAGAAACCTATATGCAGGTCAGGAAGCAACAGTTAGAACTGGACATGGAACAACAAACTGGTTCCAAATAGGAAAGGAGTGCATCAAGGCTGTATATTGTCACCCTGCTTATTTAACTTCTATGCAGAGTACATCATGAGAAACGCTGGGCTGGAAGAAGCACAAGCTGGAATCAAGATTGCTGGGAGAAATATCAATCAATAACCTCAGATGTGCAGATGACACCACCCTGATGGCAGAAAGTGAAGAGGAACTAAACAGCCTCTTGATGAAAGTGAAAGAGGAGAGTGAAAAAGTTGGCTTAACGCTCAACATTCAGAAAATGAAGATCATGGCATCTGGTCCCATCACTTCATGGAAAATAGATGGGGAAACAGTGGAAACAGTGTCAGACTTTATTTTGGGGGGCTCCAAAATCACTGCAGATGGTGATTGCAGCTATAAAATTAAAAGATGCTTACTCCTCGGAAGAAAAGTTATGACCAACCTAGATAGCATATTTAAAAGCAGAGACATTACTTTGTCAACAAAGGTCCATCTAGTCAAGGCTATGGTTTTTCCAACGGTTATGTATGGATGTGAAAGTTGGACTGTGAAGAAAGCTGAGTGCTGAAGAACTGATGGTTTTGAACTGTGGTCTTGGAGAAGGCTCTTGAGAGTCCCTTGGACTACAAGGAGATCCAACCAGTCCATTCTAAAGGAGATCAGTCCTAGGTGTTCTTTGGAAGGAATGATGTTAAAGCTGAAACTCCAATGCGTTGGCTACCTCATTTGAAGAGTTGACTCATTGGAAAAGACTCTGATGCTGGGAGGGATTGGGGGCAGGAGCACAAGGGGACGACAGAGGATGAGATGGCTGGAAGGCATCACGGACTCAATGGACATGAGTTTGGGTAAACTCCGGGAGTTGGTGATGACAGGGAGACCGGGCGTGCTGCGATTCATGGGGTCGCAAAGAGTCGGACACGAGTGAGCGACTGAAGTGAACAAAACTGAAAGAGAAATTGGATGGTAGTGAAAAGGGGACAGGGTGCCAGGCATTGTTTGTGAGACAGGAGAAGCCCGAGTCATTGATTCACTGAGGGTTGAGGGGAAAGAGGCAGCAGGAAGCAGGGGAGCTGGGGTCTGTGTGGAAGATGCTTGTGGCAGCTCTTGACCTGAGCCTGGACGAGAGACATGGCCAATGGGGGCTGGAGGGGAGGAGTGAAGATGGCGGGGGTGTGGCTATATTTACAAAGCACAGGGTGTGGAAGGGGTGGCCAGGATGCCTGGCGGAGAAGACAGCGCTGAGCTGGATAGGGCTGGGTGGTTCTCCACGGAAGGCCTCGCAAACCTACTCAGCACCTACTCGGGAACCCTGGGGTGGGCTGGCCAGCCAAGGGAGACACACTGGCAGAGCTGGCCTCAAGGGAAGCTGTTTACACCCTGGCGATGAGCCCCACGCCAGGCACACCAGGGCAGTGGGTGGCCAACCTCCCGTGATAAATATCTAGGAGATATTCATCCCTACCGTCTCACCCATGGTCCCCAGGACTCCCCCCTGAAGGCTGTGCAGATGCTCTGGGTGAACCTCATCATGGACACGTTTGCCTCGCTGGCGCTGGCCACTGAGCCACCCACCGAGACCCTGCTCCTGAGGAAGCCGTACGGCCGCAACAAGCCCCTCATCTCTCGGACCATGATGAAGAACATCCTGGGCCATGCCGTCTACCAGCTTACCCTCATCTTCACCCTGCTCTTCGTCGGTGAGTCCCCTGCCTTGCCCACCCAGGACTCCATGGCCCAGACCCGGCCGCTCTGGACTCCCAGTCACCCGCCTGTTTGCTGAGGAGGTAATGGGGGCCCAAAGAGGTGAAGTTAGTGGCTTGGGGTCACACAGCAAATCTTGGGTAGAGCCAGGCCCTGGCCCAGGTCTGGCAGCCCCAAAGACTGGGCTTTTCCACTGATGACAGCTCTGGACACTGTGTATACATTGTGCAAGGCAGGGCTTCATGCCAGCCCCCCAGGAGCCCGAGACACTAGGGGGAGTGACCGGCCCCTGTCTCATCACTCCCACACTTGAACTTGCCCCGTAGAAGGCTCCTCACCAAGGCCTCCTGCAGAAGAGCCACACATCTGCCTACAAGCCAGCAGTTTTCTTGGGCACCTGTGCCACCACCCCCATGACAAAGAGGCACCAGGGACAGAGAGGGGAGATGACTTGCCCAAGGACATGCAGGCAGCCTGAGGGGGCACCTGGGCTGAGAAGAGACCTGGCTGGAACTCAGACTGGCCTGGCTTCCAGGGTGCTTCCAAGGTGATCCAACCCCTGGCCCCTGGAGGTGCCCAGAGGCAGGCAGATGGTGGCTCAGGGTCACACGACAAACTGGGGCTGGTGGGATTCCCCAGATCCCTGAGCTGGACTTTCAGCGCCAGCGAGCCTGGATGGAGTTGGGGCATGAGCCCATTTCTCAAAGGGCAGTTCTTGTTTGTTGTGCTGGCAGGATACCAGCCTTAGAGGGTGTTTGGGAATGCAGAGCTAGGAGAGACTCACAGAGAAAGCTGTTGGTTGGGGAAGAAAGGAGGAGAAGGCCCCTGGTTTACTTGCTGGCTTCCGCACTTGAGCATCTGCTCTGGGTGCTTCTGGATTCAGCTAGACTCTCACCATCAGAAAATCCCACAAGCCCTCCCAGCACCAGCTTGTGCAGCTTTGCAAAAGGACACAAGATGGCATCAGGCATGCCATGGGTGGTGTCCACAGAGCAGCCGGGAGCTGTGTTGCCCCCACCACATGACAGCCCCCCGTGGTGTCATTCTTAGAGGCCACCTGGGTGGGTCTGGAGCCAGCCTGGCCTGGAAGGCTCAGCATCCATATAGGAACTGGTCTCTCTTGTAACAGCCCCTTCAGCTCCCAGAGGTCTCCACAAGGACATGCCCAGTTACAGGCAGCCACACTTTTGGGGGAACCCAAGGCTACGGCTCCGTGGTGGCTCAGACAGTAAAGAATCTGCCTGAAATACAGGAAATCTGGGTTCAATCCCATGGTCAAGAAGATCCCCTAGAGAAGGGAATGACTACCCTCTCCAGTATTCTTGCCTGGAGAATTCCAGGGACAGAGGAGCCTGGCGGGCTATAGTCCATGGAGTCTCAGAGAGTCAGACACAGCTGAGTGAGAAACAACACAAGCGCAGAAAGCCAAGGCCTCCCGCCAAATGTTTCGAGGCCACGCCCTGTCCTCCCAGTCCAGGGGAGTTTCCCAACCAGGGGCTGCTTTTTACAATTCCTGTTGCCTAGAAGCACAGCTGGCCTCCCGCCTTTATCAGATTTCCTCAAAAAAGTGGAAGAAAGTTCACCCAAGGCGCTTGGCCCCTAAAGAAAGGGTCCTGTTACCCCTTCACTTACACCCCGTGGCGCAGGCCCACTAGCCCCCCAGTGTCCAGAGAGTGCCTCCCACTTCTGGGTGACGCCCCTGGCTGCTCAGAAGAGGCCCCCACACAGGGCCTGGCGGGCCCCACGGTCCCGACCCTCAGCCTGGCTCCCGCCGCCCCTTGACTCACAGGCGAGAAGATGTTCCAGATCGACAGCGGGAGGAACGCGCCGCTGCACTCGCCGCCCTCCGAGCACTACACCATCATCTTCAACACCTTCGTCCTGATGCAGCTCTTCAACGAGATCAACGCCCGCAAGATCCACGGCGAGCGCAACGTCTTCGACGGCATCTTCCGGAACCCCATCTTCTGCACCATTGTGCTGGGCACCTTTGCTATCCAGGTACGGGCCCCGCGCTGGCCTGGCTGGCCGGGGGCAGCAGCGGGCCGCCAGAGCCCCTCGGCAATGCCACGGGAGTCCAGTCCTCTGAGCTGGCCCCTGATGGCCTTTCTGTCTCTCTCTCCCCCCTTTCCTCTCCAGATAGTGATCGTGCAGTTTGGGGGCAAGCCCTTCAGCTGCTCCCCGCTACAGCTGGACCAATGGATGTGGTGCATTTTCATCGGGCTAGGAGAGCTGTCTGGGGCCAGGTGAGTACTGCAGGTGGGCAGCGCAGGAGGGGCCTCTCGGCAGGGACGCCCCGGAGAGCACACTGGCTGGGGGAATCCAGGATCCTCACCCATAGGTCCTGGCTCCTGCAAGGACTAGCTGTCTGGCCCCCATTTCTGGGGGCTGGAGCCATGGGGGTTGACCCTGGCCTCTCATGATGATCACGTGGGTATCGCCACTATGATTTTTGCTTCCGTCTGTATACCGCCGAGGGGCTTCCCAGGGGGTGCTGGTGGCAAAGAACATACCTGCCAACGCAGACAGATACCAGAGACGAGAGTGCCCTCCCTGGATCGGGAAGATCTCCTGGAGGAGGGCATGGCAGCCCATTCTAGTATTCTTGCCAGGAGAATCCCATGGACAGAGAAACTGGGCCAGTGGGCTACATACAGCCCATGGGGTCTCAAAGAGTCGCACACGACTGAAGCGGCTGAGCACACACGCTTGCTCACACATACCACTGATCCTGTTATTTGATGTTTTCTTTTAATCCTGTCTGGTTTTTTAACTGAAATTTATTTCAAAAGGCAACTTATATTACTAATATGATTGGAAAATAAGTATTATTTGTCATAAACAGAAGCTGACAAAAAAAAGTAACAAGACCAATGTAATTAAACTCTAACTAGATGTCATGGCCAGCCAAGGCTCAGAGCCTGAGGCGGCCAGCTGTAAAGGGTGTCACAGGGGTTGCGATACCCAGCAGAAGCTCCTGCAGAGAGCTCCAAGGGAATGTAAGAGTGGTGACCTCTGCCGCATCGTGGTGCTGTGCCTGCAGCCATCCGTGACCCTCCGAGGCTCTGGGGGACCCTGGGCTGGGTCCTCTCCAGAACGTTCCCCCACCAAGCCACACGCACACGCACTCATGCACCATCGCAAACTCACAGCTTGCAGCTCAGAGGACGTGGTGTCTGGAGCTGGATCTAGGCAGAGGGCCCCAGCAGACATAAGACATTGGTCTTGCCTTCAAGCTGTTTCTGGGCTAAAGTGGAAACTCCAGTGACAGAAATTAACTAGAAGGTCAAGAAGGAACTTTAGTTTCACTCAAAATAACCTTCTTTAAACTTCAGAGTGTCTTTGGAGAGTTGATAAACTAGATTTGAGTTAGCAAGCCCATTCCCGGGGCACCCTTGAGCCTGGACATCTTTGTCTCTTGGGGGCCTGCTCCCTCAGGGAGCCCTTGGCATCTGGACGAGCTGGTTCCTGACCCCTAAGGACAATGCCACCTCAGATTCCCAGGGAATCCCTGAGAGTGTCCAGGCCAGCCCCTCTCTGTCCCTAGAGATGTAAGGGGTCTCTGACCCCAGCCATCTCAGTTACCCCATAGGGCCTGCCAGTCAGGCCTCAGCCCTACGGACAAGCCCTTTGGAGGAAGAGTTAAGAAGGAAGACATAGCCCCCTCCCATGTTGCCTTCCCTTCCAGGAGGGCAGACATTCCAAGAGTCTCCCAGCATTGACTGCCCCCAGGCACCTAAGCTCCGAGCCCCTGTTGCCCAGGGTTGGGCACCCCAGGGACCTCAGGAAGAATAAGCCAGTGACTTAGACACACCATCTCCAACTCTGAGAACTGCCCCCCAGCTTTCCAGAAGGGAAAGCTAGAGCTCAGAGAGGTTACATGACTTGCCCAAGGTTGCATGAGCAGTGAAGTCTGGGGTAGTCAAAGTCACGTGTGTGTCCAACTCCCAAGATTTCCCACCATGTCCTGCTGACTCTGGATGAGCGAGGGAATTAGAAAGAATCTAAAGATTGGGTTGGGAAGTGGGGAGGTGAGTTGACGGTAACTAGGTGAGTAAGTGACAGGAGCTGGTCCCCTCCGCTGATGCTGACGCTAGTGGCTGGACCCCTCCGCAGGTCATCGCCACCATCCCGACCAGCAGGCTCAAGTTCCTCAAGGAGGCGGGCAGGCTCACACAGAAGGAGGAGATCCCCGAGGAGGAGCTCAACGAGGACGTGGAGGAGATAGACCACGCCGAGCGCGAGCTGCGGAGGGGCCAGATCCTGTGGTTCCGAGGCTGAACCGGATCCAGACGCAGGTACGGGCGGCTCCCGGGGCCGGGTGGGCGGTGATGGAGATGAGGGGCGGGCCCAGACCCCACCCCCCGATCAGCCTCGGGGCACCCACGCTCCCCCCACCTGCAGCATGCACTTTCCCTGGCTGTGCGAGGGAATGTCCTACCTCCCGCGTCCACTGGGCGAGGGGGTCACACCAGGGTCATGCCCACAGTGGACTTTGTGGGGAGGGGTGGCTCTGAGGGCCGAGATGAGTGGGGTCTCCCTTCAGGGCTGTTGGGGGGTGGTGGATCAGGGCTGCTGGGCAGCTACCAGGCCACAATGGCGGCTTGAGGCCAGGGTGGGCCCCAGATTCTCCCGGCCAGGGGGTCAGCCCTGAGGCCCGGCTCCTCTGCACATGCACACATAGCTTCCTCCTGGGGTTGGGTGGGGGTGCTTCAGGCACTCCCCCAGCCCCCACTGGGGCATTGAGTCAGTTTGAGGGAACAAAGTTCAGTTTTAAAACACACACTGCAAAGACACAGACGCAGAGCACTGTGCGGGATGTGTGTCCAGCCAAGAGCAGGTTTCTTCCCCAGAACAGAGCCTGCCACCAGGCAACACACGCCAAGAAGGCGCAGCCCCCACACTCACAGCGTCCCTCTCCCTGGGTCAGCGTTACAGCTCCCAGGGTGCTTTCACAGCCCTGCACGGCGAAGAACAAAGGGACACAGGGACCAAGAGTGGGGCAGTCAGCGTCCTGCCCAGCCGGCCTGGGAAGGCCATGGCAGCCCACCCCACCCCGCACCCTCTGGGAAGCGTGTCGGGGCCCCCAGCCTTGGGCGCGCAGCCCCGCGTGGCAGACCACTGCGTTTCCACCCATTCGCAACACAGACAGATCACAGGGCTGCCTCACCCTGCACAGGGCGCTGTCCCAAACATCTGGGCCTTTCCAGCCCCCCACCTAGCTTCAGGGGTAACTGACGCTTGGGAGACAGCCTTTTGTGAGTGCTGGGTTCGGGGAGCAGCTTGCAGACCCAGAGCCCCTGATGGCCAGCATTGTGGGCTCTGGAACTAGCCCTCCTGGTGGCCCCCGGCCCCCCTCCAACTGCCCACGAGGGCTGGCAGCTGTCACACAGAGCCCTGGTGCTGACCCACAGCCCGGCCACCAAGCCCTCCAGGAGGACTCCAAGGACTGTAGTTTCTTGAGTGGGCATGAGTCCCGTCCAGCCTGACTCTAACAGACCACTAAGTGGGTCAGCGCTTTGTCACGGCTTAGCCCTGCCAGGTAGGTTGGTGGCATTGCCCCTTCTGAAGGACAAGAAACTGCCTCCGGGCAGTGACCTGTCCAAGGTCACCTAGCTCGTACGTGACAAAGCCGGTATCTGGGCCAATGTCGGTCCTCCCCGGAGTCCCCTCCTCACCACTCGGCTCCATGCATGGTCCCAGGGGCTGAGCATCCCCTCTGCCTGCAAACCCCACGTTTACCATCCCCCTCAGCCCCGCCCCAAGCCCACCGGGCCCCTGGGTCTCCCCGCTCTCCCCGGGCCCCGGGAAGCCCAGGTGCCCGACTGAGCCGACGCCTCTCAGAGCCTTGGACGTGTCTGGTGTTGTCGTCTTGGTGTCAGTGGCGTGTCGTCTCGCCGTGGCTGCGGCTGTCCTCGTGGCGTGGCGCCTGTCAGTCGTGAAGCTGTCATGTCCGTTCTCTTCGCAACTTGCCTCGTTCTCTCCTCCGTTGCAGATTGAAGTAGTCAATACTTTCAAGAGCGGGGCCTCCTTTCAGGGGGCCCTGCGGAGACAGTCCTCCGTCACCAGCCAGAGCCAGGACGTAGCCAATCTCTCTAGCCCTAGTCGCGTGTCGTTGTCCAATGCTCTTTCCTCTCCGACCAGCCTTCCTCCTGCTGCAGCTGGGCGTGAGTGTGACCCCTTCCCGCCTCGCGGGCCGCCCTGCCAGCGCCGCGGGGGGCAGGCGGGCAGGGGCCGGGGGGCAGCCAGCCGCTCATGGTTAGGCCCAGGGAGCTGAGGGGCCCGGGCCGCTGAGGAGGAGGGTCCCCGATGATCAGCTGATACAGCCAGGCACGGGGTGGCAGTCCCTTGGCGGGTCAGGGGCGTCTGGAGTCGGGGTCAGGGGTTAAGGACCAGGCCGTCGTGGGGTCGGGAGGGTCACGAGTGGTCAGAGTCTGGGTCAGTCAAAGGAGCACCGTCACTCAGGGAGGTTTCAGTGATCGAATGGCCACAGTCTCCCACAGGGCCACAGAGGCCAAGCAGGGGTGCAGTCAGCTGCGGGGTATGAGGCGTCCCAATCAGTGTAGGGTCAGGAAAAGCCTGGCTCATGAGGGTCAGAGTTGGCCAGGAGATCACAGTCTTGCAATCAAAGTCAGGCTGAGGGTTACTGTGGGTCAAGGGAGAAAAGGCTCTTGGGTCACGGTTGGCCACAGCAAGGCCCACCCAGAGGGCGCACTGGAGGTCAGGGATCACAGTTGGTCAGGGAACCCAGGCCCCCACAGGGATCGCAGCCCTGTGCCCCGTGTGCAGACCCTCCGTCCTCTGCCCTGTGCCTCTGACAGCCCCGGCTGCCTCGTATACTCTTCTCCCTGCAGCAGGGCTTGGAGCACAGTGAAGGCCTGAGCCCTCCCTGGAAGGGACAAGGCTCCTGACCCCATTCCCCTTGACCTCAGCAGAGAACAGCAGGGTCTCATCTGGGCTGGCTGCCGGCAGGCTCATGGACCTGGTGCGACCCTCAGCTTCCTCCTTCCTCATCGAAGGGGCAGCCTAGGACTCTGAGCCCCTCCGTCAGCTTCCTCCCCCGAGCTCATCTCCTTATACCACGGCTTCCGCCCAAGGTCACTCATCTCTGGCCTTGTCTAGATCTTTCTGAACCCCCCCAATAGCCTCGGGTCCCAGAGGGCACGAGAAGATTCTGTTTGCCACCTGCCTCCCTTCCCTGGTCTCTAGTCAGCCCCTCCCAACCACGGGGGAGCTGCAGTCTGGTCCTCTCGGGTTGTCTCACTCCCAGCCCTCGGGCTTCTTTCATGAGACTCCAGGCCTCGTCTCTTGTCGTTTATAAGGGGCCTCTATCCTCTTCTAAGACAGAAGACCTAAAACACACATCCTCTGCCACCAGGCAAGAGAGGACCACGTGCTGGGTGGGCATGATGCTGCCCGAGCCCTCAGGCAGGAGGAGCAAGTCATGGGGCGCTGTTGGTGGTGTGTCCCACGAACCCTTCCTTGGGTGCAGTCCCGCCAGGTACCCGAGATGACAGGAGGCATGCAGAAAGGAGGCAAAACCCTGTACTGGTTCATCAGCATGAAAACACAGCGATGGGGAAACCAGAGGAGCCAAGGCGAAGTGGGGCCGTTTGAGCAGATGGTGCCTGAGCCTCGTTTCCAGGAGGCCTTGTCACCGGAAGTCGGTGCCAGGCTCTCTCTGGGCAGGAGGCCCTTTGATCCCACCCTCTTCTCCCTTCACACCGGAGAGACCCCGCCTCAGCAGGAGGCCCGTACCATCGGCCCTACTCCTGCATCAGCCAAGCCGTGGCCTTGCTCAGCGGTGCCTCCTACCTCCAAGCATGGAGACCAAAGTGCTTGGGGCTGGACAGCCAGTAGGGAAGAGTCCCTTTCTCTGCGTTCCCACGCCCCTCCCGCGTCCCTCCAGCCGGTCTGACTGCCAGGAGGTGGCCTCCAGGTCCAGTCCTTTGTCCTCCCTGGCTCAGTCTCTTTCTGGAAGCGCGGCGCCCTGCTCGTCCTGGCCAGTGTGGCTCCTGGCCACCCTGCAGCCGCTCACTTGCTCGGCCTCGCATCTTAGCTCTCACGGTCTCGAGGAAAGCGCAGTCGTCTCGAGTCCTTTCTTCTGTTCTTTATAAAACCACTCAGTAGGGCCAGTCCTGGGCCAATTGATTCTCAACACTCTTCCTTCAGAGAAATGCCCATCTCCACCTGCCCTCCGTTCCCTTTCTCTAAGGCAGGTTCCTTTCAGGCCAGGTTGACCCCTTTACCCCGTGAGGTGACCCAGCTTTGGAACAGCATTTGAGAAGGAGCCCACAGGTCTTCCCATGACCCGTCATTTTCTCAGAGGATCCTAAAGGGGCTACTCAAGCATGACTCCCTCGCCAAGCACCATCCTGCATCTCTCCAGGCATCACACCTCCTTAGGGGTCTTGCATTCCTACCTGTGATTGCAGAATCCAGCCTGTGACTCTGGGTCCCTGCTGGGACCTTTTCTTGGGCATCAGGTCTCCAAAAAGCCTGGCCATCCCCCTGCATGAGGGTACTTGTTCCAAAAGGGATCAAAGCCTTTGTGGTCTCAACATACAGATTTAGGTCAACACAGTCATGACGTGAACTCTAAATATATACCTCTTAGTTTCTCCTTTGCTTGAATAGTTTCTATAGTCATGTCACCTCCTCTGGTCTCTAGGGACTCCAGGAGCCCTCTGGGTACCAGGCAGGTCCCTCCAGAAGCCCAGAGGCTTTCTTGGCACAGGGTGTGAAGCAGGGCCAGGGCCCCACATGGGGTGGATGGAGAGATGGCCTGCCCCTGCCTCCTCCGAGCAGGATCTCTCTCCCAGGACTCTGGGTAAAGGAGGATGCCTGCTGAGGCAAAGAGCACCTGGGCTTTCTGTACCTTTGTTGCTGTTTAGTCACTCTCGTGTCCAGCTCTTTGCAACCCCACAGACTGCAGCACCCCAGGCTTCCCTGTCCTTCACCACCTCCCAGAGTTTGCCCAGACTCATGTCCATTGAGTCGGTGATGCCATCCAGTCTTGGAAGGAGTCCAACCACGGTCCCCTGGGCTATCAGAAGTGACCACAGAGACCTAGGGGAGGGCTGTGTGTGTGAGGCTGACCTCTGGAACACCTCCAGCAAGCCACACGTCCCTCCCGCAGCACCACCGTGAGACAGAGGGGCCCCAGCAGACGGATGCCCTGCGGTGACCGGAGACTGTGGTCAGACTGACATTCGAATGATCAGAAGGAGACTCTGGCCCACGAGCTCGCTTTCCTCTTCCGATTCACTCAAAAGCGAGTTTTTCACCCAGAGACTTAATGGCACGCCCCTAATGCTTGAGCCTCACCCACCATTTTCCAAAGCACTTGCCTACATGCTCTACTCCACATGCACCTCACACTGACGTCAAAGACCTGCCAATACCTCCGTTTAAGGGAGCAAGTCTCTGAGACTCAGAGAAGTGAGATCACACACAGCACGTGAGTGCCAAGAGGTCTGACTCCAGAGCCCCTCGTTTTCCCCACCGCCCGCACCACTTGCCAGACAAGCCCACAGAGGTTGAGTTTCCACCGTGGAACCAGTGCCCACGCCCACAGCCACAGGCAGTGAAAAGCAGCCAGTGCTCTGGGGGCCAGGGGGCCAGGGAAGCCGTTCCTCCTCTGGAGATTTCCATCAACCTGGCAGCGACTGGGGTGCGGGTGTCCTCCCATCAGCGATCAGGAACAGAGTTAGCATTCAGCTCTAGGATCCAAGGCCAAGCTCCACAGCTCCTCTCTCTTCTTACTCCCACAAATTCCTAACCCATCTCAGGCCTTCTTCATATTTAGCAAGTTCGTAGCATGCTCCACGTTCATGAGTGAAGTTCCTGTTCCTTCGAACCAACCAGGCCCAGAGCATCAGACTTGTAACCCTAGACCGGCCACCTTCCCCATGCCTTTCCAGTCTAGAGAGGGCATGCCCCCTCCCAGCCCCCTTCAGAGTCCAGGCTTTGAGGACTGCTAGGATGAGGAGTCTGCGTCTCTTAGTGGGGGATGAAGGAGAAGGGAAGGAAAGGAAGCCAGAGCGCTCATTAGCATCCTGGTAACTAATTTAGTGCAACCTTGGGTTGGTGAGAAAATGGCTTGCTTCTGGTTGGTGGGGAGGGGGGAGCCCAGACCTCTCCGCTGTCTGAATATTCCATGTGTTTGTTTCCCTAGAGGGCTAGAGAACCCTGGACACAGAGTTCAGCAAGAGAGAGTGAAATTAAAAGAGGTTGTGAGTCTTTAACCTTGAGCCTGAAATGAATGTGAATCAACCCCAGACTCTTGGCTTCCTTGAAGCCGGGTAAACATTCGAGTATGTCCAACCCACCCCAGACCGGGACCTATGCATTTCCTTTAGAGCACCCCGCCTCCCTGCCCCCTTTGTGCTGATGAAACCAAAACATCTAAGACCCCAGACCCTTCCTCTCTTCCCCCTCACCCCACGTCCCAGGGCGGCTCGCGCCAGCAAAGGCCCATCCCCTGGGCAGGCAAGGAAGGGGAGACGGAAGAGCTTTTTTTCTTCCCAAACTGTTTTCCGTTTCAGCCGCGAGAGATCCGCAGTGGAGACTTGAAACGGCCGTGGCGGGGTGTCCCGGAAAGTCTTGTCCCCATAGTCTTTGTCCAGAGCAGTTCATTCTTTCTGTCGTCTCCATTCCAGGGGGAGGGCGAGGGGCCTGCATCTCATTGTGTGTCGTCCCCTCCGCGTTGTCAATCACACGACAGGGTCCTGCCACCATCCCTCCTCCTCCATCAGGCGCTCCTCGGCTGGCATCTCATTGCAGCTCAGCCTCCGAACACTCTGGGCACGGGGCTGAGCAGCTACAGCGGTCATTAGTGTCCCCATTATACAGTTAGGAAGACTGAGGCCTGCAACATCTTTTTTGTTGTTTTCACTTAACCAAGGGAGTAATGGCCCAGTTATGAGGTCAGAATACTGCATAATCTCTACAGAGCCACAGACAGGGTATCAGGGAGAAAGACGTCTCTGGACAGCCACATGGCCGTCACAGAGGGCCAGCACTAACGCACGGTGTCTGGCTGCCTCTTGCTTAGCACCCAGCGCCTCTTATTGAAAGCAGGATCCCACCAAGCAGATTTCCAGAATCCCCAGCGCAACAGCACAAAAGAAGGACCAGGGACAGAGGTGGTTTTGAGAAGATGAGGAAGAGTCAGGACTAGTAAGTGATGGCTGGCAGCAGAGGAGAAAAATTAAAAAAAAAAAAAAAATCAAAACTTTGGAGTCTTACACAATACCAAGAGGGCTCACTGACAAACCTAAATTCTCTGTGTTCTCTAAATTAGAAGGCAGAGGAGCTTATGATGTGCTTTGCAAAGACTCCTCTCTGAAATAGTCGAGTAAACCCTGAGCTATGACACTTAAAACCATCAGCCACAGTCATCATGAAAAGTCACTTCCATGGACAGGGCTTCCCGCCACGCATCCCACCAACCTGGGTTTAGTGCCACAAATCCCGGGATTGCAAGGGCCTTCCCACACCCACCCTGTCCGGTCCTCTGCCCCCAACCCCCAGGCCTGTGATGTGGGGGCAGGAAGGCCGAGCTCTCCGGGTCAGCACCCCCACCTCCTCTGCTGAGGGTCGGCTCCCCTCAAGGCATCACTGATGCCTGTTTCCCCCCCACCTGCTGGCTCCGCTCTGAGTGGGGGCTGGGAAGAGAGGAGGAGGCGCTTTTGTCCCTTCGGCCCCTCACTATGCAGGCAGGGCTCCCCTCCCAGGAGTTCAGAGACGGGACCCTCTCTTCAAAGCGAGAGTTCCATTCCTGTGCCCCCTGTGAGGCGGGACAGGGGGCAGCCAGCCTGGTGGCGTGGCTCGCCCACAGTCAAGGCGCCAGAAGTGGCAGAGCCGGAACACAGACTCAGGCCTTCCTGACTCCCTGTCCAGTGCTCTGTCCGCTGGCCCGGAAGCCTCCGTGTCCGGCCTCCTTCCGTTCAGCAGGGAACCCAGCTTCCAACTGAGACCCAGACAATGAAAGAACCCGGCTGTTCTGTGGCTTAGTTCCGAACCCTCTTAGAATCCTACCCAGGGGCTGAGTTGGCCCCTCTGATTCGGGCCTAATTTTTTGGTTTTGTGCTTTCAAAGCACAACTAAAGAAAGAAGGGGGAAAAAAAAACGCAGGAAATCAGGGACCCCAAAGCCAACTCCAATGACTGGCCAGGGCTTTGAGTCTATACTCGAGTGTTTACCTCCCAAATGCATGAAGGAAAGAAGCGTTGGGTACAAACGACCTCCGTTCACATTGTGCAGGCTTCCAAGTGTAGCCGTGTGTCCGTGTGTGTGCCGTGTGGTTCCCGTCCCCCACCGCAGCATGCTCCCGAGCCTGAATGTCACCGGCCGCCGGCTCCTCCGCGCTGTCTGGCTGCCTCTGCTGCACCCCAGAAAGCCCCGAGTTGGCTTCGGTTTGCTTTGCTGCTTTGGTTCGATGTCCCCCTTTCTGTCTGGCCCTCATGTGTCCCCCCTCTCATCCCGGCTCACCCAGCCACCTCTCCTCTCTGTTCCTTGTGTGTGTGTGTGTGTGTGTTATCTGTTCCATGTTGTGTGGTTCCTTAATGGTGTGCAGTTTTTCTAAGATGAATTCTTTTTTTTTTTTTTTACAAATAGCCTTTCCTTCATCCTCCTTGACTCCCACCCGACCCCGCCACCCTTCTGCATGGTCGAGGCTCTGCTTTCCAGTTAACAAGGCTCAGTCTCTCTAGGTCTGGTGCCCACTGGAGTGGACTAAGCTTCCTCTAACCACTGTTCCCCATCGTCTCTACGGCGGGGCTTCCTTCCTTCTGTCCGAATACTGTAGTCTGTCCCCAAACCGAGCGATTAAAATCAAACAAAAAAGACCTCTCGGATGCACATAACCTGAGCCCCCTCCTCTTCCGTTCTTC
>SJXQ01003925.1:351328-365881 GCA_006408695.1 Aepyceros melampus | reverse complement strand
TGGCGCGCCTCACCCCCGCCCTTCCCTTGCAGATCCGCGTCGTGAAGGCGTTTCGTAGCTCTCTCTATGAAGGTCTAGAAAAGCCTGAGTCTCGAACCTCCATCCATAACTTCATGGCTCATCCTGAGTTCCGGATCGAAGATTCGCAGCCGCACATCCCCCTCATCGACGACACCGACCTGGAAGAAGACGCCGCGCTCAAGCAGAACTCGAGCCCGCCCTCGTCGCTCAACAAGAACAACAGCGCCATCGACAGCGGGATCAACCTGACGACCGACACGAGCAAATCAGCTACCTCTTCAAGTCCAGGGAGCCCCATCCACAGCCTGGAGACGTCGCTTTAGCTGAGGAACCCCCAGCCCGCCGCCGCGCCACCCCCACCCCACCCGGGCACCTGACCCAGGCAGCAGCGAGCAACAGCAGGAGAAAGAACCCTGGCGAGAACACCGATTCCACCCAGCAGACCCCCTTTTTCTGGCTGCGATGCTGTTTGAACTCTTTTTCACCTCGAGGCGAGGGCGGGATCTCGTGGGGAGCGGGGCTGAAGGGAGTGAGCCGGGGTTTTCCCAGAACTAGCCCTTGCTGGCTCCCGCCCGACACGGACCAGCCATGCCCCCCGCCCGGCGCCAGCCACATCCCTGCATGAATGTACTGCATACTTCTGGTCCTCCCCTGGTTTGGTTTTTGGGGGGTTGGGGAAGGGTATTGTTTTGTTTTGTTTCTTTTCTTAGGCGGGAACTGCAAAACAGACTCTTTTCTGAGACTATTATCCAATCCACTGGTCTGTGAAGTTTTTGAGATGCTTGCATAGCATGGTCTCAGTTGTACAGGTTAATTTCACAACTTTTTGAAATTGCAGAGCTTAACTCGCCTGGTAAATTTGCACCAATGGAACCGAAGAACTTCAGACACTCACAAGGTTATATCCATTTCTTTGTATCTATATCAACGTATACTTCTCTGAGACTGTATACGTCCATATAGATAGGTAGATATATATATATATATAAATATATATACATGGATATATAAAATTTTTTTGCCGGCATGTTGCCTTGTTTCCGCTTAAATTGCTCTATTTTAACTTATTTATGTCCTAAAAGAAGAATGTAATTTGTTTACAAACCTGTAGATAACGTCTTCGGCTATTTGTATGGTTTCAGAACACTGGTGGCTGAGATGCTATAAAAACAGCTCAGCCTGGCAGACACCTCCCTGGAATGCATCCTTGATGTTTTACAATAGCCATGCTCGGATTTGTTTTTTTTTTTTTTTGCCTGCTATTTCCGTTCGATAATGTCACTACCGTGAGAGGCAGGAGTCAAGTGTGAGCGGGTATCCATCCCGAGGGGTCCAACAGCGTGCTCGGTAGACAAAGGGGGAGGTGGAGAGAAGTCCTCGTGGGCTCCAAGCACTGATGGCCGGCCGGCCGCAGGGCCCTTTGCGAAGACTCTCTCAATGAAACTCACTTGAGTTTACTAAGAGCACTTCCAACAGAGGTTCTCTCTGGCAGTGTCTGTGCAGAGACTGAGGTAGTGGGTAGTGCGGCAATATTATAGATGCTGTTGTGTTGATTTTTTTTTTCAGTTAGTAATTTAAAGGCTTATTTCCTCGTAGATTGCAGCAAATGTGCTGTTGGCATATTGGATGAGGATCATTAAGGCTTGCTGCTTTTATTTTTATTTTTGAAGAAGAATAGCCTTTTTCTCTGCACTACTTAGATCCGAACGAACCTTATGATGTGTATATTGAGATGTATTCAGTGTGATTTTTTTTAAACCAAATTGTCTCCTGTAGTCGCAATATATACTGTAGCCTTTGAACAGCAAGTCTTGCTTTCCCAGACAGAAAGCCATTCTGAAACCCTGCAGTATCACAGGTGAGAAAAGGTGGTTATTTCTCCCCCGCCCCTGAGACAATAACAGCACTAGTAATCCCACTTAATAAGAGCTTACTTAATTGTATGTCAGCCTCTTAACTGCTAAGCACTTTGTGGGTATCAGCTTTTTTCATAAAAGAACTTTTGTATTGAATACAAAGTTTGCTTTGAGACTTTTCAGCATACGATCTTTTTCCATAAACTTGTACAGTGCAAAAGACATTTTGAATACCATGACCGATGATGTCCCATGCTTCAAGGAAAACCAAAACGCTTCCCGCCTCGCTTGCAAAATGCATTCTTCATACTGACCCTTCCCACGGTTGCTCTGTGTCAGCCCGGGCCCTTCCCTTCTCCAGGCCCAGAGAATTCTTCCACAAACAAGATTGAGAGCCACTCGGGAAAAGAGCCATAGTCAGCTGGGAGGGCGTGCGTCTGGACGGCTGTGGAGAAACCTGAGGGTTTGGGATCCCGAGACAGCCCATCCCACCTGGCAAGACCTTCCTGGAAGGAGGACCTTTTTTGAGCAAGAGCATCTCCTGAATGTCGAGAAGCATCTCTGAATGTAGCCAGCAGAGGGAACTGCGTCCCCCGAAGGGGTGACCAGCCCTCAGACATGTTTATTGGATTCCAAGACCAACACCGCCCACACCGCCCACTGCTCTCCTTCGAGAAAGATCTGCTCCTGTAGAACCTGGGGCAGCTTTGGAACGTGGTGTGTTTTTTCGTTTCTGTTGTTTTTTTGTAGTTTCCTTTCTCGAGGTTCTCCATCTCCCCCTGTGTTCCAACTGTGTGTCCATGACCTCATTCCGACACCAGGAAAGCCCAGCTTGCACATGAGGCCTCCTGCTCATTTGCAGCCAGGACGCAAGGGAAGCAGGAGGGGTCTCCCAGAGCGGGGCTCAGCTCCAGGGAGAACAGGGAGCCATGGAGCTAGAATGCCCCCATGTCAGTACTGGTCTTTTCTTGTCAGGAATGATGGATGCCCACACACACGTACACACTCATACCGTTACCCTCACACTTGCACACACACACACACAGAGGAAATGACTGGTTTGTCAGAACTCACTGTAGTACATAAAGCTTGCACTCGGCGTCCTATATCTAGCAGCATGGGGTACGTTTGGCAGTCCACCCCATTAGGGGGTAAATAATTTATGACCATTCATCTGTTTTTATGAATTTTTTTAATCTAGACAATAATTGTAAATAAAGAACTCACCATCTCTGTTCATTTAATACTATGCAATGGTGATGCTTTCAATTGCTGACTCTTCTTACTCCTGCAGTGTGGTTCTGAAATGTCTGTGGTCTTAAAAGAAAACCCAAAAAAGGCAAAAAACAACATCAAACAGAACACAGTGACTATATACTCTGTAATATATACTTTTGTGTAACTGGTCAGGGACTGCACCATCCTCTTAGATTCCTGTCTGCCCTCTGGACGGGGGTTCCAGAAGGAGCTAGCAGACTCAGTCCTGAGGTCTAAGCTCACCAATCTGTCTCCCCTTCCACAGATGAGGGATGAGCAGGGGGCCCATTCAGTGAGCCACCCACCTTTGGAGGTGGACAGGGAGGAAACTGAAGACCTTCCCTCCTAACTCAGCAGCAGCCTGGGTTGCTCCCACCAGCCCCCACCACCCCTCCATGGCCCCTTCTGCCCATGTCCCAACCAGAGCAGAGAGCAGACAAGAAAGGGGTCCCTGCTTCTGAGCACAGACCAACGGCGGTGACTACGCTGGGGTGAGGATCCTGGACCTGTCTCAGCCCAGGCAGCCCAGTGATTGAACAGCCACCCTTCCTCCACCGCGTTGAAATTGCCCCTTTCCCACACCCTGGCAGCTTCGAGAGACTCGCATCTATTTCTGGAATTTCCCCTCTGGTCCCTCATCAGGGTGTCTCATCTGACCAGCCACCTAGTTTTAATTATTGTCACTTTATATGATGTTTTATTATGTAGTGGGACAAATACGCTTCGTGCTTTTTTTTTTTTTAAGCAAAATTTCCTGGTTATTCTCTCACGTCTATTCTTCCAAGTAAACTTAAAATGTTGCCAAGTCCTCCATCCTTCTGCCCTCCTCTCACCCCAGATATTGGGCCCTTTCATCATAGGTGCAAACGTCATGCCGCCATTGTAAGCACTGTCCACTTCGGCTCACTAAATAGCCCTTTAAGGAGAAATAAGAAGGGCATCCTAGCTCTTGAGGGAAGCCTGATACTCCTCCCATCCTCTCACCTGTCCCCTGAGCCAGGGTGTCGTCAGGAGAGGCCCCTGAGCCCCCACCCAATATCAGCGTGGGCCCCCAAATCACCCACCTTGCCTGTGATGGAGTGGGCCCTCCATCCGTCCCGGTCCAGGCGAGAAAGAAGGTTCTCTCCCAGACTCAGAGCTACCGGAATGTGTATCCCACTTGCCAATTCTCTTCATGGAGAAATGTTTATTCCTGGTTCCTTTTCCTGAGCTGTTTTTGTGGGGAGGGGGTCACCCCTTGCTCTTTATTGACAGTTTTCAGCAGGTCCCTGATAGGTCCTCCGGGATGTAGCCGTTTCTTGCCTGGACCTTCTCACCACCTCCCCCTAGTGGTTCTTGCTCTAGTTGCAGGAAGCTGTCAAATAAGTACACTTATTATTTGTCCCAACCCCAAACTCTCTCCAAGGGGCCCCAAGATCCCACCATTAGAAGGTGTGGGGAGGGGAGGGGGACGGGCTGCATTTCTCTGAAGGTTTTTGGGTCCTCCAGAGCCAAGGCCGAAATCAAACAATAGCGGGAAATCCCCAGGTCTTTCTCAAGTCCCAAAGCAAGCTCTCCTGATTTTGACGTAAAGATCCCGTCTGCCCAAGTAGGGGAGGGGGAATCCCAAGCCCTGGGCATCAGCCATCACCCCCTCCAATGAAAACAAGATATTTAAGGCTGCTTTGGGACCGCCCTTCTCGGCTCCCCCAAGTCTTGTCATGCCTGTGGTGCTCTCCCTCCGACCTTTCCTCTCGGGAGGGTCGGTCGCCACACTTTGCTAACTCTTCTGTGCACATATTTTATACCAGAGTAAGCAAGGAAACGGTGCCGCCTCCAGCTTCCTGAGCTGCCCGGGCTCTGGCGGCTCTGGGACAATCGGGGCTGGAAAGTGACTGTGCTCTTATTGTACACTCTTGATTTCTCTGTATCTCTGGCTTGTGCTCTTTGTAACTAATGGGATTTGTCTGCCTTTTCAACACTATACTGAGCAATAACAATAAATGCACACGTGGAAATGTAGACACAGTACACAGCACAAGGCCTTTTTCCGCGGGATGGCTGGGTCCCCGCCCTCCCTGGACTTGAACTCAGAGGGAAACAGTGCCTGCAAGGGAAAGCCAGTTTGCTTGAGGGTGCGCAGGGCAGGGGCGGTCTCTCTCCTTCCACTGAGTCACGCCTTCCTGTACCATTTGAGGGAGGCAAGTTCAGTGTTCTGTGAGTCATTAAACCTCCATGAGGAATAGCTGACAAGCCCAGATGGCCAGACTTTTGGGGGAAGAGACCTCGGGAGGACAAAGAGGTGGAGATTCAGGTTCTAGGGGGTCAGGGCACCAAGCAAGGAAAGCTAACAGTGGCCAAGTGACTTGGGGTCTGGGATTAACTAGAGGGAGGTGATGGGAGATATGGACAAAGGATGTAGGTGTATTCCCTCCTGGGGACAGGGGGATGCAGAAGGGAGCCTGGCACACTAAGAGTCTGAGCTTTGCACACTTCTGGTGAACATTAGCAAAGAACGGGAACGTGCCCAGATCAAGAGACAGTCCCAGTGTTGGTTCAAAGGCTGAGGGTCGCACGTGCACACACATCCACACACAATCCCAGCTCTTCTCAGGGGACTCCCAGAACAAGCACCACAGGCCCAATCAGCTTCCAAACCCAAACCCAGTTTCACATCCAAAGGTCCATTTACTCCCAGCATCAGCCTTGCAGAGAAGGTTTTATTACAGTTTCCACCTAACAGAAGAAGAGACAGCAGTTCAGAAGGTGAAGGGTGTGCCCACCTAGTAAGCAGGAGATACAGTATTGATACCTAGCAATCTTGATGCCAGGGTCAGCACCCAAAACTTTTCAGTTCCATCAGCAAATACCGTAATGAATAGGATACAGGAGCACTGTTTCTCCCAAATCCTCAGTCTCTCTGACTGCAATGCCAACACCAGGGAATCCCCTATGCCCCATGCATTGTGTTTATGTTATATCTAATGTGTCATTGTCCTCCTTATACTCAAGGAAAATCGGGCTCAGAAAGAAGCGTTATGATTTTATCACTCAGAGAATCAGCAGTACATCTACAGATCTGAGATCAGGAACTGTCCCTGGAAGAACAGGAGACCCAAGAGCCCCCCTGCCCTTTGTTCCCTGCAACATTTTTTTCCATCATAAACACCAGTCCTCAAACCGTTGGAATATTTCCCCATTAGAGGGAAATTGCAGGTCTTGAAATCTGGGGTGGGAGTGGAGTGTGAGTTGCAATCTGGAGGTCCAGCCCTGAGTTCTGAAGGCTCCACTCTGTGGCCCCCTCTCCCAGCTCCTTGATGGCTTGTCACACCCTCTGGGGTCTTAACATCATCCCTCCAGCAGGGACCATATTCTGCTAGGACACTTCCCTCCCTTTCAAGAGAGGAAACAGGGCTTCTGACTCATCCAAGGGGAGTCTAGGTTCCATCCTGGGTCCCTGAACTCCTAAAAAGCCATGAGAAGCCCAGGGTTGCCGGATCATGTGAGGCTGAGGGGCCAGCTACAGCATTCTCGCTGTGCAGGTGAGAAGCCAGGGACCTAGGGGTTGGGGAAACTGGCGAGTGGATCCTGGGCTCTAGCTGCAGGAGTCGAGCTGAGATCCCTCCTTGCCCGGGGCATCTAGCCGGTGGGCCAGATTCGCAGGATCCCGGAGCCCTGATGGAAAAGGCGGTTTCGGAGGCCTACATCCTCCGGCTTGGAAGGGGCAGGAAGAGAGGCAGGCTCAGCTCCTGGCAAGGGGCTTATTTGCTGGGCTTCTTTGCCCCTGTCCCAGCCTGGGTCCTGAGGAGACGCTAACAAGGAAGAACAAGGACCATCCTGGCCACGAAGGAGTCCCTTTTTTTCCTGCGTGCGTCTCAGGAAAAGGGAAGGGTTGGGGCGCGAGGGAAGACAGGCTAAAGCTTCAGATTACTAGTCCCGGGTCTGGGTCGCCATGGAAACGAGAGTCCCACCCCGCTTCGGTCTCGCGCGCTACGCACGGAGAAGGGGAGGGGCCATGGCCCTCAGGAGCGGACGGAACCTTTGTGCGAGCGGAGCTCGCTGCTGCCCGGAGGCTCCGGCGTCTGGACCCGACGGGCTTCCAGCCCGGCGCCGGAAGTGAGCTGTTCCGAGGCGACGCGGGGTCCTGCCACGTCCGAGTCCTGAAGCCGCTGCCGCCGCTACAACCATGGTGAGTGTTGGGGTCGGGGTCGCGGCCGTCCCGGGTCCGCGCCGCGCTGAAGTTCGAGCCCCATTCTGGGGCCGTACAGTTCTCCCACACCGCCCGGATTTGAAGTGGGGTGACTCTGGGGAGGTCAGAGGGAGGCCGCGGAGCCTCCCAGCACTCTGCGGGCAGCTGCCGCCCCTCCTGCGCCTTCCTTTGCTTCTCCTCCCGCAACCGTTGAAAACAAAACCCCAAGCATCGTAGGAGCCGCTGTGTTCTGCGCCCTTAGCTCAGAATGGCTCCTAATCTCAGCCTGCCCACAGCCCCGTGAAGTCGATTCAGTTAAACCAGGGTTCTCGAGGAAATGTCTGTGCCTAGGTTTTTGAGGAAAGCTGGGTGAGCCCACAAGTCAGGACGCTGGGTTCGGTCCTTGCTCTGCAGGAGACTGGGTTTTAAGTTTTGGGGGGTTTTTTCTTGGCCTTTTACTGAGTAGGTACTGAGTAGAGTTGGGGTCGCTTATGCCGTGACATTCAAGCTTTTTTAAAAAATGAGTTTTTAACTCAGTAGTTCTGAAGAGGTGAATTGTTTTGAGGGCTGTCTTTTACTACCCAGTGAAGACCAGACAACTTGAGGTGCTCGGAAGGATAACTTTTTTTTAAGTAGCTTAAAAAAAAATGCACTTATTCATCGGTCCTGGTTGGAGAAAGAGTGGGTTCAAAATAAATGCTGATAATCTGCAAGGTTGTCTGATGAACTTGTATGAAACTACCAGTAAGTTTTCTTCCCGTGTACTTAACATCGGGCCATTAACTTAGGCAATTGGATGTAATGCCTGGTAGGCAGCCTAGTGGTGTGGAAAGCTTTGTGGGGTAGGAATTATTAATGGCAGGTGGGGGCTCTTCTCCCAGAGACACCTTTGACTAGCCCTGGACCAGGTGTTTTCCCTTCTCTGGGCTTCATTTGCTGTAAACTCTACCCTTTGGCTCTCCTAGTGCACACGTGAAAGTACTTTATAACCCCGGGCGGCTTGCTGCAGATAGGAGAGGCTTCTCTTTCTCTTGCTTCCTTGCCTTTGCAGATCGTGGGGGCCTGCTTTGCAGGTTGTCTTCACTTTGATGAGAGAATTTGTGTTTGCGTGATGTGCCCCTTTTGCACTGCTTTGCAACCATCCTCTTCCAGCGTCCCCCTTTCGGAAAAGTCAGGTCAGGTTTTAAACCTGCAGGGCTCCTGCTGGGAAGAGATGAAATGGAGGAGACGGTGAGAAGTAACGTTTCCAGTCTGAAACCTCCCTTTCAGTCTCATTTGTATCCCGAGAGTTTTGAGAGACTAGTGGTGGAACATAGTCAAATTGTCCATTGTCGTTCATTGACGTGTTCGTTCCGCAGATAGTCACTGAGTTCCTTCTGGGTGCAAAACGCTGTGCCAGGTGATGAGAGGATGCAGAACTGTCAATGACACCGACCCTGGCTCTGGGGAGCTCGCTTCTAGTTGGGAGAAGGAAGCGTCTAAAGTGTTGCAGACATTCAGTGTTGTTATTCAGAGGAGTTTGGCCAGTCGGGAAATCTGGGAATCTTCAAGACCCGATGTTGGGGGGTGGGGTGTGGTCATAATTTGAGCTGAGCCTCAGAGAATGGATATGAGGGTATGGTAACTGTACTCCAGCCAGCCCGGCAAACTGGACTCTGTCACAGGTTGTGGACCAGGGAGCAGCCTCAAGAGAATCAATGGAATCAATTAATCAAAGTCTTTAGGTGAAAATCCTGTTATGCAGAAAGCTGCCTGGAACATCAGGGGCTCTGTCCTCGAGGAAGGCTGCTCCATAGTCTGGCTATAGCTCCCTCGGAGTCCCTCGTCACCCTCAAGCGTAGCCAGGGCCTCCTGTACCACTGTCCCTGATCTTTGCTCGTGTTATTCCCTCTGCTTGGACTGTACTTTTTTACCCTTGTGTTAGTCACTCAAGTCTTGTCCAACTCTTTGCAACCCTATGGACTGTAGGCCGCAGCTCCTCTGTCCATGGAATTCTCCAGGCTAGAATACTGGAGTGGGTTGCCATGCCTTTCTCCAGAGTATCTTCCCTGGTCCAGGGATCGAACCCAGGTCTCCTGCATTGCAGGCAGATTCTTTACTGTCTGAGCTACCAGGGAAGCCACCTGCCAAATTCCTCCTCATCTGAGCCTGTTTTTTTTACACCACCACCAGCCCCTCAGACTGCTATAGCACATACTAACCCCATTAAAATATTCATTCTGCCTTGTTGGGGTTACTTCCATACAGGCTTCTCTGGGGCAAGAAGTACCTCTTTTCTATGTCTACATCTCCAGTCCCTGGCACAGTGCTTGGTGTAACAGAGGCACTTAGAGTGAATGTCTACTGCATGAATGAATGATCAGATGCTATCAAGAACTTTAAAGTTGGTGGATTTAATGAGATGATTGCATTCTAACTACCATCAGTTCATTTACCAACAATATCTTTGGTTTTAGGTGTCAGTAATTAACACTGTGGACACTTCCCATGAGGACATGATTGTAAGTATTCCTTTAGCCCTTCCTCACATGCTGAGGAAGTGGGCATCTCTGTTGATGATTTATGAATCCAGTGTGGCCTTGCAGCCTTTGCCAGTCAGGCTGTAACCTCAGGGGTATGGTCAGTCTCCAGGCAGGCCCTCTGAGTTGACAGGGCTGTGACAGTCTGATCACTCGAAGTCAGGAGAAACCCAAAAACAGTTTGCAGCTCAAGGTAGTCTCCTGGCCAGAAAAGTAACTGGCTCTGGGATGGGATGGAAGTGGGTACAGAGGTTTGAAATAGTCTTCCACCTATCTTCCTCTTGCTGTCACCTCTTAGCCCCATTGAAAAGGGGATTAGAGAAGAAAAAATAAGGACTTCTCTCGTGGTCCAGACTTATGCTTATTGGAAGCATAATACTATGCTTCCAATGCAGGGAGCACAGGTTTGATCCCTAGTTGGGAAGGTTCTGCCTGCTGCGTGATGTGATCAAAAAAAAAAAAAAAAAAGGAGGAAAGAAATAGGAAGATGACTCAATAAAAAGGCAGAGCCAGGTAGGACCACCGCAGACGGCGGGCCAGACAGTGCCCTTTGAACGAGAAGTCATTAACTCAGGGTGTGTCCTGAGAGGTGGACACCTGGCGTAGAGTACAAGGACAGGGCTGTGGGCGAAGGTCCAGAGGTTAAAGTCTCCAGCAAAGGATGAGGACCCTGCTTCATGCGGGCAAGGAGCGCAGGACGCCTTGAGCAAGACCCAGGTCAGTCGGCCTACAGCGTTGCATCCCAGGTGTCCTGCGCTCACGGCCTCCCTCCAGCTCTTGCTGTTGGGCTTCTGAGTGGTTGCTTGGATGTGGTCGTCCTTGGAGACAGTATGGCACATGGGTAAGACTGTCAAATCTGAGGTCCCCAGTCAGTGTGTTAACTTTACGATGATCCGATGCAAGGTCCCTCGTCAAGCTGTTAACTTTTCTGAGCCTGCCTTGATTTTCTTGTAGCTGAGATGGGAAATGCCATGGATGTGCCCCCTCTCTGGACGGGTTCATCTTGGGGAACAGATGAGACAGGGTAGTAATGGGGAACATCTGTGGGTCATGGCACATCACACCCCCGGCTGAAGACTGCTTCTTCAGTGTCTCGTTTAACCTTCATGAAGTTGAAGCCATCACAGCTCCATTTAAAGACAAGGCAACTAAGGTTCCAGGGCATTAGGACATTTTCCCAAGGTTGCACGGCAGATAGCTTGAGATAGGATTGGAGTCTCGGTGCTGAGCCCTGCTTCCTCCCAAAGTGTGTGGCAGCCTGCAGGAGCAGTGCTTCAGAAGCACCTCTGTCTCAGCACCGCCCTGCCTGCCTGCCAAGGAGCCAAGACCTGGAGTGGCAGGGAGGCTTGACTTCCCAAGAGGAAATCAGGATGTCGTCCTTGGGTAGGGAGATGAGGACGGAATTTCTAAGCAGACAGAATAATTGCTTCCCTTTGAAAGGATGTAATTGCTCCCGATGACCACAGCGTGACAGCTGATAGTTCCTGAAACCCCGAAGGTACAATGAGGAAGACCTGTTATCCGTTGGAATAGCAGGGCTAGCAAACAGGAGGGCCAGTAAGTTCAGCGAGGCAGCAGGCAGATGGACTCAGAGGAGCCATTGCCCAGATGGACAAGGAGCTGTGGGCGGGGCCTGGCCCTGGAGGGCAGCCTTGGTGAAGTCGGTTCATCAGTGGCGGGACCAGCAACGTTGAAGTGCTGGGTGGAGAGTTCGGGGTCCTGGGCACACTGCTGGGGAGAAGGTCAGGTAGAAACCCGAGAACAAAGGTCTGCAGAGGATCCAGGGCCACGGGTGGAGGAAGGAGCCTAAATGGCCGAATGGAACCCCGTGTCCCGGCCAGACATGCATCGTGGAGGACCTCACTGGGGCCCACCAGCAGTCAGGGCCTGCTTCTCTAAGTCAGCGTTAGCCCCTGGTTCTGGCACTGAGCCGAACCTCCCTGGTAGCACATGGAGCCTCAACACAGTGGGGCGGGAGGAAGGAGAGAGAAGCTGCGCGAGCTATCCTCCCACCCCGCCTGCCGGTCAGGACTGGGAGGACTTTCCCGGTGCTGTGAAGGGTCTGAAGGCAGCTGGGTGTGGTCTCCCTTGCCCCTCTCAGAGGGAAGTTGCCTGTGGGCGGGCTCCCAGGCTGGCTTCCTGCTGGCAGTGATGATGCTCTGAGGCTCAGTTAACCCCAGGCCCTGCCTCCCTCCGCAGCACGACGCCCAGATGGACTACTACGGCACCCGCCTGGCGACCTGCTCATCAGACAGGTCCGTCAAGATCTTCGACGTGCGCAACGGGGGCCAGATCCTCGTCGCCGACCTCAGGGGGTGAGCGCCCCCGACCCTGGACAAAGCCTTAGAGAGCGTTCGGGTTTCTCAGATGTGGCAGGAAGGGCTGAGAGCCCAGATCAGAGCAGCCCCCTGGTCCCGGCCAGCCGACTGCCTCAGCAGGCGTCCCGGGCTAATGGGCCAGGAGCCAGTCCCACCTCTGCCAGCCAGATGCCCACAGACAGCCCTGGGGTGAGAAGTCAGGTAACCCCTCTGTCTTCACTTGCTCACCCTCGACCCAGGCCGGGGCAGCCTCCGCCCAGGCAGTGCCTGCTCACAGGTCTTCAGTGGCTACTGCTGTGTTCAAAAGTGGGAAACTGTCTTGTCTTTTCCTTTTTAAACACGTTCCGCGCACATGATCTAAAGTGACTCAGAATATAATAGTAATTACGTGGATCCCACTGTTTGGTCTGTTTGCCCCGGCAGGCACTCAGTGAGTATTTACAAATGCTTGGTTTACCCTTCTCCCTGTGGAGATTCTTCAGTCCTGGTTTTCTTTTCTTTGGCCACACTCTGGTGTTTTCCCTCTCAGTTCACTACCTCAAATGGATAGGGTTCTTAATCCAGGTTCCATGAATCTCCAAGGGTTCTGTGGGGAGAACTCAGGGGATGGTGAACTCAGAAAGGGGAAAGGGGAAAAAATCACGTCTTTATTTTCAGTGACATGATGTGCAGCGTTTGCTTCCATCATGGCTGTAGGCCAGGAATCGCAGTGGTAGTCATGGTGCCTGTCCTTTTCTTTTTAACATTTATTTGTCTTCACGGGGTCTTAGTTGCGCCACTTGAGATCTTCTGTTTTGTTTAGACATGCAGATCTTTAGTTGTGGCATGTGGGGTCTAGTTCCCTGACCAGGATTGAACCCAGGCCCTCTGCGTGGGAGCTCGGAGACTTAGCCAGTAGACCACCAGGAGAGTCCCCAGTACCTGTCACCTTGTTACCAGAAGAAGTCACAGATATTCTTTATATCACATTACAGTTGTAGCTTTCTCAAAATAGCACTTATGCTCATCACTCCTGTGAAATTAGAATGGTTATTAGACTTGCCCCTGGAGTTTGTTACTTAACATATTAACAAAGAAGCATGTATATCACTAATAACATAAATTGTTCTTTAACCTTTTGATGACTATTTCAGTATAAATGGATTTCGTTTATAATCCTCACTCTATGTATTTTATTCATTATCCTGAGACGAGACCTTAGCCTTCACCAGACTACACAGGAGAGGTTAAGAATCCCTGACAAGTGGGTACTCACTACATGTTTGTGAATGGATTAAAGAAAACATAGCTAAGTCAGTAGCCATTTAGGAAGACAGGCCTAGAAATTCCCGTCTTCCTGGGTGTCAGGAGTCGCGTGCCTGAGGAGCCCAATGCCGTCTTCCCCGCCCAGCGGCCACTGGCTGAGCAGAGAGCTGACAAGGCGAGGCCTGGCTGCCAGCACTGGCTTGGACACACTGCCTACCGTCACTTGGTCCTTTCTGCTCAAAGTACGAAAAGATTGGAGGGTAAATTCATGTCCCCATTCTTTGCTCCCTCAGTTAAAACTATGCTAGTTGTAGGACGATTGAGTCTCCAGGAGTTTCATTAGCAGCTCCTTTGTGGAGACTGCGGCTGGACCGTTGTCCCAGCTAAGGGAGGTAGACTCTTGAGTGTCCGCAGCCCCGGATGAATGGGTGAGCAGGGAGCAGCTCACAGGTGTCAAACTCGGGTTTTTTCCTTTTCTTGTACCAAGCACCATTTCAGACTCTTAAATGGGTTGTCACAGACATTTCCCTCATGACCACCATGTGAAAGAAGTCTCGCTGACATCTCTCTCAAGAGACAAAGCCAAAGAGAGGATAACGGCCCCGACCTGAAGTCAGGCAGCTAGTGGTGGGAGATGGGTGTGAGAGCCCGACCCATCCGCTCTGTGCTGCCCACCTCTTGTGTGCTGGCTGTCCCCTCTCCTGAGCCACGGGCCTAGTGCAGAGCCTGGCACAGGGCACCTGCTCAGACAGCAGTGACCAGGTGAGCGCACAGAGGTGGGAAGGGAAGAGAGGCCTGCCTTCTGAAAGAGCTAAGAGGAGTGGAAGGTACCAAGATAAAACATTCACTGCCTGCTCAGGAGCACAGCCCTCCTCAGGGGCTCTGCCGGCTCAGGAGAGAGGGGCTGACTTGCCTTCAGCCCCAGGGTCCTCACTGTCCAGTGAAAGTCCCGTTTGGAGTGATGTTATTCAGCTCTATCCCTTTTGAAATTCTTCGGCAGTTCTCTCCTGAGAAGCCATTCACTTCTGTCCAAAGTAGTGGCCGGCAGAGTGCCCTGCCTGCTTTGTGCCCATCTGAACAGCCTCTGGCCCTCTCACCTTGCAGCCATGAGGGTCCCGTGTGGCAGGTGGCCTGGGCCCACCCCATGTATGGCAATATACTCGCGTCCT
>SJXQ01003925.1:334157-350896 GCA_006408695.1 Aepyceros melampus | reverse complement strand
AGGGTCTGTCCACAGCGGAGGTGAGGTCCTGAGACCTAAAGCCAATACAAAGCAAAGCAAGAAAAGCAAAGATGAGACAGCGAGGCTGGTTGGTTGGTTTTTTCCTGTAAGGGTCATTCATTTTAAGTACTGGTCTTTGTTCTGAGATTATAAGATAGGCTTTAGCTTATGATGATGATATTAGTAGGTGATGGGTTTTTTAAATCTCAATTGACTAAATTACAACTTTCCCCAAAGTGATCCCTACGATTTTTCTTTTTTTTTTTTTAGAAATTTAGTTAAACAGTAAGTCTCGGACATGAAAGTCTGCTCACTGTGCCTCCTTCCTTCCTGCAGTAAACTCCGTATGCTGGGCTCCCCACGACTACGGCCTCATCCTGGCCTGCGGCAGCTCGGACGGGGCCATCTCGCTGCTGACCTACACTGGGCTAGGCCAGTGGGAAGTAAAGAAGATCAACAATGCTCACACTGTAAGTCCACACCCTGCCTGCGGGTAGGGCCACTCTGCAGCCTCTCACGTGTCTGCTCTTCACTCCTCAGAGAAGGGCAGGAGCGGTGTCTCTGCTGTGCGGTGGGCCACAGAAGGGCTGCTGAGCAGACACCGTTGGGAGAGCAGGTCTGAGGCTCTTTGCGCCGAAGCCAGACAGAGGCTACATCCAGGGAGGCCAGGCTGCACCTGCCTCATTCAGCCCAGGGCAGCGCTGGCACTGGTTCCTCCAGGTCAGGGAGGGCCAGGGCACTGGCAGCGTGGCAGCAGTAGCCTGCCTACCTGCCACCCTTGCTGTGCACACCGCAAGTTGACGTGGCCTGCAGTGACCTCTGGGGCCCCGGAACTGATTGGTGTTACAAAAAGCATCACAGGGAGTTGGTTCACTGCTTCCTGTGTAAGGGTGAAACAGCCAAGGAAGCGCTGAACCGTGGTGGGAGGGCTCACATTTCTTGAGCCTCCAGTGTATGTCATGTAATCCTCACAGGTGTTTGTGAATCAGAAAACTAACAAATGCACAGATGTGTGAGGTCACAGGCCTGTTCTCTTTTTGTGAGTAGATACGTGGCGCTCAGGTAACTGACTTAGAGGAGGTACTGTGCTGGGGTTAGCACACTGGAATCCGTGTACCTCTTGTCTACACAGCCGTCCAGCCTCGATGGCCCCGGCGCTTCTGAAAGTTATCCAGACGGAGGTCAGCAGCCCCAAGTCTAACCCTGTACTTTCACAGTTCTCAGATCCTAGGAATCCACAGCCTGCCCAGCCTTCAAGGCCCCAAGAGCCTGTCTGTGGCTCTTGTTACTTGGGACCCTGTGACCCACATCTGCTGACTAACATAAAAGCCTAGAGGCTTCTGGAAAGATGGCAGGGAATGACGTCAGAGTGCTTGAGTTTCTTCCACATCTCTACATAGAAACCAACAGAGCAACTTAGGTAGCAAAAGCAAAGCTTTCTGAGCAGTAGTTGACAACAGAACTGAGTAAAAAGGTATATCCATGGACTCAAAAATACAAGTGAAGAGGGGTGGACCAGATTCACCACCAAGACTGCGTGGTATTGGCATGTGAGAGAGAGGAGGAAGTAAGTGGCGAGCAGTGCCTTCCAGTGGCACCTGCGGAGGACCCACAGGGAGCAGGAGATGTTCACTGAAAAGCGTAGCTGGCCACTTGGCCAACAGCCACTGTTTGATTGAGAACAGGGATTTTGTACTTCTGTTTGTAACATTTTAAACTCTGAAAATTCATCCTTTTAAAAAATACAGAGTTCTATCATTTTTACTATACTCACAAAGTTGTACAACTCTCACCACTAGTACCCAGATCATTCTCATCACCCCAATAAGAAACCCCATTAGCAGCCACACTCCACCCCACCCTACCCCCAGCCCTAAGCAACCCTAGTCTACCTTCTAACTCTATGAATTTGCCCACTGGACATTGCCGGTGGACACTGCATATTGCCTGTGGACATTGCCTGTAAGTGGAATTATGCAGTACAGGCCACAGAAGACTGACTTGTCTCACTTAGCTTGTTTTCAAGGTTTATCCATGTTTCATCAGGTCATAGCATATATCACTGCTCTGTTCCTTTTTTATGACTGAATAATATTCCTTTGCATGAATATATATATATATATATATATATACACACACACACACTTTATTTTGCATTTATTTCCTTTTTATTCATCAGTTACTGGTCATTATGAATAACACTCTTAGAAACATTTGTGTGTAAGTTTGTGGTTTTAATTTTTTGGGGTAACTACCTGGGTGTGGAGCTGCCAAGTAAGGGACGCTCTGTTTAGGTTTTTGAAATAACTGCTGAACTGTTATCCACATTAACTGCCCCATTTTACATTCCTGCTAGCAGTGTATGAGGGTTTCAGTTTCTCCACATCTTGGCAACATTCCTTTTCTTTTTGATGATAGCCATCCCAGTGGGTGTAAAGTAGCACCTCCTTGCAGCTTTGATTTGCATTTCTCCAGTGACTACTGATGTCGGGCATCTTTTCACATGCTTACTGGCCGTTTGTGTGTCTTCTTTGGAAATTGACTGGGGGAGCGGGCTGGCACTGTCTCATACTAGGCGACTGCAGGGGACCCACCATAAGAAAGACGAGTAGTAAGGGACGCTCTGTTTAGGTTTTTGAAATAACTGCTGAACTGTTATCCACATTAACTGCCCCATTTTACATTCCTGCTAGCAGTGTATGAGGGTTTCAGTTTCTCCACATCTTGGCAACATTCCTTTTCTTTTTGATGATAGCCATCCCAGTGGGTGTAAAGTAGCACCTCCTTGCAGCTTTGATTTGCATTTCTCCAGTGACTACTGATGTCGGGCATCTTTTCACATGCTTACTGGCCGTTTGTGTGTCTTCTTTGGAAATTGACTGGGGGAGCGGGCTGGCACTGTCTCATACTAGGCGACTGCAGGGGACCCACCATAAGAAAGACGAGAAGGCTTGGGGAAATCACGCCATCATGACCCGAGCAGGCTGGGCTTGCTTCCATGGCAGTGCTCCTCGTGAGCAGAGGGACGCAGAGCCAGAGAGAGACACACAAGGGAGGATGTAGACCCAAGTGGGCGAGAGGAGCACAGCCTTGAAATCCCCAGAGCAAGTGTCACTACACAGAAACAGACTTCTGAACTTAGGAAGGCATTCCTGAGCCTCACCATCAGGAAAACTAATTTCACATAAAAATACCGAGAAGTATTTGAAGTGAAATCACATACAGAATTTTCCTTTAAGAAAGAAAGACTATGTAGAATAGCACCCTTACAGACAATGAAAGAAAGACGTGCCCACAAAAATTGAATCAGTTGTCATCTATTTCAAATCAAGCTAAAAAGACTTTTTTTTAATAACAAAAGACATAAATAGCATAAATGAAAATTAGAAAAATTCAGAAAAAATGAAGTGACAGGACTCAAGAAATTTAAAATTATAAATAAAGACTAACTTTAGAAGGAGTGTAAGAGCAAAACAGATAATGCCTTAAGGTAAACAGTGTGAAAAGAAGGAAACCCTCCAAGTGCTTTTTACTGTTGAATTCTATGAATTCTTTCTGTTTTGGATATTGACTGCTTATTAGGTATACGATTTGCAAATATCTTTTCCCATTCCATACATTGCCTTTTCACTTTGTTGATGATTTCTCTTGCTGTCCTTTTTGTTTGATGTCGTCCCTCTTGTTGATATTTTCTTATGTTGCCTTTGCTTTTGGAATCAGGTGCAGAAAATCAACACCAGAATCAGTGTCAAGGAGCTTAGCCCCTGAGTTTTTCTCTAGGAGTTTTATAGCTTCAGGTCTCACATTCTTTAATCCATTTTGAAGTAATTTTTGTGTGTGGTGTAAGGTAGTGGTTCAGTTCCATCCTGACGTGGCCGTCAAGTTTTCCCAACACTGTCTGTTGGAGAGACTGTCCTCTTCCCATTGTATAGTCCTGGCTCCTTCGTCATAAATTAATTGCCCACGTAGGTGTGGGTTTGTTTCTGGGTTCTCTGTTCTGCTCCATTGATCTATGTGTCTGGTTGGCTTTTATCTCTTTATTTTGAGTTCACATTTTAGGAAGGGTAGAAAGTATCAGGTACATAAGTAAATGTAGACAGTAGCAGTGTTATAAATACTGTCTGTCTGGTTTTAATGCCAGCACCATACTGTTTTGGAGGGGGAGATGGCAGCCCCCTCCAGCGTTCTTGCCTGGAGAATCCCGTGGACAGAGGAGTCTGCTGGGCTGCAGTCCAGGGGGTTACAAGGAGTCGGACGTGACTGAAGTGACTGAGCACACTGTTTTGATCACTGCATTTTTGGATTAAGAGGTCTTTTGTGATTCCATACAGATTTTAGGGTTATTTGTTCTGCTTCTGGGAAAAATGGCATGGGATTTTGACAGGAGTGGCATCAGATCCATGGATTGCTGAGGAGAGTTGATACTCCAGCAGTGTTCTTCCAGGCCATCTGCACAGATGCCTTTCATTTCTGTTTCTCTCATCACTGTCCTCAGTGTGCCACTCTTTCACCTCATTGGTTAATTTGTTCCTGGGTATTTTATTCTTTTTGATGTGCTTGTGAATGGATTGTTTTATAATTTCTTTTCTGATAGTTCATTATTGGTATATGGAAATGTAAGAGATTTTTGCATATTGATTTTGTATCCTTCAGCTTTACTAAATTCTTTTTTTGTTGCTAACAGTTTTTTGGTGGATCTTCAGGATTTTCTGTATATAATATATATCATTTCCAAATACAGTTCCACTGTTTCCTTTCCAGTTTGGACGCCTTTTATTTCTTGTCTGATTGCTATCGCTGGAACTTCTAATACTTTGATGCATAAAAGTGCAAGCATGGGCATCTTTGTCTTGTTCCTGATCTTAAAGGAAAAGCTTTCAGCTTTTCACTATTGAGAATAATGTTAGCTATAGGCTTGTCATGTATGGCCTTTATTATGTTGAGGGACAGGCCTTCCATACCCATTTTGTTAAAAGTTTTATCATAAATGGGTATTGAATTTTATCAGATGCTTCTTCTGCATCTACTGAGATGATTATGTGATTCTTTTTTCCTTCATTTTGTTAACCTGGTGTAAACACCTGGATTGATTTGTGGCTGTTAAACCAGCCTTGAATCCCTGGAATAAATCTCACTTTATCCTGTGTGTAATCCTTTATTATACTTTTGAACTTGGTTTGCTGATTATTTTGTTGAGGATTTTATCATCTATAGTCATAGTTAATAGTCTAATTATATTTTGTTTCTTCGTGACTCACTCTTGCAATGTGTTTCTAAGAATGTATCCATTACTTCTGTTACCATTTGTTTACATATTACTTTTCTTAGTATACTCTGATGAGCTTTTGTATTTCTGTGGTGTCAGTTACCCCTCTTTCATTTATCAAATGAAATTTGAGCCCTCTTTTTTTTTCTTGGCGAGTATAGCTGAAGGTTTGTCTGTTTTGTTTATAGTTTCAAACAGCCACGTCTTAGTTTATCTTTCTGTCGTCTTTTCAGTCTCTACATCATTTATTTCTACTCTGATTCTTGTTCCTTCCTTCCACTGACTGTGGTGTTCATTTGTTGTTCTTTTCCTGGTACCTTGAGGTATAAAGTAGGAGTTTTTTGAGATTTTTTCCCCCCCCTTTAGGTATTTATTGCTGTGAACATCCCTCTTAAAACTGCTTTCATGCATTCCATAAATTTTGGAGTGTTGCATTTCTGCTTTCATTTGTCTGATGGTGTTCTTGTTATTACTCTTTGGATATCTTTGTTAATCCATTGGCTGTTCGGTAGCATGTTCTTTATTCTTCACATATTTGTGGATTTTCCAGTTTTCGCCTTGTTACTAATTTGTAGTTTCATATCCCTGTGGTCAGAAAAGATGCTTAATAGGACTTCAGTTCAGTCACTCAGTAATGTCTGGCTCTTTGTGACCCCATGGACTGCAGCACACCAGGCTTCCCTGCTCTTCACCAGCTCTGGGAACTTGCTCAAATTCATGTCCATCGAGTCGTGATGCCATCCAACCATCTCATACTCTGCCGTCCCCTTCTCCTCCTGCCTTCAATCTTTCCTAGGATCAGGGTCCTTTCCAATGAGTTAGTTCTTCGCATCAGGTGGCCAAAGCATTGGAACTTCAGCATCAGTTCTTCCAGTGAAAGTTTTGGACTGAGGCCAAACTGTGATGGCAAACAGTGGTGATAATGGCAATCTCCTTCAAAAGGACTTATGCCAGCACAGTGTATTCGGTGCCCCTGACCCCACAGCAGGCCACTGTCAACCCACACCTCCACTGGAGACTCCTGGACTTAGTCATCTTAAATTTATGAAGACTTTTTTGTGGCCTAACAGAAGATCTGTCCTGGATAATGTTTCACGTGCACTTGAGAAGATTCTACCGCAGAGAGAGTGTGGGTTTGGCTCCAGACCACCACAATACAGCAAATAACACAATAAAAGGAGTCACATGATTTTCTGGATTCCCAGTGCACATAACAGTTACACGTAATCTGTACTAGGCTACTAAGTGTGCAGTAATAGCATTATGTCTAAGACAGTGCACATGCTTCAAACACACTTCACTGCTGAAAAGCTGACCATCATCTGAGCCTTTAGCAAGTCATACAGAACGTTAGGATTAGTAACAGCAAAGATCACTCCACATAGATTACCAGGACTGATGGAATAATGAAAAAGTCTGAAATATTGCAAGCATTACCAAAGCGTGGCACGCAGGTGGGAAGTGAGTAAATGCCATTGGGAAAATGGCACCAGCTGAATTGCTCTACTTAGGGTCGCCACAGCCTTCAGTTTGTGAAGCACTCAAGTATTAAGCACAGTGAAACAAGATACAGTAAAGTGAGACATGCCTGTATTCTGCTGCTTTGGGTGGAACATTCTCTGGATCTCTGTAAAGTTCCTCTGGTCTAATGTGTCCCTGAGGCCATTTTCTGTCTGGATGATCCAGCCATTGACATTACCCTACTGTTGCTGTATTGCTGCCTGTATCTCCCTTCAAGTCTGTTACTATTTGCTGTATATATTTTGGGGGGGGTTCTTCTATTTTGAGTGCGTAAATGTTTACAATTTTACATCCTCTCTTTGGATTGACTCCTTTGTCATTATCTAATGCCCTTCTTTGTCTTTTAGGCTGTAGCCTCTGTATTGAAGTCTGTTTTGTCTGATACGGATATCACTACCCCAGCTCTTTTGGTTTCCATTTGCGTGAAACCTCTTTTTCCGTCCCTTCTTTTCCAGTCTGTGTGTGTCCTTAGGTCTGGAGTGAGTCTCTTATAGGTAGCATACAGATGATCTTTCTCCTGTCAGCCATCCTTCCATGTCTAATTGGAGATTAGTCCACTTACATTTAGAGTAGTTATTGGGCATGTACTTAATGCTGGGTTACTGTGTTTTTGTGGCTTTTATACTTCTTTAGCTCTCTCACTTTGTAGTTTGATGACCTTAATCCTTGGGCTTCCATAGTGACTCAGACAGTAAAGAATCCACCTGCAATGCAGGAGACCCAGGTTTGATCCCTGGGTCAGGAAGATCCCCTGGAGAAGGGAGTGGCTACCCACTCCAGTTTTCTCGCCTGGAGAATTCCATGGACAGAGCAGCCTGGTGGGCTACAGTCCGTGGGGTCACAGAGAGTCGGACACGACTGAGTGACTAACACTGTCACTTTCACGCTCAGATCTCTTTATTGTTATCTTCTGTGTATCTGCTACATGGATTTTTGCTTTGTCATTACTATGAGGTTTACATATAACAGCTCATGTTAGTAACAGTCTATTTTAACTTGATAAATTTGTACCCATTCTCAAACTCTATATTTTTACCCTCCCCCACCCACTTTTTGTTTGATGTCACATTTTACATCTTTTTATATATCCTTTTAACTAATTACTGTAGTCACAGATTTTTATTTTTTTAGCCTTCATAATAGCATCATAAGCAGTTAATCTATTACCTTTAATATATATTTATACTATGAACATTAAACATGGAAGATTTATACTTTCATATGTTTTCTTGTTACTAATTAGCACCCTTTCTTTTCAGCTTAAAAAAGTCCCTTTAACATTTCTTGTAAGGCCGGTTTGCTGCTAAGTCACTTCAGTCATGTCCGACTCAGTGCGACCCCAGAGACAGCAGCCCACTAGGCTCCCCCATCCCTGGGATTCTCCAGGCAGGAACACTGGAGTGGGTTTCCATTTCCTTCTCCATGCATGAAAGTGAAAAGTGAAAGTGAAGACGCTCAGTTGTGTCTGACTCCTAGTGACCCCATGGACTGCAGCCTACCAGGTTCCTCCGTCCATGGGATTTGCCAGACAAGAGTACTGGAGTGGAGTGCCATTGCCTTCTCTGTTTCAGTTCAGTTCAGTTGCTCAGTCATGTTTGACTCTTTGCGACCCCATGAATCGCAGCACGCCAGGCCTCCCTGTCCATCACCAACACCCGGAGTTCACTCAGACTCATGCCCATCAAGTCAGTGATGCCATCCAGCCATCTCATCCTCTGTCATCTGCTGCAGTCACCATCTGCAGTGATTTTGGAGCCCCCCCCAAAAATAAAGTCTGACACTGTTTCTGCTGTTTTCTCCGTCTGTTTCCCATGAAGTGATGGGACTGGATGTCATGATCTTCGTTTTCTGAATGTTGAGCTTTAAGTCAACTTTTTCACTCTCTCTCTTACTTTCATCAAGACGCTTTTTAGTTCCTCTTCACTTTCTGCCATAAGGGTGGTGTCATGTGCGTATCTGAGGTTATTGATATTTCTCCCGGCAATCTTGATTCCAGCTTGTGTTTCTTCCAGTCCAGTGTTTCTCATGATATACTCTGCATATAAGTTAAATAAGGAGGGTGACAATATACAGCCTTGACGTACTCCTTTTCCTTAGTGGTGATGAAATCCTTTTACTTTTGCTTGTGTGGAAAACCATCTTTACTTTAATTCTGAACAGTAACTTTGCAAGGTAGAGTATTCTTGGTTGGAAGGGTTTTTTCTTTCCGCACTTTGACAGTCATTTGATATCTTAATTATAGTGATGGCTTTACAGGATATGCTGATGTCAGAGTTAATCAGCTTGTGCAGTTTATGTGCTGTTAACATCAGTTAGATCTCAAAGCTGACTTTACAGGTTGGAGTGTAAGGAATGCACACTGTTATCAGTGTGCAAGAACTCAGGGACTATTGTTCCATAAGCCCTTCCCGAGGTATCTACTAGAGAATAAGTTTTAGACAACAAAAATGGCTAGAAAGACATCCATATAAATATACAGTTAATTGTAAAGAGCTTAATACGGAATGAGTCCTGGTCATGTGCTCGGCTAAGGTAGATAGAGTATAACTATTAAAAAAAGGTTTGCATCACAAGCAACTGGAGGCCTAGACTGCTTAATGTCGGTGCCATCCACGTAAAACACTCCCTCACCAAACAAACAAAACAATGGGAGGGTGGAGTTGTTAAGTTGTTGAGTCATGTCTGACTCTTTGCAACCCCATGGACTGATGCACACATTACTAGTTATCATATTGATGGTGGTATTGTTCTGAGACTATTCTGCTGTGTGTTAAATGAAATAAAATGAATAATCATCTGTCAGTGAACATCCTTAGCACCAGAAGTACACTTGAAATAGTTTCTCACTGAAAGAATCCAGAGCTCTTCTGGAAATGGCCGATCCCAGGTTTTGAGGCAGGAAAGGAACAGACATCTTGTTACACCAGATATAAAATAAATCAGTGACATACTTTGACATGCTAAGGTTATGTCAAAGGAGCCCCCTTGAACAGGCTCACAGTGCCAAAGACGGGCAGTTTGAGTGTAAAGAGTCAGAATGATTGCAGTGAACCAAAAGCCATCAAATATGCTGAAATCCATGCCTTCATCCTGAAGTTTATTTAATAAATAAGAATCAGTCATCTTCGAAGAATAACAAGAAACTGGTTCAGAAGGGATTGAGTGTCATCCTGCCTTTCCTACCTGATCTGTACCCCTGTGGGGAAGCAAATATTAATGAATGAAATTGCCCCTGTGCAGAGTATTCCATGTAATGAATGACAAAGGAACAGAATGACAGCACACCATTTTGTAAGCCCAGTGAATTAAAAGAGGCATAAATTATTGACGTGGTCATAACACATAAAGAGAGACAGTCTGAGGTCGTGTGCCTCCTGCTGAAGGAATACACCGTACTCTGAAGTCTTGGCAAAAGGAAACATACCTGAATCTGATTAGTAAGATCATAGGGAGAATCTATAAATGAGAGATGCAGGAAACCTCACTGGTCAGAGTCAACATCATCAGAAAGTCTACAGAAAGATAAGTGCTGGGGAGGGCGTGGAGAAAGGAAGGAAACGCCCCGCACTGCTGGTGGGAATGCTGGGGAGGGCGTGGAGAAAGGAAGGAAACGCCCCGCACTGCTGGTGGGAATGCTGGGGAGGGCGTGGAGAAAGGAAGGAAACGCCCCGCACTGCTGGTGGGAATGCTGGGGAGGGCGTGGAGAAAGGAAGGAAACGCCCCGCACTGCTGGTGGGAATGCTGGGGAGGGCGTGGAGAAAGGAAGGAAACGCCCCGCACTGCTGGTGGGAATGCTGGGGAGGGCGTGGAGAAAAGGAAGGAAACGCCCCGCACTGCTGGTGGGAATACAAATTGATGCAGCCAGTATGGAAAACAGTGTGGAGACTCCTTTAAAAACTAAAAATAGAGCTACCACATGTGGGATACATATATGGGATATATGTCCCATTCCTGGGCATATATCCAGAAAAAGTGAGAACTCTCATCTGAAAAGATACACGCACCTCATTGCTCGTAGCAGCCAGCACTGTATTAGCCAAGACGTGGAAACAACGTCAGTGTCTGTACAGAGAGGAGCGGATAAAGATGATGCGGCACACACACACCCCACACACCGCGCCCCCGCCCCCCCCTCCCGGGGTATTACTCAGCCGTAAACAGAAGAGAAGGCTGCCACCTGCGGCAACACGGAGGGACCTAGAGATTAGTATACAGATAAAGTCAGAGACACCGTGTGATATCTCTTATATGCAGAATCTTAAAGATTGATGTAAAACACAGCCTCACAGACAGAGCAAGCAGGCTCACGGGACGTCCCTGGCGGCCCATCGGTCAAGACTGTGCTCCCAGGGCAGGGGGCGTGAGGGTGACCCCTGGTTGTGGAACTAAGATCCCGTATGTGGCACAGCGTGACCAAAAAAGGGAAAACAAACTTATGGTTACCAAAGGGAAAAGGGGAGGATAAATTAGGAAGTTGTGATTAACACGTACCCACTGCTGTATAAGGGAAATCCTCTGGTGGTGCAGAGGTTAAAGCGTCTGCCTGCAATGTTGGAGACCTGGGTTCGATTCCTGGGTCGGGAAGATCCCCTGGAGAAGGAAAGGGCAACCCACTCCAGTATCCTTGCCTGGAGAAACCCATGGACGGAGGAGCCTGGTGGGATACAGTCCATGGGTCGCAAAGAGTTGGACACGACTGAGCCACTTCACTTCACTGCTATATAAAAATAACCAACAAGGAATTACTGCAGAGCACAGGGAACTTTATTCAGCATCTTGTAATATTAATAAGTTACAGAATCTGAAAAAACACATATGTAACTGTCCCTTTGCTGTCACCTGAAACTAACACAAGTCTTGCAAATCAACTAGATTTCAATAAAAAAGAGAGTACTGCAATTAAACACACAACTAAACTGGTGCCTCGGAATGCGCATTTGACAGATGTGCTAAAAGAAATCAGAATAATGTTTACTTGCAGGGGAAGAGGAGCTGTGATTCAAGTAGGACATAAACGACGGGGCTTCTTGGGTAAATGGTCATTTTATTTTTTGACCTGGGAGTGACTCCAGGAGTACTTGAGAGTAATTGATGAATCCATGTATTTACTTTGTGTGGTTTTCTGAAATCTGTGCCCTCCCTTCGTATATTTGGAATATGTTTGTCTTTTAAATTCCTGGGAGTCCCTGCTTCCTACTTCAAATGCATGTTGCTAAGGTCCTGCATAATCCAGTCCTGAGAATTGGAGGAGGTGATCCCCAGCCTTGGGTCTGCAGAAGCAGTGCCCTGTCACCGGGCCAAGGCGCAGAGTCAGCACCAGTCCTTCTCCCTACAGATTGGCTGCAATGCTGTCAGCTGGGCCCCTGCTGTCGCACCCGGAAGCCTCATAGACCAGCCATCCGGGCAGAAGCCCAACTACATCAAGAAGTTTGCGTCAGGAGGCTGTGACAACCTCATCAAACTGTGGAAGTAAGCCGAGTCGGTGGCCTTTTTAAGGGGAAGCTTCTACCCTGTCTACCATGACTCGGCCTCAGTTCACCAGAAACAGAATCACCTTTTCCCCTTCTGCCCATTGAATACTGTCTTCAGTCTGTCAGAGGACATCCTTTATTTCAAAAAAAAAGTCAAAACCTCACCCTTTCCTCGGGCACTTTGACTCTTCCTAACTGCTATCGTTTGACTCAACAAATGCTGTCAGAAAGATGGAGTAGGTCCTCCACCCATGTGGAGCCCTTGGGGCGGGGGAGGAAGGGAGGTGAGGGAATGGTGCCTAGACTCTGCCTGCTGGATTCTCTCCGCTTCTAGGGAGGAGGAGGACGGCCAGTGGAAGGAAGAGCAGAAGCTGGAAGCCCACAGTGCTGGGTTCGAGATGTGGCCTGGGCCCCCTCCATCGGCCTGCCTACCAGCACCATCGCCAGCTGCTCTCAGGTCAGCTTGGGCCCACGCAGGCGTCCCACCTTAGTTAATCTCAGGAAGTCCCATCAGCCCTTACAGTCCCCTGGGGAAAGTCCTTGGAAGGGCAGGAGGCTGGCACCTGTGGACCACTGCAAATAAGAGCACTTCTGAAGCCCGCTCACCTCTCAGTGAGGTCTTGACCAGAAGCCACAGTGGCTTTCTTCCAGTGAGCCAAGAGCAAGACCAGACTCAGGACTGGTTCCCCTCCTGACCCTTTAATGGAAAGGGATTGGAGCTACCTGGGCATCATTTTAAGAGTGTTCCCAAGCAAGGACTAGGATCAGTGGGAAATCCTAAGACCTTGGGCTCACACTTCCCAGACAGAAAAGACCCAGGACAAGCCTTTAATTATATGCAACCACCCAAGATGAGGCTTCCCTGATAGCTCAGCCAGTAAAGAATCCACCTGCAATGCGGGAGACCTGAGTTTGATCCCTGCGTTGGGAAGATCCCCTGGAGAAGGGAAAAGCTACCCACTCCAGTATTCTGGCCTGGAGAATTCCATGGACTATACAGTCCACGGGGTTGCAAAAAAGTGAAACACAACTGAGCGACTTTCACTTCACTCATCCAAGATGAGACGGCTTCCCTGGTGGCTCAGATGGTAAAGAATCAGCCTGCAATAAGAGACCCTGAGTTCAATCCCTGGGTCAGGAAGATGCCTTGGAAAATGGCATGGCAACCCACTCCAGTCTTTTTACCTAGAGAATCCCATGGACAGAGCCTGGCGGGTTGCAGTCCATGGGGTCGCAGAGTCAGACAGGACTGAAGTGCCTAACAATCTCACCGAAGATGCGAGTTAAGCCAGGCCTTTCGCAGCGTCTGAGCCTGCTCTCGCGCGTGCGTGTGTTCTAAGTCACTTTCGCTGTGTCCTGCTCTGATGTGGCCCCGTGGACTACAACGTGCCAGGCTCCTCTGTCCATGGATTCTCCAGGCAAGAAGCCTGCAGTGGGTTTGCCATGCCCTCCTCCCAGCCTGTTCTGCTTGGTCCTAAATTTGAGAGGACCAAGTATAAGAGGTTCAAATGATGTAAAAGATAATTCTGTTTTGGTTTGTTTTGTGTGTGTATTTTTGTGTGGTTTTTTGGTCCCTTCTCATTTTCTGAGCTTGGCTTTTTAAACATCTATACCCATTCCATTGAGAAAGTACAGGGCTACTGGAAACCAAACCCAGGAGGTGACTTGGCACATGTGAGAAAGTCCCAGGGAAAATTTGAGAAACAGCATGTTGACAAAGTCCATCCCTGAAACCGGTATGAGGAAAGGGGCCTGGGAGACTCCTGGCCAACCTGAAGTGCGTTCCTGGGCTGAAGGGATGCAGGCAAGGGTGCTGGGCTGGAAATTGGTTGTCGAAGCTGTAAACACCCAGGAGGTCCTTGGCTGTGGTTTGCCCTGATTCCCTCCCCCTGTTCCTGAAAAGGTCCAGTACAGATCCAGATGATGTCACCAGGGAGGGTTGCTGCCCCCATCTTCTGACTCGAGCCTTCTTTTCCCAGGATGGTCGAGTGTTCATTTGGACCTGTGACGATGCCTCGGGCAATACGTGGTCTCCCAAACTGCTGCACAAGTTCAACGACGTTGTATGGCATGTCAGCTGGTCCATCACAGCCAACATCCTGGCGGTCTCAGGTGGAGACAATAAGGTCAGTTCAGTCACTCAGTCGTGTCCAACCCCATGGACTGCAGCATGCCAGGCTTCCCTGTCCATCACTGACTCCCGAAGCACGCTCAAACTCATGTCCATTGAGTCAGTGATGCCATCCAACCATCTCAGTTCAGTCGCTCAGTTGTGTCCGACTCTTTGCGATCCCATGAATCACAGTACGCCAGGCCTCCCTGTCCATCACCAACTCATCTGTGTGGTATTCAAACCTCCCACCTCTCCACCAGCACCTAGCAGCCCTCATTTTGCTCTCTGTCTCTATGAATGGACCATTCTAGGACCTCCAGAAGTAGAATTATAAAGGACTTGATTTTGAGCGGCTTGTTCACTTCGCATAGTGTCTGTGTTGTTGTTGTTGATGAGGCACATAGCTGATTTACAATGTTGTGTTAATCTCTGCTGCACAGCAGAGTCATTCAGTTATGCATATTTCTTTCGTGTTCCTTTCCATGGTGTTTTGTTATAAAATACTGAATGCAGTTCCCTCTGTTCTGTGGTAGGACCTTGTTGTTAATCCGTTCTGTGTATAATAGCTTCCATCTGGTAATCCTAAAATCCCCAATCCGTCCCTCATGTAGAGCCCATCCATCTTGGCAACCAGAAGTGTATTCTCTATCTCTGGGAGTCTGTTGCCTAGATGAGGCAGGAGTCATGCCTTTTTCAGTCATACTTCGCTGTGCCTATTCGCTGGAGACTGAAATGGCCCAATAATGTGTCTGTCTGTATTTCAAGGAACCACATTCTGTTCTCAGCAGAGGCTGTTAACCTCATTGCACTGCTGTCAGCATCTTACAAGGGTTCCATTTTCTCTGAACACTCTTCCTGTGTGTGTGATTTCTACACCTTGATTTAAATTTCTGATATTAGGTTGAACATCTTTTTTTTTCATACTGTGAGTAAAATATACCTTTTGAAATTACCTTATTAAAAGTGGGCCCTGTTTTCATGGTTATTACATTACCTACCCAAAGTCTTTCATTGACAGCAGATATCCTTTAGAAGCGAATGACCCTTCCTTAAGCACCAAGTTTAAAGTTCTTGTTATAGAAAATGACAACAAAGAAGCAATCTCTCTTCCTGACCAACTGCAGTTACTGCAGCTTCCAGCAGCTCAGGAAAAGCTGTATTCCCGGGCTGTCAGGGGGACAGTCTGTGCCAGCACACACACTGAAGGGGCCTCCTCCTCCTCACCCTTCAGCACCCAAAATACCAACCCCTGCCAAACCCTAGCACGTAGGCGGCTGACCAACGTGGGTGGGCTTGAGTCTCTGGACAGACGCTAGGGATGGGAAGCCCTCCACCGAGACTCTGCCCGCCCAGAGGACTCGCCTTCTGGGCGTACTCGGTGTGCTCACCGCTCTGCACGTCCCACCCGTGCATGCCCCACATCTGGTGCTGTGCTGCCTTCCACGGGCCAGACACTCCGGTCCAAGGGGCATCGTTGCCGGCCCCTACCTCCCAGCTCCCTCGGCGCCTCGCTGCCCCAGCCTTGGTTCCCAGCCAGCTCCGGCTCCAGGGATGGACATTACCCCTGGCTTCAGCGGCCTCATCGCAACACCGTAGATGACACTCTGTGAGGTTTTTCTTTTTCCTCTCTTTTATCTGGACATTTTGTTGATTTCGTGTCGTGTCAGTTTCAGAATGCTGGGTGCTGGTCCCCGGTGCGTGTGCACATACCTCCTCCTGAGTCCTTTACCTGGAGAGCGTAGGACAGTGTCCACTGGGGCTCTCGCTGCACTGCAGTAGTCTTGTTGACTATCTCTTTTAGTGATGGGAGTTTATATATGTGAATCCCAGCCCTCTCATTTATCTGCCCACCATACCCTGCACTAACACTTCCTTGTTTTTTTCTTCTTCACTGACAGCTCTTTCAAGTTCACCTATAACAGTGTGTGGATTCTACCTATTATTGAAATCATAAGATGTTTGTGTGTCTGTGTCTGGATTAGATCATTCGTGGGCTCATCTCTGGGTTCATCCACACTGTTGGAATTGGTGTTACCCGTCTGTTCCTAGAGGTGAGGGATTATCCCAGTGCATATCTATACTACATTTACTGTTTCCTGGTTCATCTGTTACCAGTATTTGCCATTTTTCTGTTTGTAAGTAATGGTGCAGTGAACACTGGCGCGCAGGAAAGCTTTTCATATTTGGTCTCAACAGGCCTGTGACAGCAGGTCCTTTTCTGAGTTGACTATAGTCGATCTCTTATGAATTTTTGACTGACCTCCATAGTGCTCTGCTGAGTAGGTCTGCCAGGTCCGTTCCCCCTGACAGAGCAGGCAGGCTCCCTTCCTCCCGGGTGCTCTCTGGGGTTGCCTTTCACACTTAAGGA
>SJXQ01003925.1:312495-326270 GCA_006408695.1 Aepyceros melampus | reverse complement strand
ACTGTGCGTCCCTCCTGAAGACGCAGGGAGGGGGGCGGGGTGCCTCCTCCAGTGGGTGCCACGTTCTGCTTGCAGGTGACGCTGTGGAAGGAGTCGGTCGACGGGCAGTGGGTGTGCATCAGTGACGTCAACAAGGGCCAGGGGTCCGTGTCCACGTGTGTCACAGAGGGCCCGCAGAGCGAGCAGTGAGCACACGGCGCGCCTGCCTCTCCACCCGCTGCAACCCTGGGCCGGCAGCCCAGGCGGCCCTGCGCCCGTGCCACCGGGGTCCCACAGACAGCAGGATTGTCATCTGCCTTAACGTGATCTGATGTGGTTTGTAACTTACCGTCCAGCTGAACACACGCTTGTTCTGAGGGAAAAACTACGAAAAGATCTGAAGGTTGTTATTTTAAGATATTTTGGTCATTTTTACGTACCTTTTATGTTCAGGCATCATTTGTGGGGTTTGTTTCCAGAGTAATTAAATAAACACATATTGCTTATAACTCTTCCTGCATTTTCCTAACCCACCTAAAACCGAGCTCCTTTTCACAGTAGTTGTCTTAGAAGAGCCTTGCACACAGCTCTCAGGCACCATCCCTGGACTCGAGTTCTGCTGAAGGCACCTGCAGACTGGCTCTGATTCTGAGAGCCAGGCGCTGGACCTTCAGGGCTGCGGCTGTGTTCCAGCGCATACACCCTGTGCTCCGGACGGGCTGAGAAAGCCTGCCCTGTCCAGTTACACCCATTTGAGGGCAGAGGGCCTCACTCACCCTAACGGAGGAGCACCTCAAAGCACCTGTGACCAGGACTAGACTGAGCATTCACACCCCTCACTGCGACGACCGAGATCTCTGCAGACAGCATGTCGAAACTCTGGAGGCAGAAAATCCAGAATTCCCACGGAGGGAATCGGCAGGAAGGTGAGAAACTGCCTTGTGCCGTGTACAACCTGTAGCTACTAGAATTCAGGGGAAGGAAAAACCCTGAGCGTGAAGAGGGTCGCTGGCCCCACGCCTGCCTTAGGTCCCGAGGCCGACCACCTGATCCCAGGCTGCTCTAACGTTTTGGCATAAACGTTCCTCCCTTAGAGCAGAATTCTAGTGCCTCCTCACTTCCAGACTGAGCCTCAGTTTTACCCAAGAGGCCTACCCTGAACGCTATTCTCAGCCAGAGGACCCAAGAGATACTGCGTTAACAGGAGAGAAGCTTCCACAGGCTCCCCACAGCCCCTTAGCTTCAAGCCCCCTAACTTCCAAAGGACAAGACTGCAGCCTAGCAGTTTGGCAGGGGGGTCTGTGGGGTTTGTGCTTCCATGTTCCAGAGACATTGGCACCCAAAGCCCCGGGTCTCCCCACTGACCTGGGTGGGGCATAGAAGCGTGGTGCCGCCTTGTGGCCATTTCCTGTTATTACAACGTACAAACTGGTGCTTCAGGGCTGTGGGGCCTTAAATAAGGACACTTAGCAGAATCAGGCCTGAATGTTCATTGGAAGGACTGATGCTCAAGCTGAAACTCCAGTACTCTGGCCGCCTGCTGCGAAGAGCTGACTCACTGGAAAAGACCCTGATGCTGGGAAAGATTGAAGGCAGGAGGAGAAGGGGACGGCAGAGGAGGAGATGGTTGGATGGCATCACTGACTTGATGGACATGAATTTGAGCAAGGTCTGGGAGTTGGTGATGGACAGGGAGGCCTGGCGTGCTGTAGTCCATGGGGTCACAAAGAGTCGGGCACGACTGAGCGACTGAACTGACCCTAAAAACACCCTGGCCGAGGTCAGCGAGTGAAACTTCAAAACCCATAAACGGGGACTTGCAACAAGCCCTATTCAAAAGGAAATTCTCCTCAAAGTATTTACAAGAAACAGACAAGGCACATTAAATGCTGCACCAGGCCCCTCACCCTCAGGACCGTCAAAGCTGCGCCATCTGCCGTGAGTCAGGGCGTCCAGCACAAAGGCCTGCAGACAGTACATGCTGCAGATTGAGGACAAAGGGAACCCTCCGTGCTGATGCGGGCACTGCACACAGGCACGGGCCGCCGTGGAAAAGAATCCTCAGCTTCCAAAAGGGAAGTCACAGCTCCACATGAGCACGTACATGCTCCCGGACAGAGTAAAAAGCAACTGGAGACTGAAATGGCCCGGGCATCAAAATGCTTGCTGCAGAAATATGAACCACCTCAAGACTGGGAATCACACCAAATGCCCAGAACGACTAGGATGCTGACAAAATCCACCCGAGATGCGAGTGCACTAGACGACTGACATAGCCGTGAAATAATAAGACGATACCTGTGATGCAACAAGGATGGATCTGGAGATCTCTGGCCTCAGGGAACTAAGCTAGACAGCAGCCATAGCGTTTGGTGTAGGGATGTCACCTCAGCCTGCATAGAAATGAGCCCTCTGAAAAAACAGACAAACCTAGAGTCCTAGAAGCAAAATGTGTGTCTGTCAGGGGCAAAAGCTGGGGGAAGGGATATAAAGGAACACTCGGAAACGAGCAGCTCCCACTGCTACGTAAAAATCAGCCCTCCATCAATAGCATGTGCAGTCTCCCAGCACTGTAAGAGCCCCATGGGAAAAGAACCCGAAAACAGTGCGGTGCAGACGTGTACAGCTGAATAACGCTGCTGCCCATTACAGCGTGCACGTGGAGATCGGTTATGTCTTTATACTCCCGGAATGTTGAAGTGTGTTTCAAACGAGTATATTCCTCACAGCCTGGGTTCCCTGGCAGGTGTGCCATGCTTAAGCAGCCTTGGTCCCTAAGGCCAGACCCACCTGAGCTCAGGCTGCTGTGGAGGTTTTGGCATAAATGTTCCTCCCCTGGAGTCCTAGTATCTCCTCACTTCCCAACTGGGCCTCAGTCTGAGACCCAGGCAGCCTACCCTGAATGCTACTCTCAGCCAAAAGGACCCAAGAGACACCACGCTACTGGGGAGAAAAGCACTTCAAAGTTTCACACGGCCTGCACAGGCCCTGGGGGTGGGGTCTCACCTGCAGCCCCGTACTTCAGGCCCCCTAACTCCCAAAGGACAGGAATGCAGCCTGGCAGTTCCCCAGGGCTTTCGGAGTATCGCGGGTCAAGGGTGAAACAGGAGGAGGAATGGGACACAAGCCTTTCTGGTTTGTGCTGGCATGTTCCAAGGACATGGACCATCCAAAGCCTGCACTTTCCTAAAGCGCTGGTCTCCGCACTGACCTGGGTTGGGCATGGAAAAGTAGTGCCGCCTTGGGGCCATCTCCTGTTATTACAATATACAAACTGGTGCTCCAAGGCACTGCATAATCAAAGGGCTGTGGGGCCTTAAATAAGGAACACTTACCCTAGAAACACCCTGGCACAGGTCAGTGAGGAAAAACTTCAAAACTCATAAACAGGGGGACTTTCAACAAGCCCTACTCAAAAGGAAAATTTCCTCAAGTATTTACAAGAAATAAACAAGGCACACTAAATGTTGCACCAGATTCCTCAAACTCAGACCATCAAAACTACACCCTGCGCCATCTGCCGTGAGTCAGGGCGTCCAGCACAAAGGTCTGCAAACAGTAAATGCTGCAGATTGAGGACAAAGGGAACCCTCCATGCTGATGCTGGCACTGCACACAGGCACGGGCCGCTGTGGAAAAGAATCCTCAGGCTTCTGAAAGGGAAATCACAGCTCCACGTGACCACAGTACCTGCTCCCGGACATAAATGAGAAACCAGGGACTGAAATGACTCGGGCCTCAAAACGCATGCTGCAGGAATGTGTACCAAACTCAAGATAGGGAATCGAAGCAAATGACCAGGACCACTCGCACACTGAAGAAACCTACCTGGACATGGATGCCGTAGTAACTGACTCAGCTATGAAATAAGAAAACCATGCCTGCAACAAGGACGGACCTAGAGATCTCTGGCCTCGGAGAACCTACGTAAGGGCTGCAGCCAAAGGATTTGGTGTAGTGGTGTTGTCTCAGACTGGAGAGAGAGAAACCCTCTAAGAAAACAGAAACAGTCTTAGAGTCCTGGAAGCACAATGTGTATGCAGTGGGGGCAAAAGCTGGGGGGAAAGGGACTAGCAGTTCATGCTACTCCATAAAATAGCGACCCTCCACGCTGTACAGCACGCGCAGTCCACCCAGCGCTCTAGAGCCGCCACAGGAAGGGAGCCCGCACACGCTCAGCTGCGCAGACGCGGACGCCTGGATAAAGGCTGCCCGCCTCCCGCGCGCACCACGAGGAGACCAAGTCTGTACGCGCTCGTCTGTCATACTCCCCGCAGCCTGGGCTCCCTGGCTTGGTGTCCCAGGCCTACGCAGCCTGGGCTCCCTGGCCTAGACTATCCTGGATCCAAGCGTGCTGTAGAGGTTTGCGCAGAAGTGATCCCCCCGGTACCCTAGGGCCTCTCGCTTCTGGTTCGGTCTTCTATTTCAGACCCACATGCGCACTGTCTTAAATCTAATCCCAGTCTCAAGGACCCCAGAGATAAGGGACCGTCCACGAGAAACAGCTTCCAAGTGAAGTGGCCTCTGCATTCTCTGGTGTTCAGCTTCCTGCCTACATTCTCTAAGCTTAGAGTCATCCTCTTTATTAAGAACAACCCTTCAGCATAGTAGTTTATTTGGGTTCAGATACATTTGGACATGTTTATGGTGAGGAAAAATGTGAAAGATAAGTGAAACAAAAACTCACAGAAGTGAAAAGTCTTTTCCAATTCTAGCTGGTGATTGTAATGCTCGTCCTTTAGCAGTAGAACACGCAGACCCCTGAAAAACAGTCAAGTGATGGAATACCCAGAGAAATCTCAGTCAGTTTGACCTAACTGGCATTCATAGAACATTCTTCCCAACAACACTTAAAAAACACACTCACGTGCCTCTAAAACACTCATCAAAATGGACTGATTTCTGGACCCCAAAACAACTGTCTTGCTGTCTAGCTCTCTGAAAGCTTTCCTTCCAAGGAGCAAGCATTTTTTCATTTCACGGCTGAAGTCACCATCAGAAGTGATTTTTGGAGCCCAAGAAAATAAAATCTTTCATTGCTTCCACTTTTCCCTTCTATTTGCCATGAAACAGAATTGTTGAAGCTGAAGTCATCATTCTTTCGCCACCTGATGGAAAGAGCTGACTCATTGAAGAGACCCTGATGCTGGTAGAGATCGAAAGCAAGGAGGGAAGGGGCGGCAGAGGAGAAGATGGCTAGAGAGCGTCAGTGACTCAAGGGACGTGAATCCAAGCAAAGTCCAGGAGACAGCGAAGGACACGGGAGCCTGCACATGACTTGGCGACTAAACAAGGACAACAAAAGGGGGCTTCGTAGACCAAGAAAGTGCGTTTTATCTGCGAAAGATACAAACTGAAGCTTTTAAGACAAATCACGTGATTGCTGAGGTTTGCTCTTAGAATATTCCCCTCAAATGAAAAACAATATGAGATAAGGACATGAAAGAAGATGCTAATATATGTTGAAACTGATGACAGGTGCTTGAGGACTCATGGAAGTACTCTCTCTGCTTTCCTTGTATGTTTGAAATTTTCTAGAAGTTCAAATATCTGGAGAGAGAGTTTAGCTTACACAGTTTCTGTTGGAAAACTTTTGGCCAAGTTTTCATCGGAAACATGACTTTGTAATCAGAAAGGAGGTACCTGAGACCCTTGTGGCAATACAGATTCTTGGCCCCACGGCAGACTTCCTCGATCCGAGTCGGAAGATGAGGCATAAGGAGGTCAGCTTTCTCACGGCCTCCCCTGTGAATCCACTGCAGCGCAGCGCAAGTCTGCACCCAGCAGTTGCGATCAGGTGACCCCACAGGCCTCACCAAGGTCCCGCAGCTCTCAGTGACCCCTAGACTAAGGCTGCGCTACCTGCAGCTCCTGCAGCTCCGAGGGCCGTTTCAGCACGGTGGTGGAACAGGTGTCAAGCTAGACAGTTTGGAGGGGCCGGTGTCCAGTGAGGAACGGGATACAGGGAAAGGAAGTTTTGCCTGGCCATGGCAGTGTGAGGGCAAGGGGGCGTCGACAGACCTTCCCAGGATGAGAGACCAGGTGTGTTTGAAGGCTGAGGGCAGAAGCTGCTGGACCGAAAGACTGAAGACAGAAGACCAGTATCTGGGGCTCCAGCTCCACGATGGCAGGAGAACAGGGATGCCCCAGTGGGAAGGAGCGGTGAGAGGACTTGGCTGAGGTGATGCAAGTTCAGAGCAGTGCCCGTGGTGTCTCCATTCTTCTTAAATGACTACCAGGCTGTTCCTGTGAAGTGCTCATCTCGTTTCTATAAAGAAAAAGGTTTCATATGATTATCATGTTAGAAATGGTCATTTTATTCTTAAATAAACCTTCATTTTAGAAGATTAATCTTGAGTTCCTGGTGCCCACATATTTTTATCAAGCACCCTGTACCCCACTTTTTTAAAAAGTGTCTACTTATATAAACATACCATTTTCTTAGATGATTTTGCTATTCATGAGGGAAGTTTTTGTTAAGGATATATGAATATTGAATTTTTCCTATCATGTTGCGTTCTACTGCCCTTGGCAAAATGTACAGATTTTCATGAAAAGTGAAAGTCACTCAGTTGTGTCCGACTCTTTGCAACCCCATGGACTATATAGTCCATGAAATTCTCCAAGCCAGCATACTGGAGTGGGCAGCCTTTCCCTTCTGCAGGAGATCTTCCCAACCCAGGGATTGAACCCTGGTCTCCTGCATTGCAGGTGGATTCTTTACCAGCTGAGCCACACGGGAAGCCCAAGAATATTGGAGTGGGTAGCCTATCCCTTCTTCAGCGGATCTTCCTGACCCAGGAATCAAACTGGGGTCTCCTGCATTGCAGGCGGATTTTTTACCATCTGAGCTATTGGGGAATCCCATAGATTTCCAGTCTTCCTCTGTTTTTTGTTATCCAGATGTACCTTCTGTTTTTTTTAATGTATTTATTTTACAGCTGTGACTTTACTATGAACTTTAAATAAAGAAATAGAAATAAAAAATGAAAAAAAAGAGTGACGCCCATGTTGACCTGGTGCTCACCCTGTGCAGCACTGGGAGCCACGGTCCCTACTACGCACCGGAAATGCGGCAAGTCTGAACTGAAAAACACTGCAGAAACACAACACCCACCAGACTCTGAGGATTTAGTAAAAAGAAAACCAGTGCCAAACATGTAAATCATTTTTCAATTGATTCTGTGCCAAATTGATAGTGTGTTGGATACATTAAAGTGCATTATTAAAATTGATTTTACCTCTTTCTTTCTGCATTCTTTAATGTGACTTGTAAGGAATTTTTCCTCACATGGCTGCATGATACTTCTATTTCAGAAGCCAAAAGGAGAGAAGCCGGACCAAAGAGCCCTATCTCACAAAATAAAGCCTGTTTCTATAACCCCAGACTCTGCCTCGGTCATACCAAGGTTGGGCTACATTGATGAAAAAAGTACCTAATAAGCCAACTAAGCATTGGTACAAACAAAAGGACAGTGGACTGTGTACACAATTTGTTCTCAGACGCCATTTACACGTGGCAGTTACTTGGGTGACGCCGCGTCCCTGTCCGTTCACGAGGCTGGGCCCTCGAGGCCATGCGGTGGGAAGGGAAGCACCACCCAGCGGGCAAGGAACGCTCCACGGGGCGGGCAGACAGGTGCCAGCTGGCCTCAGCGTCATCTGCACTCCAACGGGACCTCCAGAGAACTCTGGGGCCGGGTCTGCATGTGCCCCTTCTCGGTCTGCGCCCCCTTCCACATCTGGGGATGGGCGGCGGGGTACATCCCGGGTGCCGCCTCCCCGGCCCTCAGCCCTCCCTCCCTTCTTCAGCTTGCCTGGGCTCTGCGGGGTGTGCCTGGGGTGGTTTCCCAACCACAGGCCTCCTTTCTGCACTTTCCCGTTCCCGGGATCAGAGGGCGAGGGAACCAGGCAGCAAGGGTGTTCTGTGTTTGCTCGCGGGGGCTGTTATCTAAGATCAACACGCGCAGCTCCCGTCTCCACGGTGCAGGGAGGCCTCAAGTGGCAGCAGGGGCCTGGTCACCATAGATGCTTTGGGTTTTGTGTTTTGTTTTGCTGGGCTTGGCGAGGAGAGGCTCTGGAAAAGCTGCCGGCCGTCTCGAACATCTCCCCAGCCCACTCCACCTTCAGCCTTCTGGGCTCCCAAGGTCAGGAGCCCTACGCTCGGGACTGACAAGGGGAAGGTCTCCAGGGGACAACCCTCTCCTGGGACTGATGGAGTCTCCTGGTGGAAAGTTTTCCAGCAGAAGGTACTTAGTCCCCACACTGCACTGTGGGGCTCAGTCCAGCCCCTCCCAGGTCCCCCGTCCCTAGAGTCTCCACAAGGTCCGTGAGTCTCCACGAGGTCCGTCTCCCTGAGGTCCATCTACACCAGGCCAGCATCTGATGCCAAAGGTCTGCTGGCGGCTCCAGCCCCTTCCTGATCGGGAGCCCAGCTGGCAGCCCACACGGCCACTGAGGGCGATGTGGTTTTAGGGAAAGGGTGGCCCCTTTAAACAGTCAGTTCTCCCCGTGAAACAAGAGATGCAGCCTCCCCAAGTCTTCAAGGTCAATCGGTCACTCCACTGCTCACGAGCCTTCAACATCTTCCCTCTTCCAGATCAAAGCCCAGATGCCTGGTGCCAGGAGCTTCCCAAGGGTGCTCATCCTCACCCCACCTCTCCTTCCAGGCCTTTCCTCACAACCCACTCCTCCCCCTACCCCGCCACCATCCTCCAAGCACCCCACCTTATCACTGGGCAGCTCCGCACAGTCCACACCTGTGCCTGATGCTCGCCTCCGCTCCGGCCCCACTCGCCTCCGCTCCGGGCCCCACTCGCCTCCGCTCCGGGCCCCACTCACCTCCGCTCCGGCCCCACTCACCTCCGCTCCGGCCCTCTGCCTGCAGCGGGGCCTCCCGCCACAGCCCGGCCCCACTGCTGCAGCCCTGATGGGGGTGGCCTTCCCACCCTCCCAGCTTGAGCGCGGCCAGAAGCAAGTTCCTCCTCTGATGGATACTAGAACGTCTGTGCAGACAACACACCGAGCCCTGGGGAGTCACCACTTGGGCATCCGGTGGGATGAAGGGCTCCGGCCAGGTTAGGAATCCCCCATGTGGTTGAGCAGCTCGTCACTGGGGAACGTGTGACGTGACTGAGGCTGGCCAAGGTACGAAGAACAGCTACTGTGTGACACTTGACGGCTTACAAAGGATGTCCATCTGTCACCTCGGTCCATCCTAAATGCGTTCTGAGAAGCAGCCCTGTGCAGGGGACGCTCAGTGACCTCGCTGAGGCCAGCGCATGTGGTCACCCTTGGCAGCACTGGTCCTGGCTGTCTCGCCCCCGGGGCCACTCTGCTGCCTATCGGGGCCAGGCCGGGGGGGAGGAGAGACAAGCCCACATGTTAAGGAAGAGCGGAGCCATCACCCCTTCCTCCCAGAGGCGAGGACAGGCCTTCAGCCCCTGCTGGAGACAGTCCTCGCCCTGCTCCTCCAGTCTCCTCATCTGAAAAACGGGGCTTCCCTCCAGGTGGCCTGAGAATGCCAGGAGGCAGTCTCTCACGTGCTCGAGGCCATGGGAGCCAGAGCGGCGTCCCTCACGAGGCCAGAGGCGGCATAAGCCCCCAAGATCAAGCAACAATGCCTGGTTCATCACCAATTCTGTGGACGTGAACTTGGGCAAACTCGGGGAGAGGATGAGGGATGGGGACGCCTGGAGGTCTGCAGTCTGTGGGGTCGCAGAGAGTCGGACGCGATTTGGCAACTGAACAATAGCAACCGACCTGGTTCTATCCTGGGAGGAGGAGGGGAGCAGAAAGGCCAGGGGGTCAGGGCCGCCGAGCAGCAATGCCGGGCTGGCCCCAGGGCGCACTCTCCTTCCTCCCCCCCAAGCCGAGGCGGGCACTCTGGCACAGGAGGAGCAGGTAGCCCCATGGGGCCGCCCCAGCCAACCCAGCCATCTCTCAGGGCATTTGACCTCTGCTGGTGACATCTCCCTGGAGGGTGATGCGAGCATTTTTAGTTCCCAAGGAATGGCACTCAGCCCCCGGATGCCAAGCTGCCCTGAGAGATGGCTGCTGGTTTCAGACAAACACAGGCTGCCCTATATAAGGACCAGACAGCCGCCAGGCGCCACCTCCGCCCGGAAGCCCAGGTAGGCACTCTGGGGACACTCGCATGCGGGGGCTCTGTCTATGGGTCTAATTCACGGCAATGGCCGCGCACCCACAGGCCCTTCTGAACACGGGGAGGTCGCAGGGCCCGGGCCGCCTGGCTGCTCCCAGCTGGACTTGGGAGCAGCCCCAGGGCCCCCGTGTCTCCTGGGACCTGGCCGGTTCGCCTTCCTCACCCCTCCTCCAGAAACTTGGCACAAGGTTCTCAGGGCTGGGGACAAAGCATGTGGACAGTCCACTGCCAAGCATCCACCCCCGAGAGAACAGTCTTGGCAAGAAGCCCACATGCTCCTACCTGGGGAGGCGGCAGACGGTGTTCCTGGGGGAGAGCTGCTCCAGACAGCAGTCACCCGGGGTCCAGCGTGGAGCCCTGCCGCCATCTCTCTGCCCGGCCCAGAGACCCTCTCTCCTCCAGGTCCGTCTGCCTCCAGCCAGGGAAGCCATGGCCGCCCCGCGGACCATCTGCAGCCTGCTGCTGCTCAGCGTGCTCTGGATGGACTTGGCCATGGCGGGCTCCAGCTTTCTGAGCCCCGAACATCAGAAACTGCAGGTGAGATGCCACCCCAGGAGCCCCGCGTCCTGAACGCCCTGAGCCGTGTGAGCTGGGCAGTGGCTCGCCCTGTCTGAGCTTCAGCTTTCTCCCCGAGCCCAAAGGAGGGCTCTGGGTCTGACCGTGAGTCCACACCTCACCCTGCTTCTCGGAGGAGAGGGGGGACTCAGGGCCTAAGGGGAGCACCTCCTCTTTCCTGCAGAGAAAAGAACCTAAGAAGCCATCAGGCAGACTGAAGCCCCGGGCCCTGGAAGGCCAGTTTGACCCAGAGGTGGGAAGTCAGGCGGAAGGTGCAGAGGACGAGCTGGAAATCCGGGTGGGTCCCTCTGCAGTAGAAGGTGGGGGTGGGGAGGGCAGGGGAGGGTAGCCACCCACAGACACCCACTTAGCAGCTACTCAAGGGACATCAAACAGCAGGACAACAGCGACTCCACACCCCTGGCTCTGCTAGGTCTTTGCTATCAACAGGCAATTGCTGCAACAGGATGGGCCCCAGCAGAGGGGAGGGGGCGTGCCAGCAAGTATTCACAGACAGGAAGGAGGAGCTGCGCACAGGCTGCAGTGTCTCCCTGCAGAAAACCTTCCGATGGGCTCAGGGCCCTCTCGGACCTGACCTTACCCCATCTTGGCAGGGCAGCACCCTGGGTGGGTGAACCCCACCTGCAGGCCAGGATGGAGCCCACAGGCTTGCTTGGGCTCAGGAATCCTGCACGAGGCAAGGGCACCGTTGGGAGAGGATGGGAGGGCCAGGAGAGACAGGGCATGAAGGCGTTTTAAGGGCCCCTGCCATGTGTCCTTCCTGCCAGGGGGCCTGGCTGCGGTCCCGGGAAAGGACCGACAAGCGTTTAGTTGGAGATAGGCATCTCCATGCAGGGTGACCAGTGTCCCCTGAGGTGCCCGGCCACCACTGAGCTGCCGCACCCCCCAGCCTCACTTTCCACGGCTCCGCCCTCCTGCACACAAGCGTGCTCAGTCACTTCAGTCGTGTCCGACACCTTGCGACCCCATGGACTGTAGCCCGCCAGGCTCCCCCTGCCCATGGGATTCTCCAGGCAAGAGTACTGAGTGGGTTGCCATGCCCTCCTCCAGGGATCTTCCCGACCCAGGGATCGAACCTGTGTCCTTACATCACCTGCATTGCCAGGTGGGTTCTTTACCACTAGCACCACCTGGGAAGCCCTTCTACCCTCCTGCTTGCATTAAACCTCTACAGCCACTGGTGAGGTCAGTACGGCTGGTCTCGTGGCCTCGTTTAGAGATGAGGAACAGAGGTTCAGCCAAGGGAACCCGCTGGCCCAAGGGGCCACTGCCTGCAGGGGCCGAGGTGGGACCCACTGTCTGGGGATCTCGGGTCCCCAAGCCCTCGGTCTGCATCGCCGGTCTGGTAGAGAGAGCAAGTTTCCGGGAAGTCTCCTCTGCCCACCTCTGCTCCCGTCAGAGGTCAAATCCCCAGCCCCCAGCCCCTGACTCTCGCCAGGCTCCTCCTCCACCATGTGTGAGACCCCACTCGTCACGTTCCTACTTGACGACGGCCTGCAGATTCTTAGATTAAAACCAGGGAACTTTCCTGATGAGACTGCCAGCCCAGCGGGGCAAGGGAAGCCCTGGGACCGCTCAGATGGGGCAGAAGTCTTGGCTGGGACTTTCCAGTTTCCAAAGAAGCAAGAGCAGGCCCTGCCTCAGCCGGAACCAGGAGCGTGTGATGTCCAGAGGTGGAGGAGCCCACCAGATGTGCAGGAAGCCTGGGACACAGGCCGCAGTGTGGGCTGTGCGCCCCGAAGCCTCCAGTCCTGGGGTCCCGCCTCAGGCATCGCAGGCCCCTCCACTCCCTCCAGACGTTTTCCTAAAATGGAATCTCAGAGCGGAACACTTTATAGACCAAGTGCTGTCCCACCCCACCCGTCACCCATGCACCAGTTCGACACTGGGGCCAAGGGGGCCGTTTCCAGCCCCTCGAAGCCACGCTCTCCTGTCCGACAGCTGCCTCACCTCCTGTCAGCTGCCCCTCGCCCAGCTCCAAGGTGCAGACCAGCCCGGCAGGTCCCCAGCTCAGTATCCTCGGAGCCCCAAAGTCTGCTGGGGTCACCCGACCACTCACATCGGCCCCAGGGCCGGAGAGGAAATGAACATTTACTGAAGGGAGAGAATGCAGGGGCTTCAGTTCCCCCCAAATCAATTATGTCATTTCCACAGCTCCATCTTCACGGTGGAGGCAAGAGGGGGAGGCAAATTTTAAAAGGGGAACCTTTTAAATGCAATTTTATGCATTGTTTTAACAACAGCTCGGAGCATCCCTGCTCCCTGTGAAATGGGTGGCAGAGGGAAAGGCGCTCAGCCCAGGCCTGAGCAGCGCGAGCGCTGCACCCCTGCCGAGGGAAGGAGGACCAAGGGCTCCCTTTCAGCCCCAAGATCCCTTGTGGACTTACCCAGGAGCTCTGTCACCAACACGGCCAGGAACCGGATGAGTGGAGGCGAACATGGTCTCCGCTCCCCTGGAGAGAAACAACGATGCGGCCGCAGAGTTCCTTCCTGGTTGCCCAAACCTTTGAGCTTCAGCAACTCGTCTCATAGGCTGCCGAGAAACTAGGAGACGTGGGGCGATCCGCCGTAGAAGGGAAGAGACAGAGAAAGAACAGCCTTGGCTCAGAGCATCGTTCGAGGAAGAGGTCAACATCCTGCCTGGTACAACACGAACAAGGAAGGGCCAGTGCAGTCGAGAGGAAGAGCTCCTGGGAAGGGAGGGAGGCGGGTGCAGAGACTGTCCCCCGGCCGGTGCTGTGTCCACCGGGGAGAGCCCTGATCCCACATCATGCTGCCAGCTGTAACTCCATCACGGGCCGTTCTGTCTGACGTCTTCCAGAGCTGAAAGGTGGGGGGACGCCTAATCTAGGGGACCCCACAGCTTTTATCAGTAACCTCCTCAGTCAGGTAAAGAGGGTACAAGGTGAGCCTCCTAAGGATTGGTAAGATCAGGAGTGGTAAGATCAGGAGTGGTAAGATCAGGCCCAGAATGGATGGCGAACTGGCTAAGCCACCTCTCAGGGGGCTGGTCGGACCCCAGGCTCTTCCCTCTTCCCCTCCTGAGAGCCCAAGG